>OZ025260.1:35677786-35750089 GCA_964019135.1 Arenicola marina | reverse complement strand
AGGAGACATGCTTCACCCTTCCCTCTACCTCCCATCGCACCCCAAAACCAAAGATGCTCCTCCCCCCCCCGCCCCCCCACTCCACCTTCCCCTCCGTTTCGCAACGAGAGCCTCCACGGACCCATTCGATACCAAGATAATCTACGCAATGTGAGCAGGCATGGCTGCAGGGGAGGCGTTGGTGTAGTGGGAGGGGGGAGGTAATTGTGTATGGTACACAGGTACACAGGGTCAGAGGGGAGGGGTGCGACAGTCTTCAGTTGGCTGGGACGAGATTAAAGGTGGGTGGGGGAGGTGAGGGTTGGGTGAGACGGGAGGGGAGGGGGGGGGGGGTTTACGCGCAATGCCTCCTTGCTTCCTCAGCGGTCAAGCTCGGGGTGGAGTGCGAGGGAGTGGGGAAGGGGGGTGGTTGCAGGTGGACATCACCTGTGTGAGATCCAGCTTCTCCCTGGTATGACACGTCTCAGTTAACTCTGCCCTTATATGGCGTCCGGGGCGATGACCACACAGACGGAGCTTGGGGCGGTAGGCGAGGGTGGGGGTGGGGGTCGGGCCGGGGGGAAGTGCGCGAGGGTGGGGGTGGGAGGCGGGTGAGGGGGGGCGAAGGCACGGGTGGGGGCGAGGGCACGGTTGGGGGCGAGGGCACGGTTGGGGGCGGGCGAGGGCACGAGGTGGGGGTGGGGTGGGAGCGAGGGCGCGGGCCGGTGTGGCCGGTGGCAGGGTTCAGTCGGTTACCGCCAGGGCGCGGACACAACGTGGCCGGAGCAGCCGGGAACCAACAGCGGGGAACCAGCCCGTCGAGGGTGACAAGGGAGAAGACGGTCGAGCGGGAACCAGCGGGGCGCCGCGGCGTCGGCCGGAAGCCAATGAATGCAACCTTGCTATAAGAAGGGGCGTCTCCATGGCAACCGTCCCGGGGCCATCCTGCCCCTCCCCGAGGAGCTGCCACGCGGTCCAGAGGGTTGATAAACGGCGAGGGAAGAGGGGGGGATGGGAGGAGGCTTCATTGGGGGGTGAACGACAGGGATAGAGAGAGAGCGGGGCGAGGGGCGGGGCAAGGCCATTAATCGGCTTGCTAGGCACTGGTACCATAAGGAAACGGGCAAACAGGCGGCTGGAGGGCATAAAGGGGTGCACTATGAAACCGGAAGAGTACAAGCACCAACATTATGACATAACTTCTACTTGAGCTGATGAGTACATTACCCAATAGAGACGCCGTCAATACATGTGTACGAGAAGGATATGATAGGATGTATAGGGCATTCCATGGTGACAACAGGACTACCACGCTTCATGTTACATTTTCTTGTGAACAATATTATCTCGACTTAAGCCCGCTGAATTTAGTCGTTTTCAGGCGTTGTCGACACAACATTCTTGGGTTGCCGCGACCATTTTCAGAGGTGCTGCACATATCTAGTTGTCTGCTTATCCAGCGCCATGATTACGACCGTTCCAATCCCTTCCTACAAACCACAGGGAAAACTAATCCACTCAAATTCGACATCAGCCACCGGTCAATTCATATCATCTTGAGCGGCAGATATGTTACCTTGAGGCTACTGCACAGATTGCCAGCCGTCTCTACATTATACCGCATTCAGGGCAGGATCGGCCATCCGCGGGCCTGCGCACAGGCAGTGGCGCCATCTGGCGGCTGCGCTTGGCAACATCAAACTTCCGTGCCATTGTGCCATCTTGACACGCACCGGTCAAGCGCAGGTAGCATGCGCGCCCCCGCTGCCTATTTCACTCAGTTATTTGCAAAGTGTTGTAGTTGTTGGGGATGAAGATGAATATCGACAATACGTATATGTACCCAGTATGTATTATCGATCTAACGGGACTTCGATGATTTTTTAAATGCCAGCGGTTTCGTGTGATGACATATTATATAGGACCGTCGTTTATACTAACCCAGCATGGTGTGAACATACATGGCGCATGGAAATTGGCCCGGATTATTATGACGAAAATTGAAATTTTCAATTTTCGTCATATGTCAGTCGGTCGTGTTTGTTTGTTTGCTTGTGTGTTTGTATGTATGTATGTGTGTAAAAAAGAAACGCACGGGCACAGGGTAAACCACAAGCTGTAGGTAAGTCCAGGATAACAATATAATAGATAAAAACAGGCCAAAAACAGATCTGGGGAAAACATATAACAAATGAAAACAGGTCTGAGGAAAATGAAATGTATCAAAACAGGCCAAAACGAGAATAGATCAAAAATAGGCCAAAACAACAGTGAACAATCGTGAACAATTGCCACATTGCACACTTATGAATGAAAGTGAGGGTAAAATATTACCGTGAGGGTAAATATGAGATGAACACTGAAACCAAGGTTTCAGGGGACCGAATAAGACGTGTCTTCATCAGGGGCCGTTCACGTCTCATCGCTGTTTCTGATCGCACACCAAACTAGCCTACCGCGTCGCCGCCATGTATGTATGTCTGTTTTCACAAAAAATTTGAAGTGTCATTGATTTGTAACGGATGCATACATGGATTTGCGGTCTTTTCAATCTTATAGCCACGCAGTAGGGCTACAACATACTCGTCGCCCAGATCTAAAGGTCAAAGGTCAAGGTCACAGCGATTTTTTTGAAAAAATAACTTAAAACGCATATATCTCCGTTAATATTGAAGCTAGAGATCTCGAGTAAGTTTCAGAATGTGCGGCTCTTTAAGGTGTATTTTTCGGCTGTTAATCATTTTTTGATGCGTAATACTCATTTTCTAGCAAAATAAGGTCATACGTTTTTCCGAAAACGCACTAAATGACCTCAGTTATCACGCTTTTTGACACATTTAGCATCAAGCTATCGCTATGTCATTCTAATATGTCATAGAAATATGAATTGAGATGACTTGTGTCGAATCTTAGATTTTTTGGATACGTCACGTGACGTCACGATGACGTCACTTTCGGTACTTACAAAAAATCTTCAAAAATCTTCAAAAATCCCCAAAATGCGAGAGTAGCATTATATTGTAGGAAACGTAGTTCCTCGTATAGCTACAAACTAAAAACAATACCTTCCTATCTTACTTCCGGTTCCAGGGCCGACGACATTTCTCTATGGGACTTCCCATGTTAAAGCGCTGTATCTTAAGGCTGGGAAAAATGTTTTGTCGCGTATTTCACAAGTGCCTCCCGTAAACAACACCGCGATTTTTTCGTTAGTTGAACATGACGTCTAGTAGCCACAGTGCTTACCATATGCAATTAGAGCAAAAAGTGACACAGTCACAGGATTTTGTTGAAATTTGGCCAATGGTGAAAAATACGGCTTTTTGGCATTAGCAGCGGCTCCCACGGGCGTTCTATTCAGACCATCACTCAATGCTTTGCAGCTGTGGATGGATAATACTAAGCTGAGTCATAATCTGTGAACATGGTGACATAGCATTATTACTTTTCGGTATATAGTCGAAATCGTTTAACATTGGATCCTATGGGGAAAAATGAACTTGGTCGAATGTGACCTACTTCCGTTCAAAACAATTTCAGTCTGTTTCGCCACACAGTGAGGTACTATCATGGCAAAGCAAGTTATAAGCAAAAACACGGCGATCTCAACATTACTTTTTGTTTCCATGGCAACGAAGCCACTGGCCTAATGATAAACATATAGAGTCTGGCCATTTAAAGAAAAATCGTCAGAAATCAGATAAACATGCTAAAATTGCAATCTTTTCGCCAACTAGTTGCCAATAAGCATCTTCAGATCACTTAGTGCTTTAATTAGGCGGGTGTTGTCTAGTTATGGCGCTAGAGCGCTCCGAAGTGGGACCACACCTTCGCGGGGTCGCCAATGATGAGTGAATGGAGATTGTGTCCATTTTGAAAAAATCGTCAAAAATCGAAAGAAATCATAAAAATACGTGAGTAGCGTCATTTTGTGGAGAAAGTGGTTCGAAAATCGCGATAGAATTGCTCTAGGACGCTTAGTTTGGCCTCTAGAGCGCTCGCAAGAGTTGCACCCCCCTTGGCTGAGGCTCCCATTATGAGTGAATGGCGATATCGACCGGCACTCCTTACTCGTCGATGGCCGCCGTTCGCTTAATAGCGACGCTAGAGAGTCGGGACTGGTTGCAAAAGACACGCTCTTTGATCCAAAGTCGATTTTCGTCATCATCAGTGTTCTCACTGACTTCTTGTTATTATTTCATAATGCCTCGCGTTACCCTGACAATGAAATATATTCTAAGTGCCCAGGAGCAGTTAAAGGTGTTATTACAACTAATATGGCGTTTGGAGTTCCGAGAGTGAGGCGCTTTCAAACACAACCGTCTACCTTGAAGCCCGGCTAGTTCAGTTGATAGAACATTGCATCTTTGATCGCAGAGTTCATTTATTGTGCGTTCAATCCGGGAGCCAGTTGTTTCCATTTATTATTTCGCTTTTCGCTGAATAATGTGATCTTCTCCATGGTCGTCAGCGTGTTTTATATCATAAGATGTGATGCTACGACTATGTTACTGTAATAGCACCTTTAATATGGGGTGAATCTTTGCGACCGATGGAGCCGTGATATACATATTTAATTCGGGAGATAACGCTAGACATGTAAATCTATCAGCAAATCGGAGTAAATACCCTTATCCGCAGCAGCTCCCACCGAAAATCGAAGAAAAACCACTGACACAATAGTTCGGGCAGCCCGTGCTGAATCCAGTGGCGGATCCAGCAGTGGGGGGGGGGGCCTACTGCGGCTATAGCCCCCCCCCCCTGGTCAAGCCGCAGAACCCCCCCCCCCCCCCGAATAAAGCACCCTATCGCTGTCCACGAGCAGCAACCTAATGCTGGAGAAGGACCAGTGCCACTGAACGACTGTTAAAGTCGGCGTCTCCGAGCACTCCCCCCTACCCCGGTCGCAAGTTTTCGGAGAGCAACCCTCCCCCCTTGGCAAATTCCTAGATCCGCCCCTGCCCCCCATCCCCTAAAGTATGGATTCGCCCCCTGTAGTGGCCCTGTAATCGCGAAATTCAAGCCTCCCCACCCTCTAAAGTCTGAATCCGCCCAAAACAAATTGCAATAGTGAACCTGCTTCTTTCTCATTCTTTAAGTATCTGTGAATATTATTTCCCAAATCTACCAAAATCTATTGTTTGGAACAATTTGTAACGGGGGTGGTTTAACTTACCCCCCTAACACCAGAATGGACAACGTATTTGTCCTAACACGAAGTGGCCGAGAAGCGTTGTAATTGAGACCCCTAATACGAATTATGACATGCGTACCCTTCGCCTAATATAAGTAATGGAGTGTTATTTAATCTACTAAATACAACAAACAAAAATAAAATATCTTTAATATGAAAGTTTATACATACTTTTAGTGAGGGTTTTCTGCTGTGGATCGACACTGTTTATTTGCACAGCGCGTCTCATGCCTGACAGAATGTAACTTTTCCATAAATTGTTCGATTTCCACAATTTACTTGACTACATACGCGTCTTATCTTTGGGCAGATATACCGCCGTGCCGGTCTAGATAAACATGGTAAAAACAAAGCCATAACACATATAATTGGGGAGAACTTAGGATGTCTCCCTTCCCTTAACTTCAGGTAGGACCCAATATGGGGGTCCCACCCGCACTTAAGAGTGTCTGCCGTTCCCAGACTTGGGGTACCACTCCTGTTCTCACCTCTAACCTCGCACCCTGGCTTGTGCACCACCTGTCCGGGGCGTGTCGGCCTACGACCCCCCTGCCAAATCGCTCTACAATAGTAGGAGCGGATCTAGGAATTTGAAAAAGGGGGGAAGGTGACTGATAACTGGCGATTGGGGGGGGGGGGGTGAAAGTAAATGTGTCTTTTTTACGACCGGTGGGGAGTTTAAACCCCCGACCCCCCCCCCCCCCCCCCTTGGATTCGCTGCTGAGTATTAAATGTACTGACATTGGTCGTGAAGGAAGAAAAGATGTGATTTGTTAAGCCCCTCCACCCCCCTTCCCCTTCCATATCCGTATTTCATATGATCAGGATATAAAGCGTCAACAATCGATAGAATTACGAATATCGGACCATGTATGGAAAAGTCTGTCACACCGGAGGCCTATCCGTCTCGCCATGCAAATACACTGTGTCGAATGACAGCCGGAAAACAAAAAGAGGAGTCCCTAATTTAAAATTTCGTAGAAACTTTGATATACAAGATATCAAGATATACAAGATATACAAGATGTTCCAATTGATAGATTTTGGAATCCCACTCGCAGATACCTAAGGAATGCGAAAAAAACGTGATTACCATTGCAATTTGTTTTGGGTGTATTCCTAGGTTGCCCGGACTACACATGCATGGCATGATGTCGCTTTGAAAACAACTTTATGAATAAGCACCAATAAGCACCAGGAGCACCAATATACTACATGGGCGAATCTAGCGCTCAATGCGATCGGAAACATCTTGTTATAGCTATGATGAACCTTTATGTGAACGATACATACCTCCCTCATCATTGAGTCGTTCATCAACTCAAAATTCGCGTGGGGCGTGAAGTGAGTACACCAGTGGTGATCTACACAAGGGGATCTCTGCCACAATCGGCCAGCAGGACCGCTTTACGTACAGAACCAGCGACATCAACTGTAGGGTGAGAGAGTAAATCTGTGGATGATGGTGTTAAGATGTTTCAGTTTTGCCCGTCGGTTGACCCGCGTTCGCTTGGCCATCGTCCTTAAAGAGCAGACGAGAGAGAAGTAGTGACAATGAGAGGGACGGAGAGAGGGCAAGAGACGGACCAGGGTGCGCGTACGAGTGAGGGCGACCTGAGCGACTTCAGAGAGAAGCCAACGGGAGCCCCAGCTGATCAGCCCACTGATCATTCTCCTCGGCCATGTGCCCCTTATCAGCTGAGAACAATGGCACTAGGTCAGTGGGGCACGCGGGTCAGGCCGCGTGGGACGTGATCCAAGCCCCTAGCCATATAGACCATTTAGGGTGGATAAGAGACATTTCTTTCTAAAATCCCATCGAATTTAGACGCTCGCGAGGCGGACTATCTTCCTTTAAAATCCAAGATTATTTACAAACGTCGAATGCCCTCTCAACCTGCAACACCTTTAGCCGGTCACATACTTTCAGGTCCTCGTGCAAAGAGTTCATTGTGTCACTATGACGTACATGTGACTTACCAGATTACATGTAGCTATCGCTATTACACGTTACAATAGGGTTTTACGGATTGACCAACTGCATAACATTATCAGACCAGTCTTCATCTCATTTTAGTGGAATGGACACTGAGCACGTAAAGTCTCCTTAAAATGGGAAACATACGGGTGTTAAAAACAGAAGCCAATATTATAGAAAGAAAGCATCTATTTCAACCGGGCTTGTCACCCACATTATGTCGCCTTTGGTCAATTTTCTATGATGTGGTTAATAAAAGATTCTCTCCTTCGCATCCTTCTCATAGTGAAACACATCTACTCATCCCACTTTGGCGAACACTTCAGGCTCACATAAGGGGCTAGATTCCAGCAGAGGCTGCCAATGAAAATTTCCATATGGTTTTAGCTAATCTATCTTATATTTGTTTACTAAAATGGCTGAGATAGCTTCTAGTCAGCACAAATGGAACTAAGCTATACACACTACACTGGTAAACTGCCCAGCTAACAGGCAAGTGTCAAAGGCACTGCAATACAACGGCCCACTGAGTGTGTGTGTGTGGGGAGGGGGGGGGGGGGTAGCTATGTCGATTTTAAGAAGAACTCCATGCGCGTCGCGTGTCGCTAAATGTAAAGCCGTGTCGGTACTGTAGCTAAATGTTACCATGCTTGAAACATCACACTTTCTGCAGTAACCTAAGATGTATCATACCAGCTACTGGTTGATGAGGACACGCTCACAAAATGTTGATGTACTGCACTCGACTCTCGGAGTGCAGAAACTTAGAAGGGAAATTACGAACGACGACCCGACGCATCCAATATGCCACGCTGCGTATGCTTCCCTACTGGGGATATGCCAGGACCCAGATAATCGATATTATATTCATTTGTAAGGGCTTGATACCAAACAGAAGCTTAATTGTCGGCAGAGCCCAATACAAAGGAATTGCCTATTACCATACATGCATCAGCGAGGATGGTGGGGACGGAAGGGGCGGCGGGGGTGGTGGGGACGGAGGGACGGCAGGGACGGTGGAGACGGCGGGGATGGTGGGGACGGAGGGACGGCGGGGATGGTGGGACGGCAGGGACGGTGGCGACGGCGGGGATGGTGGGGAGAACGGGGATGGTGGGGACAGCAGGGATGGTGGGGACGGAGGGACGGCGGGGATGGTGGGAACGGAGGGACGGCGGGGATGGTGGGGACGGCGGGGATGGTGGGGAGAACGGGGATGGTGGGGACAGCAGGGATGGTGGGGACGGAGGGACGGCGGGGATGGTGGGGACGGAGGGACGGCGGGGATGGTGGGACGGCAGGGACGGTGGCGACGGCGGGGATGGTGGGGAGAACGGGGATGGTGGGGACAGCAGGGATGGTGGGGACGGAGGGACGGCGGGGATGGTGGGGACGGAGGGACGGCGGGGATGGTGGGGACAGCAGGGATGGTGGGGACGGAGGGACGGCGGGGATGGTGGGGACGGAGGGACGGCGGGGATGGTGGGGACGGAGGGACGGCGGGGATGGTGGGGACGGCAGGGATGGTGGCGACGGCGGGGATGGTGGGGAGAACGGGGATGGTGGGGACAGCAGGGATGGTGGGGACGGAGGGACGGCGGGGATGGTGGGGACGGAGGGACGGCGGGGATGGTGGGGACGGAGGGACGGCGGGGATGGTGGGACGGCAGGGACGGTGGCGACGGCGGGGATGGTGGGGAGAACGGGGATGGTGGGGACAGCAGGGATGGTGGGGACGGAGGGACGGCGGGGATGGTGGGGACGGAGGGACGGCGGGGATGGTGGGGACGGAGGGGATGGTGGGGACAGCAGGGATGGTGGGGACGGAGGGACGGCGGGGATGGTGGGGACGGAGGGACGGCGGGGATGGTGGGACGGCAGGGACGGTGGCGACGGCGGGGATGGTGGGGAGAACGGGGATGGTGGGGACAGCAGGGATGGTGGGGACGGAGGGACGGCGGGGATGGTGGGGACGGAGGGACGGCGGGGATGGTGGGGACGGCAGGGATGGTGGGGACGGAGGGACGGCTGGGATGGTGGGACGGCAGGGACGGTGGCGACGGCGGGGATGGTGGGGAGAACGGGGATGGTGGGGACAGCAGGGATGGTGGGCACGGAGGGACGGCAGGGATGGTGGGGACGGAGGGACGGCGGGGATGGTGGGGACGGCAGGGATGGTGGGGACGGCAGGGATGGTGGGGACGGAGGGACGGCGGGGATGGTGGGGACGGCGGGGATGGTGGGGACGGTAGAGACGGCGGGGACGGAGGGACGGTGGTGACGGTGGTGACGGCGGGGACGGCAGGGATGGTGGGGACGGAGGGACGGCGGGGATGGTGGGGACGGCAGGGATGGTGGGGACGGAGGGACGGCGGGGATGGTGGGGACGGAGGGACGGCGGGGATGGTGGGGACGGAGGGACGGCGGGGATGGTGGGGACGGAGGGACGGCGGGGATGGTGGGGACGGCAGGGTTGGTGGGGACGGAGGGACGGCACTGACGGTGGGGACGGCAGGGTTGGTGGGGACGGAGGGACGGCGGGGATGGTGGGGACGGTAGAGACGGCGGGGACGGAGGGACGGTGGTGACGGTGGTGACGGCGGGGACGGCAGGGATGGTGGGGACGGAGGGACGGCGGGGATGGTGGGGACGGCAGGGATGGTGGGGACGGAGGGACGGCGGGGATGGTGGGGACGGAGGGACGGCGGGGATGGTGGGGACGGAGGGACGGCGGGGATGGTGGGACGGCAGGGACGGTGGCGACGGCGGGGATGGTGGGGAGAACGGGGATGGTGGGGACAGCAGGGATGGTGGGGACGGAGGGACGGCGGGGATGGTGGGGACGGCGGGGGTGGTGGGGACGGAGGGACGGCACTGACGGTGGGGACGGCAGGGTTGGTGGGGACGGAGGGACGGCGGGGATGGTGGGGACGGCAGGGATGGTGGGGACGGAGGGACGGCGGGGATGGTGGGGACGGCGGGGATGGTGGGGACGGAGGGACGGCGGGGATGGTGGGGACGGCAGGGATGGTGGGGACGGAGGGACGGCGGGGATGGTGGGGACGGCAGGGTTGGTGGGGACGGAGGGACGGCGGGGATGGTGGGGACGGCAGGGATGGTGGGGACGGAGGGACGGCGGGGATGGCAGGGATGGTGGGGACGGAGGGACGGCGGGGATGGTGGGGACGGAGGGACGGCGGGGATGGTGGGGACGGAGGGACGGCACTGACGGTGGGGACGGCAGGGTTGGTGGGGACGGAGGGACGGCAGGGATGGTGGGGACGGTAGAGACGGCGGGGACGGAGGGACGGTGGTGACGGTGGTGACGGCGGGGACAGCACTGGCGGTGGTGACGGCGGGGACGGCACTGGCGGTGGTGACGGTGGCGACGGCAGGGACGGTGGAGACGGCGGGGATGGTGGGGACGGTGCGGACGGAGGGGACGGCGGGGACGGTGGAGACGGCGGGGATGGTGGGGACGGAGGGGACGGTGGCGATGGCAGGGACGGTGGCGACGGTGGAGACGGCGGGGACGGCGGTGATGGTGCGGACGGTGGGGACTGCGCGGACGGTAAGGACAGAGTTGATGGTGAGGACGGTGGGGACGGAGTGGATGGTGAGGACGGTGGGGACTGCGCGGACGGTGGGGACTGCGCGGACGGTGGGGACGGAGTGGATGGTGAGGACGGTGGGGACTGCGCGGACGGTGGGGACTGCGCGGACGGTGGGGACGGAGTGGATGGTGAGGACGGTGGGGACCGCGGGTATGGTGAAGACGGTGCGGACGGTGGGGATCGCGCGGACGGTGCGGACGGTGGGGATCGCGCGGACGGTGGTCTCCGATATGTCCGGTAGTTGCATAGTATACTATTTCAGAGTAAAGGTGTAAATGTGTCTGCTGTGGCTGTAAAAGTTCAAATCCTTCCAAATTAATTACCTGTTGCTCTATTAGATTTATGTTTATATATTCTTTTAAGCTTAAAAATTTATAAAATAAAACATATGGCTTAGTTATTTAGCTTGAACATTTAGGATTAGAATCACATGCAGAGAATCAATAAAATTAAAAACAAGAAAATATTAATCCAGTTTTCTTACCTTAGGTTCATAAAATATATTTAAAATAAAGTTAATTTATAAACAATAAATCCAAATGTTTTACATGAAATTTCGTAAATATATTTAATGATTTTGGTAGTGTTAAATGTTTAAGGTGAGAAATATACATTTTATATGATATCTAGGTATACATATTCTGTATGTCTATATATCAGAATGCATCATATTGAAATAAATTACTTATTGAAGAATAAACAGTTATTTGAAGATGTGTAAACAGTCCATGAGAAATTGTTTGGCTGTATATAGATCTACCATAATCAAACACGTATTAAACGCTTTCATTATGTCAGAAATATTAGTTTTAACTGACTTGGTGATTCAATACTGATGTAAGCATCCCTCACAATAGCATACATTGATAAGCTAAAGATACAATGCATGTATATTGAGCAAATGATGTTCTGTAAGATAATGCACCATATATAGAATAGATTTGCCTCTTTAAAGTCAAAGTCATAAATGCCGTAGACACACGTTTCGGCCCATATTTTCTGCGAATTTGCCTCGATCACTCTAAAAATCCCTGACATGAGAAAGCAACACTAGACCATTTTAATGATACTAAACTTACCTTTGTAATCCGATGTTATCCTTTTTTATGACACAAAGAATATTTCTCCATGCTGACACTCCGTTGGCAGAAAACGCTCTGTCGCCAAAATACTAAAACACGCGTCATAAAATGATGGTTGCCATGGCGCCGAACGTGCTTTGAACAATACATGCTCTCTATTTATACCAGCCACGAGGATGCCATGGCAACTATAGAGCCTTTCATTGTCTGTGATTTAGTCTAGTTGTGAAAGTGTGTCTGCTCCCAATGGAGTGTCAGCTTGAAGAAATATTGTTTGTGTCTAAAAAAAGGATAACCTCGCAGTACAAACGTAAGTTTAGTATCATTAAAATGGTCTAGTGTTGCTTTCTCACGTCAGGGATTTTTAGAGTGATCGAGGCAAATTCGCGCAAAATATGGGCCGAAACATGTGTCTACGGCATTTATGACTTTGACTTTAGATACCTTGGCAACATTTTGTAGTTTTTTCAATTCAATAGCATTTATTTGGCAACATTTTGTAGTTTTTTCAAATCAATAGCATTTATTTGGAATTTTTGTTGCCTAATTTTTCTTCAATAACAGTCTTATACATTAAGACTTGATCAATCTACAGTAGTCCCTACATGACACAACCGACTCTGTTTTACAGCCTTTTTGCACTATGCACAAACCCAAGATAAAGCCTCTCTATTATGTATACCTATATTTAAAAGCAGCACAGCTTTATTAGAAGTGGTCCAGGAAGTAATCCTCAACATGGTGTTTTATTCCTGTAACTCTATAAATTCCAAAACATGAAATATTAGGAAATAATGCCAGTAAACAATATAGAATACTTAGCCTACCTACAACAAAATAATAATTGCCAAATCAGTCACCTTACAGGACTTTGTTTAATGCTATGATCGGGAATCTTTGGCACCCACAAAATCTATATAATTGTTTGCCTTATTGCAATTAGCGATACCACAAAAACAGCTGAGAACAAAGCCAGAAGCTTCAGTGTATCCACCACCCCTCCCCGTACCATCCAACTCCCTAAACCCCTCCTGCCTGTCTACTGTCGAGCGGCGGCCACATCAGGTTGCAGCCACACCAGGTCTATACCTTCCACATGACGGTCGTAGGCGGTTCTCACACGTCTGGATCCCCCACTTGTTATGACGAAAATTCGTCATATGTCAGTTGGTCGTGTTTGTATATTTGTATGTCTGTTTCACTAAAAAACGGGAAGTCTTCTTGTGACCTAACGGCTGCATACATCGGTTCGCAGTCTTTAGTATCTAATAGCTACACCATTTGCCATCAAGCTATCGCTATGATGTTCTAATATGCCATAGAAATATGAATTGAGATGAGTTGTGTCGAAGCTTAGAGTTTTCTGATGCGTCACGTGACGTCACGATGACATCACTTTGGGTACATAAAAAAAATCGTCAAAAATCAGAAAAAAATCCCAAAAATCTGAGAGTAGCATCATATTGTAGGAAAAGTAGTTCCTCGTATAGCTGCAAACTAAAAACAACATGGGAAAAATGTTTTGTCGTGTATTCCACAAGTGCCTCCATCAAGCGACACCGGGATTTTTTTCTTAGTTTAACATGATAAGACGGTAGCCTCAGTGCTTCTCGCATGCGATTGGAGCAAATAGTGACGTCACAGGATTTTTTTCTTAGTTTAACATGATAGACAGTAGCCTCAGTGCTTCTCGCATGCGATTGGAGCAAATAGTGACGTCACAGGATTTTTTTTTAATTTGGTCAATGGGGATACGGCTTTTTCGATTTAGTAGAGGCTCCCACGGGCGTCCTATTCAAGCCATCACTCAATGCTTGCATCTGTGGATGGATAATACTAAGCTGAGTCATATTCTGTCAACATGGTTCCATAGCCATATTACTTTTCGGTATATAGTCGAAATCGTTTAACATAGGATCCTATGGGGAAAAATGAACTTGATCGAATATGACCTACTTCCGCTCAAGCTATTTCACTCTTCTTTCGCCACACAATGAGGTAATATCACCTTAAAGCAAGTTATAAGAAAAACACGGCGATTTCTATATTGCTTTTTGCTTCCATGGCAACGAAGCCACTGGCCTAATGATAAACATACAGATTCTTGCCATTGAAAGAAAAATCGTCAAAAATCAGATAAAAATGCTAAAATTGCAATCTTTTCGCCAACTTGTTGCCAATAAGCATCTACAGATCACTTAATGCTTCAATCAGGCGAATGTCAGTTATGGCGCTGGAGCGCTTCAAAGTGGGACGACACCTTTGCGGGACCGCCAATGATGAGTGAATGGAGATGGTGTCCATCTTGGAAACAACGTCAAAATTAAGAAAAACATGCCAGAGCTCTGATCTTTACGCCAAATGGTAGGGACCATTGATCTTCAGAGAACTAGTAAAAGAAATATATGAGTTGCTATATCACTTCGCCTGCAGTGTTCTTTGTGCTTGTCCTTGGTCTCCGTGTCTCCGCAATGATGAACTAATGCAACTTTTGGCCATTTCGTCAAGCCATAGCTGAAGGACTAGCCTTTCTATCGCCTAGCTCTTTAATCGAATAAGTTGGGGCAGTAAACCTTGGCTTTGCCACTTGGACGTTGTCGTGCATCACGTCATAACGTCACTCTGACGTCATGACGTCACACATCTTACGTAAGCTATTACTCAGCTATTATAAGGTATGGCGACTTTCGGGTCGCTTGACGTTGCAGGTCGTGTTCAGGGACAGTTTGTGCCGTGTGTAACTTTTTTGGCGCAGGGGATAAGTATGCGTCAAAAATGACGTCATAGCTAACGTGCTCCTACGAAATGTTGGGTTTGCTTCATTTTCAGCCATTTTGGCAATAGCTGTCATAACCCGAGTTGATAAGGTATATTAAACAAATAGAAACCATCTTGAGCATTTTTGCGAACGTCAAATGACGTCATGTCACGTCACGATGACGTATAATTAGATGAAAAGTAAAATTCGTAGCGCCATTCATAATGAGTCAAGCAATCGCTCTTGAGAACAAAAATTTCATGTTCACTTAAACACGTCGTCTTCAGAGACACCTTATGGCGAGGGGGTGTGCGTCAACGTCATAGCTTACGTGCTCCTACGAAAGTCTGGGCCTGCTTGATGTTCAGCTACTTTGGCGATAGCTACCATAGCTACAAGTTCAGGAGTTCACCCATGATTTCGTAAGTAGGTATATTTAACAGAATAGAAGCCATCGCGAACATTGTCGTGATCGTCAAATGAAGTTCGTGAAGTCACGAAGACATAATAAATAAAAGGTACGAAAGTACCATTAATATTGCTTCAAGAGAAGCGCTCTTGGCTTCAAACTGGATGTCGAAGGCAGCATGTAGCCCAAATTGCCCCTAAAAGGCCCTTTAGCCGAAATTGGCCCGGACGACTCGTAACGTCGCCATTAATACATGTTCCAAATGTACTTATGGATTTTCGTCCTCGACCTATGGTCGAATATCTCTTGTTATTTGTGTCATGGGAAGTTATTCAGGATAGCCTCCTTGGTTAGTAATAAGCTTGCCTTTAATCATAATGCGTCCATGTAACAATTTAGTGTAGGGCGGTTCGTGCTTTAAATCATAATGCATCCGTATTGACTCGCATGCTCGTAGTGCAAAGTTTTTCTCCAGATGGGGCTAGTAGAACTGGGGTAGCCGTTGGCGCAAGTGCCCCCAGGCAAGCCCGCTTTTCTAGGGGCACAACGGTAACAATGTTAAAATCCTTCGACGTTAGTAGGGAATCGACTGTAGCTTTTATTATAATGTGTGCTCAAACAATCATAGTGTTTACGTATTCTATATACCTTGTTCTATCACCTGACATCAATAAAGCCTGTCGACACTAGGTTGTTTCGGTTATATTTTCGCAAAGAATTGTTGGAGCACACAACTGTTCCCGACCAGCCGTCCGCCATATTTGTTTTTGGCGGATGCCGGTACCTGTGAATGCGACTTGGTTCCTCCTCTCCGTTAGCATATGACTTCGCTAGAGGGCCTAGTCAGTCGCTCACTTTGAACTTATAGTCCATGAGCCAGGGGGTCATTTCGTCCTATCTCTGCGGGCAAATTCTAGGGATGATTTTCGGTTTGGTACATGTTTGTAGATATTGTTCCACTGTGATGGACTTGTCGGTTGTACAGCTTAAAAAAGTTATCACCTACTTCATGGGGGCACCCACCTTAAAACAAAAACTTATAGCAAGACCAAATAACTCTCTGGTGCATCACTTTTATCAGGCGCTATGGCTGTATTTCATTTTCGATAGATACGTATAATCTTGTGTGTTATTTCGATACAAATTTGAAGTATTTTGTGGAGTAATTAAGTAAAAAAAATGCTTTTTAACGAAAATAAGTATAAAATAATTTTGATCATTGTGAGAATCTTCTGTACCGATAAATCCTGTACACATAAATCATTGCAATTGTATTGTACGCGTATTACAGCACGACAGAACTATCTTTTAAAATTAAACTGACCACAATATATACATTTTTCGGGAAGATATGACTGTTTAATTACCCCCCACCTTTAAGCAATGTTACCCTAGTGTCAACATGCGGTAAAACCGTGATATCTTGCCCACGATGAAAATATTAACAAATAACTGCAAAACAATAAATTTTGCAAACTGTATCTACATCTACATTTTCAAGATGACCGCCAATTTTAAGATGGCCGCCAATTTTCGTATCTTTAATTATAAGTTCTAACAACTATTCACTTACAATACGCACGTTAACGATTATATATTGGATTGAAAGAACGCAACAAATTCTTCCCGACGCTCGACTATAGCCCTGGACGCTGGGCTATGGCTCCAGGCGCGGGCTATGGCTCCGGGCGCCGTCCTATGGCTCCGGGCGCCGTCTTATGGCTCCGGGGTATGCTTCGGGCTATGGCTCCGAGTTACGGCTCTAGGATATGGCGTCGGGCTATGGCTCGGGGCTGTGGCTCCGAGCTATGGCTCCGGTCGCCGGGCTAAGGCTCAGGGCGCTGGGCTACTAAGGCTTCGGGCGCCTGGCTAAGGCTCCGAGCGCTGGGCTATGGCTCTGAACGCCGGGCTATGGCTCCGGGTTAGGCTCCGGTCGCCGGAGTAAGGCTCCGGTCGCCGGAGTAAGGCTCCGGTCGCCGGGCTATGGCCCAGGGCTGTGGCTCTGAGCTATGGCCCTGAGCTATGGCTCTGAGCTATGGCTCTGAGCTATGGCTCTGAGCTATGGCTCCGGGTTATGGCTCTGAGCTATGGCTCTGAGCTATGGCTCTGAGCTATGGCTCTGAGCTATGGCTCTGAGCTATGGCTCTGAGCTATGGCTCCGGGTTATGGCTCTGAGCTATGGCTGAGCTATGGCTCTGAGCTATGGCTCCGGGTTATGGCTCTGAGCTATGGCTCTGAGCTATGGCTCCGGGTTATGGCTCTGAGCTATGGCTGAGCTATGGCTCCGGGTTATGGCTCTGAGCTACGGCTCCGGGTTATGGCTCTGAGCTATGGCTGAGCTATGGCTCTGAGCTATGGCTCCGGGTTATGGCTCTGAGCTATGGCTCTGAGCTATGGCTCCGGGTTATGGCTCTGAGCTATGGCTGAGCTATGGCTCCGGGTTATGGCTCTGAGCTACATGTACATGTTAAAACTGGCTCATGCCCGGTCATAGCGTTGTTAAGACGTTAAAGGATATCAGTGTGTTCGGCAGAGAGTACGACTGAATTGTACTCCTCGTTTGAAGCATGTAGAGACTTCCTCGAATCGGTCTTTGGTCAGCTTGCCGCAAGAGGTCGCATGTAGTAAATACAGTTTTGCCTTTCTGCTTGCATCGGTATTCGGTGTTTTGCCATTCACTGCGGTCAGATGAGTCATGTATGTTACATCAGGATTACCGAAAAGGTTGTTCCTTATGTGGGCGAACAAGGCGAAGTGATTGATGAAATAAATTTTTGCTTGTATATGGCGGCCGTCTTAAGAAATTGTCGCCGTTTTACAAAGTAGACTTTTTTAAAACTACGCTACATTGCTTGTGGTGTGGTAATTTTGGTTCATCTGTTTATAGTACGTAAGATATCACGTCTGTACCAAATGTCGAAATAAGAGCCAAAAATGTTTCGACACGGCGGCCATCTTGAACATGACGGCCATCTTGGAAACGGCGGCCACCTGGAAATTGCGGCCATTTGAAAATGGTCGCCATTTTAAACAAAATGGATGAAATAATGTTCAGTAGATACAGTTTGCTAATTTTATTGTTTTGCAGTTTTTTTTTAAATTGCATAGCGGGCAAGATATCACGGTTTTACCGCCTGTCGACATTAGGGTAAAATTTGCTTAAGGGTGGGGGGCAATTAAACAGTCATATCTTCCCGAAAAATGCATATATTGTCGTCAGTTTAATTTTAAAAGATAGCACAGTCATGCTGTAATACGTGTACAATACAATAACAATGATGTATGTGTACAGGATTTATCAGTACAAAAGATTGTCACAATGATCAAAATTATTTTATACTTTTTTTTTCTTTAAAAAAACATTTGTTGAACTTAATTACTGCACAAAATACTTCAAAATTCTATCGAAATAACACACAATATTACACATATCTATCGAAAATGAAATACAGTCATAGCGCCTGATAAAAGTGATGCACTAGAGTTATTTCGTCTCGCTGTCAGTTTTTGTTTTAAGGAGGGTGCCCCTATGAAGTAGGTGATAACTTTCTAAAGCTGTACAACCGACAAGTCTATCACATTGGAAGAATACCTACAAACATGTACCTAACAAAAAATCATCGCGAGAATTTGCCCGCAGAGATGGGGCAGATTGATGAAATTTCAGCCATTGACTCATGGACTATTAAGGACAACAGCAGCGCCCTCTTTCATAGGTCATTGACTGTTACAAAGTTTGGGACCCAGGCTACAAATGGTTCAAATGGTGGCGGGATTCGCCAGGTGGCGCTGCATACGCATGGCGGTTTGTAGGGAAAAGTCGCATGCTCCAACATTTGTTCGCGAAAATATGACTGCAACAATCTAGTGTTGACACGCTTTCTTGATGTCAGAAGATAGAGCAAGGTATATAGAATACGTAAATACTATTATTGTACGCGCCTACATTATAACAAGAACTCAGTGGGACACTGATGATGACGAAAATTGACTTTGGGTCAAAGAGCGTGTCTTTCTGAACATGTTGATCCAAACCGCGACAGTCCACGATGACTATTAAGGGAACGAGGGCCATTTTTAGATTGCAGTACATTTGAGTACATATGCTCGGTCCCCTGGCTTGAACTTTACATTGAATATGATAGCGTCGTTTTGAGGTCATGACGGGGCCTCGGAATTAGGTCAGCGGCTTGAGTGAATGGTATTACAAATGCTCGTGCCTTTTGAGCAATGTGCAATGAACAATTAACCGATATTAACGGAATTACAGGTAAAACCGTCGTTTGTACCGGCGACGTAACGATGACGTCATGTGACGCATCGTCCGCCCGCCAATTTAATGTCATATTAGAGTTTAAGTGAACATGAACTTTTGTTCTCAAGAGCGATTGCTTGACTCATTATGAATGGCGCTACGAATTTTATCTAATAACACGTCATCGTGACGTGACATGACGTCATTTGACGTGCGCGAAAATGTTCAAGATGGCTTGTATTTCTTTAATATACCTACTTATCAACTCTGGTTATGACAGTTATTGCCAAAGTTGCTGAAAATAAAGCAAACCCAACATGTCGTAGGAGCACGTTAGTTATGACGTCATTTTTGACGCGTACTTATCTCCTGCGTCAAAAAAGTTACACACGGCACAAATTGTCCCTGAACACGACCTGCAACGTCAAGCAAACCGAAAGTCGCCATATCTTATAATAGCTGAGTAATAGCTTACGTAAGATGTGTGACGTCATGACGTCATGGTGACATTATGACGTGACGCACGACAACGTTCAAGTGGCAATGCGCCAAGGTTTACTGCCACAACTTATTCGATTAAAGAGCTAGGCGATAGAAAGAATAGTCCTTCAGCTATGGCTTAAAGAAATGGCCAAAAGTTGCATTAGTTCATCATTGAGGAGACACGGAGACCTAGGACAAGAACAAAGAGCACTGCAGGTGAAGTTATATAGCACCTCATTTTTTTTTTTTTTGCTATTTCTCTGAAGATCAATAGTCCCTACCATTCGGCGTAAAGATCACAGCTCTGGCATGTTTTTCTCAATTTTGATGTTGTTTTCAAGATGAACACAATCTCTAGTCACTCATCATTGGTGGCCCCGCAAAGGTGTCGTCCCACTTCGAAGCGCTCTAGCGCCATAACTGAACAACATCCGCTTGATTGAAGCATTAAGTGATCTGTAGATGCTTATTGGCAACTAGTTGGTGAAAATATGGCAATTTTAGCATTTTTATCTGATTTTTGACGATTTTTCTTTCTATGGCAAGAATCTGTATGTTCATTATTAGGCCAGTGGCTTCGTTGCCACGGAAACACAAAGTAATATTGCGATCGCCGTGTTTTTCTTATAACTTGCTTTAAGGTAACATTACCTCACTGTATGGCGAAGGAGACTGAAATAGCTTGAGCGAAATTAGGTCCTATTCACTCAAATTCCTTTTTCCCCATAGGATCCTATGTTGAACGATTTTGACTATATACCGAAAAGTAATATGGCTATTGCACCATGTTCACAGACTATGACTCAGCTTAGTATTATCAAAGATATTAGTACACCAAAATAGGTCATACGGCGATTTCCTTGTAATCGTTCTCCGGTGGCGCCGCCAAGCGGTGAGCACGTAGTGTTGCACAGAACCGCCGTCGACAGGCATCAACTTCACGTTTGTTCTGCCATAAATTGCGCGAATTCACGAAAGAAATGTCCAGGAGAGGCATGTTTCAGATTCCCGAAGGAAAAGAAAAGGTAAGACCGGCTTCTTGCGTTAATTTGTCTGTCATTGATATCGTGCATCGTTTATCACCACCACAATTTCTGATAATTATCTATTATCGCCCACATCGAAGCGGGCGGCTCATGTGAGCAAACCAAGTCAAAGATCTATCGTTGCCACTATCTAGTACTCAACAATTACCAGAAGACAACAAGCTCTGAGTGCCGGCTAATGCCTAACGAGGTGTCCTAATCGATGTCCTGGTGTTTGAATAAAAATTTGGTGAACTCGGACCATATATAGTATGATCATGGACCTACTGCCTTGGCCTGGGTGTCCGGCTCCCGGAGTCTGGTTATCGTTGACAGAGCTAGCCAGACCAGGGGAAAAGCAAAGCCTTTGTCTGCATTTCTACTGACATTTTTGTATGTTTATAAGCATTTGCAATTATAATTTTTTTTCTCATTACCATTTAGATGCCAGAGATGGGATGGGAGTTAATGCAGGAAGGAAAGACATGTTCAATAAGTCCAGTAGGCCAGGGGCGGATCCAGGGAGGGCCGACCCGGCCCGGGCCCCCCCCCCCCCGCTTTAGGACCGAAATGTATACCAGTTAACATATAAAAACCAAAACCGCCCCACCCTATCAAGCATATCTCGATCCGACCCTGAAAGCGGCCCCCCTATCCAGATTTTCTGGATCCGCCCCTGTAGGCCTATCCCTATCAGCTGGCATAGTTTATATTCTTAACAGCTGCTTATGTCTGAGAGTCTCTGTAGAAATGAACAATCTTGTTGATGTTCGTATTTTTGTATTAAAAATATCAATTGGTTGAGCATGGCTTTGTTGTTTTCATTCATATTTAGGCTTAGAATATATCTCTGGGCGGATCTAGGAATTTTGAAGCGGAACGGGGGGGGGGCGTAAAAATGGCCGCACATGTCCACCAATTTTTCTTACAACCGGTGGGAGGGGTGGAAAAAATGTCAACTTTAACATCCCTAAATAACCCCTCTCCAGTTCGGATCAGCCGCTGGCTTTCATCTACAAAATGTCTCTTTTTCAAGTGTATTTCGTCGGAAAGCCCGAGTTTTACTTCTGAGACTAAACTTCGGGCGTCGTTGCCGCATAAAAATCAAGCAGTGTGCGTTATCGTCAGCGGAGTGGCAGCCGAAAGTTACGCGCTGGCCGCATAGCGGCGCCACTACTCGCCGCATTACACATTTTACAATGGGCTTTTGCCGTATAACCTATCTTGGTGTACTCATATCTTTGGTATTATCCATCCACAGCTGCAAGCATTTAGTGATGGCTTCAGTAGGACGCCCGTGGGAGCCTCTGCTAGCACCAAAAAGCCGTATCTTTCACCATTGGCCAAATTTCAAAATAAACCTGTGACGTCACTTTTTGCTCCAATTGCATATAGCTAGCACTATGGCTACTATGTATCATGTTTAACTAAGGAAAAAATCGCGGTGTTGCTCGATGGAGGCACTTGTGAAATACACGACAAAACATTTTCCCAGCCTAAAGATACAGCGCTTTAACATGGGAAGTCCCATTGAGAAATGCCGTCGGCCCTGGAACCGGAAGTAAGATAGGAACGTATTGTTTTTAGTTTGCAGCTATACGAGGAATCACTTTTTCTACAATATGACGCCAGTCGCACATTTTTATGATTTATTTCCGATTTTTGACAATTTTTTGTAAGTACCAAAATTGACGTCATCGTGACGTCATAACGTGAAAACTTACAGAGGTCATTTACTGCATTTTGCGCAAAACCCATGACTTCATTTTGCTCGAAAATGAGTACTACACATCAAAAAGTGAACAATACACGAAAACTGCGCCTTGGAGGTTAGCACATTCTAAAACTAACCAGAGATCTTTAGCTTCAATATTTACGGAGATATAAGCGTTGTTAGGCCATAAGAAGACTTCCCGTTTTTGCGTGAAACACACATATATATAGAAACAGACAAACAAAAACGACCGACCGACATATGACGAAAATTGAAAATTTTCGTCATAATAAAAGCTACAGTCGATTCCCTACTAACGTCGAAGGATTCTAACATTGTTACCGTTGTGCCGCAAGAGAAGCGGGCTTGCCTGGGGGCACTTGCGCCAAGGGTAGCCGGAACCATGGGCACTCGGTTGGTGAGATGGAAGTCCTACGGCCTGTGTCCCCTATATACCCTATATATAACAAGAGGGTAAGCAAGCTCTGAGGCTCAAACCAAAACACCAAAATATTAAAGGCTTATTTTAGACTTAAATAATGCTGTCTCAATAAAACCTGGGTTTCTTCATATGCTACAGAGTCAAGTATTTATAAATAAATACTCTTTATCCATATCCATATGCCATTAATCAAGAACCCTTTGGTCAAACTTTTGGACAAATCTAGTTTCTTGCAACTTTGTGGCACAACCAGACAAAGATTGCATGCATGTGTCCTTATGATGTGATATCATTTCTACCGGTAATAGAAATGTATGTTACAAGGATCCTAGAGCAGCTATGCTTATTGTTCTTTGGCCTAATGCATTCCGTATTCAGCATGTTGATGTCCAGTAGGTACATAATATGTTTGCACTCAACATTTGCAGGCATGCCTAACAAGATTACATTTGGTGAGTTAAGTGCCACAAACATGAAAGATATAAAATGACTTAAAATCAACATATAGTCTTCCGTTTAAGGTAGAAAACGACTTCAAGGAACTGGACTGTCTTCTGTCATTTGAACGTGTCAAGGTGAGTTATCATGCAATACAACGTTTTCCTAGGATTGTAGTACATGTGTTAAACTACCTTAGAAAGTGAAAGACTCCTCCCAGGACCCCTCCAAGGACGAGTTTTTGGTTCCCGCCATGGTTCGGGGCTCGAATCACCGGCCTCTCGCTTCCCAGGACGTTCGGAGCGTAACGTCAAACGCGATGCGCCAAAGGGATAATCCCGTTGGCGCAGGTTGTTTTTGGTCTATTTATGTCGCACCGGACCGGTACCGAGATACTACAATATACATTGCGTGGTACGCTAAATAATTGTAAAATTTTACTTTTCGCAACAATAGGCCAGAATGCTTACTTACGTATCGAATGATGTCATATGCCCCCCCCCCCCCCACTCCATTTTGATCACAGTCTGATTATAAACGAGTTGGCATGAACTGAAATGTACATGACATTGGTAATGTACATTTCAAATGATAGTCACATTAATTTCACAAGTTTTGAACAGTGCCTGAGCGAAAATTAGTAGAATATGACGGTGCTTACAAGACTTGTGGAGGAATTTGATACATGTCTAATGTTCAGATCGATTCAGTATCGTCTCTATTTGCCTGACCGATTATACTGAGCTCATTGAATGAATACCCATGTTAACAAGGTTCAAGTATAGGGCTATAAAGTCTCGTTCGCTTAGACTTCCGGTTTACTCATTTTGGGGACAAACAAACGAAGCACGTGTTCGGAACGAGTTTAGAAGCTCTGCGCACACTGGTATGCTGACTATCTGTGACGTGTATGTTACGCAAAGAGAGAGACCGGGAACCAGACTACCTGCGCAAAAGCCAGGCGCCGAGGGGTGGGTCCGTTGCGGAAGGCCTAGCGATATGATTCAGAATTCTTAAGAAATATAGCTTCACAAAACGGATAGACGACATATTTGTTATTCTTTTGCGCCATAACAATGACGAATATTTGTTACGACGGGACAATACAACTGAGAAACTAACGTTTTTTTGCCTTTCCTACGAAAACGAGGCATTATGACGTCACACGGATTCTCCCCGAGTGACAACGTTGGCGCTACGCTTCAAACAGAAAACTTACAGAAATGAAGAAACTTGGTCTTTTCGTGATCCAAAAGTGATACGAAGACATCCAACTGGTTTTGTTTTATCTTTACCATGTGGTTTAATGACGCATCCGTGTGCTGTTACTCCATGCACTGCACATTTTGACAGCGGAATGGTTAAGTCGATCACTTGCTCTCGCCATTTTTGTTACCGCGGAGGCACGCGAAACTGTGTGACGTCACTCGCTGTGTGGTGAACTTGCGAAAGCCCGGGTGCAGGGCTAAATTTAGAACGTTATTTTTAGCTTTCGAGTATTTTGAAGACGGATTTTTGCTTGTATATTCCCAAAGTTCTGCGCTTCATCGCCTCCAAATATTTTAACGTATATCTCTCATAGCCATGTTTAGAGAAATGGTACTCATAGTCTTTAGAATAAACCTGGAAAGAAATTGACTTATAGCTGCCTATACTTCAACATGGAGCACGTGTGTTTGTTTGTCCCCAAAACTGAAGTCTCGCGGCCCGATCGCGAGAACTGTATAGCCCTATTTCTATAAAGTATGTATAATTAAGTGACAAAGAGGAGAAGAGTGCCCTTTTCTGCCAAGCAGAACGATGTTGGGTAGCAGAAGTCACATTTTCAGTGAAAGCTAAGTTGGCTACTGTTTAAACGGTAGTTTTGCATGATGTGGTAACAGACATTTCAGTATGCATGCATATTTTTGCGGTGCGCTCAAGGAATTCAATCACATGATATGTTACACATTAATGGCATGGCCTCCTTTAGTCCAAAAGTGCAGATCGGCATCATTATATATTTTAGGCCTAACATACAGTAACATACATTTCACTGCGAAATATAAGCATTCAAAAACGAACCGGTTTTCTGCTACAGTGTTCTTTATTTCAAGTCTAGAGGAAGATTCTTTGTATATATTTCCTCTACAATGTTGTAGAAAACTATGACAGTATATTACAGGATTTTGCCTTATGTTCCTCTTTCTCTATTGGGCACTCACCCATCCAAAATTGACTAAACGAGCAACAACACTTCAAAGCATTAAGAAACTTGGTCTTTTCGTGATCCAAAAGTGATACAAAAACATCCAACTGGTCTTATTTGATCTCTACTATGTGGTTTAAGATGCACCTGTGTGTTGTTACTCCATGCTCTCACCATTTTCGTTACCGCGGAGGCAAGAGAAACTCTGTGACGTCACTGGCTGTTTGGTGAACTTACAAAAGCCCTGGTGCAGGGCTATATTTAGAACGTTATTTTTAGCTTTCAAGTGTTTTCAAGACAGAGTTTTCCTTGTATATTCCTAAAGTTCTGCGCTTCATCGCCTCCAAATATTTCAACGTATATCTCCCATAGCCATGTTTAGTGAAATGGTACTCATAGCGACCTCTTTAGATAACACACACGTAACAAAAATGACAAGATCTATATCTAAATGCCATACTGTTATGAGCTGGTGAAATCCACCGGAAGTCGACCTCCACTGGGGAAACCAGAAGAGATTGCATGTTATGTGCGCATGCATGGGTTTTTTTCGTCAAAGATTGATTACTATACTGTATTGACATATATGTATATATATCAATGAAACTTACCAATTTCAAAATAAATTACCTCTCAATTTATGTTCTATGATTTATTAACAAGAAGAATGTAACATCTTAAAAGGGAATTCAAGACTTTGTCTTTGCAATAATAATGGATAGTGGTTAAGGACTTACATCAAAATATTATAAAATGATGTCAAATGGGAGTTGCTAAGCAACCGGATGATATGCCACAAGCATGTGCATTCGGTATACGTCATTCCACCATAGACATGCAGGTTGTTTCGGTTATATTTTTGCGAAGAAATGTTGAAGCACAGTCTTTTCGCGACCAACCGCCATGCGTATGCAGCGCCACCTGGCCAGTCCCGCCATCATTTGAACCATTTGTAGCCTGGGTCCTAAACTTTGTAAACGTGAATTACCTATGACAGAGGGCGCTGCTGTTGTCTTTAAGTTCAAAGTAAGCGACTGACAACGGCCTCTAGCGGGAAATTATATGCTAACGGAGCGGGGAACCAAGTTGCATTCAAAGGTACCAGCATCCGCCAAAAACAAATATGGCGGATGGTTGGTCTGGAAAAGTCGTGTGCTCTAACATTTCTTGGCGAAAATATAACCGAAACAACCTAGTGTTGACACGGTTTACAGTGAACTCGCCACAAAACGAACTCGCCACAAGTGAACTCGCCACACTTTGGTTAACTCGCCACACACCGACAGGTGAACTCGCCACATTTTCTGGTGAACTCGCCAAATCTCTTGGTGAACTCGCCACACCTCCTGTTTAATCGCAACAGGCTTAGTATATTACTATTGAAGCCTTTATGGTGCTATAGTTATTTACGTTGGTTGCTACATAGGGCAAAGTCGCCACACGCTTGCTGTAGTTATATATTATGTCGGTGAATATATAATGTCGATTAAATAGCGTTGCGGATTCGGGCGAATCGTGTAGTTAATTCAGAACGTAATCAACAATGCTTTGTTGCTATCATTTATTAACTTTCTTTGGACGGTGAACCAAATTTACATTGGTACATACTCAGACATGGGGTAATCATAATCAGTAATCGTAATCGATTGTAATGGATTAAATTTTTTAAGTAATCGTAATCGATTACATTGATAAAGTAATCATCATCATGATTACTTTTGATGATTACTTGATTATGTTCAATCAGGCTGTCTTAGTCTAGAAACTGAGCGTCACGCTTTCCATGTCGCCAGTATGATAAATGGAATGGCCACTGGAGTCCTTCTGTAGAGATGCACCCCCCCCACCACCCTACCCTTCCTGTCCTTTGTGCTCCACCCCGAGACATAACCAGATATAACAAATTAAGCCGGCTGGGTACCCGAAAGTGGACCACCTTCTAATCTGTTTGCATTGTATAATTAGGAATTGTCCAGTGCCACCTGTATTGTTGGGAGAGGTTGGGTGGGGTCTGTCATGAGATGGGGTTGAATGCTTGTGTTATTTTTCTCTGCATAGTTATTGTTCTCTGCATAGATGGATTGGAAGAAGTGTTGTTATAAAGCAAACTCGACTGGTTTCAGTAGTAGGGCGCGGCAATGTATGGTACAGATATCCCCTCGTGTCCTATAGGTTAGTGGCTTCATTTTTTTACCTGCCACTTAACATAGAGGCCATAAGTTCGGTTACCCACCATACCTCCTTCTAAGGAAGATAAAAATAATTGCAACAGGTTTATATATATTGTATTTTTTATATTAAACTTACTATTTAATATATCTGATATAGTTCTATACTATAACACTTTATATGTATATTTTATACTAGTGTTTTAATTAGTCGTAGAAAAACTGATTACGATCGAGGATTGTTCTCCAGTAAGTGACTACCGTGGGCTGTCACCATCAGTAAATGCTCTCCAAAAAATTGACTGTCGGGAATTGAACGCACAGCTCTATGATCAGAAATCAGCCGCTCTTCCAACCAAGTTGCCCAGTCTTCATGTGTGTGACTGCGCTCTTGCAATGTTTACGGTGTTGAAATAGCTACTTAAATGTCTAGTTCAGAGTTCATTTATCAAAAACACCATAAAAAGTAATCATGATTGAAATCATGATTACTTTCATAATTTTTGTAATCGTAATCATGAAATTGCCAGCTTCCCCTCTCTCTGTCGGAAGCGCTTTCGCTGCATGCGGCAGAGTTTTCTCTCTGACAACAGACGCATAGTGACGGGGATGGATTCGGCCTCCTTGTGGAGACTTCCACCAGAAGGTAGAATGGCAGGGGGACGGACAAAACCCCCGGCGGACATAACCCCCGGTCGCGAAAACCCCGTAGGACAAAAGCCCCGGCGGACATAACCCCCGATGTCGATATTTAGCAGTGCTTCTGCAACTCATGGAGACTGAATCAAAACATGTTTGTGTTGTATATGATTAGTATGTAACTTTTGCCATAGTTTACCATAGTTAATGTGAACTAAAATGTTTACGTCATTCAGTATGACTATGTTTTTCGATCTTTGTTTCCGTCCGTAGCCCTCAGTAGCAGTAGGTCATGCACGACTGTATTTTCACACCTTTATCGGATTAAGACGTTTAACGACGCTCTGATGTATCGCGCTAACACACAATTGATGAACAAACCAATAGTCAAAAGAATCACTTAACACCACCAACAACACTTGCCTGGTTGATGCTAACAAACGGCGTCGGAGGGCGAATTAGATTATGGAGGGCAGCGTAAGTGGTGACTAATGGCTTATAATGCCACAGATTTCTTTCCAAACCATGGTAAACTATGGCAAAAGTTACCTACTAATCATATACAACAAAGAAATATTTTAATTCAGTCTCCATGAGTTGCAGAAGCACGGTTAAATATCGGCACCGGGGGTCATGTCCGCCGGGGCTTTTGTCCTACGGGGTTTTCGCGACCGGGGGTTATGTCCGCCGGGGGTTTTGTCCGACATTCAGAATGGCATACTCGCTTTTCCTCGGGAACGCAGCCTCTTGACGCGGCCGTACCGTAGCCTGGCACGCAATACACAAATCTGAACTAATTTCCGCAAATGCAAAAAGGGAAATGAAATTATGGCGATCCACGCTGGTGGCCAACAACATCAAAATGAGCCCGGCTATGTGGAAGGTCAGACCGTTTTATGTCAAACAATCCGCTATTGGCCTACTGGTACCGGCCTACAAACATCTGGATGACACACGGAAGTCGCAATATGCACACGTGTGTTATGTACTAATTGCAACCGGGAAACAACCAGGAACAAATTAGGCCCTCTGGGGCCCTCAAATCATCAGGATATCCATTCGACCATATATATACATTCCCGACTTCAGGGTGTCACGCGGTACGGTTGGTTGGTTATTCAGGACGCTTTAACCACTTCATATCGCGTCAATGGGAGAAGGAAGGGAGAGTGGAGCCATGTTCCCGGGGGTAACCCCCTACTCTTTACGAAGAAAGACACGGGATCTTTATCCTACGACCACACAGACATGGCCACAGCAGGGCTCGAACCACCGACCCACTTGCCGTTAGGCTCTCAGGTGACCAGGGGTGCGTTGCATATGGGTGTCGACCGCGTGCGCACGCCATCGGCAAGGACTAATAGGGATTTGAACTTGGCGGATTGGTCAAGGACGCGTACAATTTTGAACCGGAAGTGGGGTATGGTTCGCCGCGATCAAGAGCAGCCCCGCATGATAATATTAAACTCTGGACGACGATTCTTCTCAAATAAGTGGGGATAACCCGTAAATATCAATGCTTTATAGTTATCTTATATTTATCAATATTTACACTATTTAGATTGTGCTGCTATTTCCAAAGTAAGGACATTTATTTAGTAGATATCCCCGCAACAAATGGAAATAGTTCGATGTGACCAATGTCGTTGCATAGCGAGCTCCGAGTGACCAAAAATGTTCGCGGCGGTCGAGCGTGCTCCGCAACTTAACCCAGATCACTCAATGCGAGCGCTCTAGCTCACTGAGCTGTCGCGCCGGCCCCGTCACGCGGTACGCGTGGCACTTCGGGGGAAGCCGTTAGGTGTCCTGATAGAAACAACACCACCCCGCCCCCCCCCCCCCCCACTCCCCACCGATCTCATCTCCTTGTCGTTAGCATCTCAAATTCTCTAAAGAAATTGCCGTATTCATAGCTGGCCGCGAATTAAAAATGAACATGCTGTTATGTACATTAGAGAGAAGAATCAAGGAGACCATACTAAGTGATATTAACATGTCACATCACCTTGATGTATCCTCCTGATTCTCACAGAGTTAAAGGGCATATGTTTTCTTAAATGCGTGCATCGACCATTCCCCCTCCCCCACCCATCTCATTTGCCCGCTTGTCGCTAGCATCTCATTGTCTAAAGAAATTTCCGTATTCATAGCTGGCCGCGCGAATTAACAATGAAGAGAATCGCGAATTAATCCAATAGCCGACGTCCCAGTATGTTCTCTCTAGTGCCTGAGATCCCCCCTCCCCCAACATCTCAAATTGCCGAATTATAGAATGCTGTTATATACATGCGAGGGAGGAATCAGGGAAATCATACCAAGTGATATTAACGGGCATATGTTTTCTTAAATGCGTGCATCGTCCATCACCCCCCCTCCCATCTCATTTGCTTGCTTGCTTATCGCTAGCATCTCATTGTCTAAAGAAATTTCCGTATTCATAGCTGGCCGCGCGAATTAAAAGTATGTTCTCTAGTGCCTCCCCCAACCCCCCACATCTGAAATTGCCGAATTAAGAATGCTGTTATATACATGCGAGGGAGGAATCAGGGAGACCATGCTAAGTGACATTAACATTAATAACATGTCACACCACTTTGATGTATACTCCTGATTCTCGCGGTGTTAACGGGTCGCTGTTAACACTTTTTTCACCTCTACTACCCCCCATCCTCCCTGGCCGCCACATCGACTAACATCGCCGACTTCACGGCGTCACGCCCACATGGCACTTTGGGCCAAGCCATATTGTGATAGAAACAAAACGGCACTGGGCTCCTGAGGCTCCATATTTCGTCAGGGGGTCATTTCAGAGCTCGGACTTTACAAAGACACATTGAAACTGAACTTATCTGGTTAATTACATTTGGATGCATTTGGATACATTTGGATGCATTTGGATACATTTGGATACATTTGGATACATTTGGACACATTTGGACACATTTGGACACATTTGGACACATTTGGATACATTTGGATACCTTTTTTTACAGACATGAATACAAAAGTAGATCGATGTCATGATGTATTCTAAATAACTAAAATCGCTATTGATATTGGTCAGTAGGCACTTTAAGCTAAAAAGCACAAATAAGTACTATAAGCAATTACAGGGAGCTAGGGAACGACTTCACCCATAGGTGTGGCGAGTTCACTTGCTGAGTGTGGAAACTTCACCCAAAAGTGTGGCGAGTTCACTTGCTGAGTGTGGAAACTTCACCCAAAAGTGTGGCGAGTTCACTTGTGGCGAGTTCACTTGTGGCGAGTTAACTTATGGTGAGTTCACTTGTGGCGAGTTCACTTGTGGCGAGTTCACTTATGGTGAGTTCACTTGTGGCGAGGTCACTTGTGGCGAGTTTGTTTTGTGGCGAGTTCGTTTTGTGGCAAGTTCATTTTGTGGCGAGTTCACTGCACATCGTTTGCACACTTTCTTCTTGTCAGAAGATAGAACAAGATATATAGAATATGTAAGCACTATGATTGTACATGCATACATTATGATAAAAGCTACAGTCGATTCCCGACTGGCGTCTAAAGATCTTTGCATGGACACAGTTGTGCCCCTAGAAAGCGGGCTTGCCTAGGGACACTTGCACCGAATGCTATGCCTAATGACCGAAAGGCATAACGGCCGAGTCCCTCTCACCACCCCCTACCATAGGTGGAGGGGTGGGGGGGGGGGGTGGTCGGGGTTGGTCAAGCCGCGAGGGGATTAGTCTGTGGCGATTGAGGAGGGGGGGGTCGAGGGGATTAGCCTGCGGCAATTGGACTCTGTTTTTGTTAGCGCCGTTTCGCCAGAGTGAGGCTATTGTGGAGTTGTATACAACGGTCTGGGTTGGTATGTTCGATTGTGCAGAAGAATAGGCAGCGAAAGTTTATAGAGATTTAACAACAAATTGTTATCAAAGGATGTGGCGTTGTGTTGTGGATTGTGATAATGCTGTTCTCAATTGGCCATATATGCGACTTATCCGCCAGTAAATGGTAGAAAAACAGAGAATTCATAATCTTAAACGAAAGTGCATGAAATTCGGCCTGCGTGAATAACCGCAAAAATCCAGGCTCTACACCCTCATTACCATTAAAATCCACGTTATCAATGCTCATTACGGGGCTCCCCGCGGTAAATTGGCTGTGTGCAAATATCTGCGTGAATATCCCCAAAAATCCTTGATCTACACCGCCATTACCATTAAAATCCGCGTTATTAATGCTCATTACGGGGCTTCCCATGGGAAATTGGCCTTGTGCAAAAATCTGCGTGAATATCCGCAAAAATCCAGGCTCTACAACCTCATTATTGTGCAAAAAGTGATATTCCCTCAGGAAGCCTGACCACCCACCCCCCACCCCCACCCCCTCGCAGTCTGCCAGTCGGCTGACACCCAATCGTCGAGGCTCGCAGACTAATCCGCTGGCTCGCTACACCCCCCCATCCCCTTTCCCCCCTCCCCCCCACCCCCCTTAAATTCTTCGGCCGTTCGGCACACCCTGGCCTGGGCCTTGCGCCAAAGCTTGTGCCTACATATACACTGCATATAGTCATTACAACTTACAAGGCAAAGCCAAAGGGGCTAAGAAAGAGCCATAATTTTTGATCTAACATTATACTCAAGCTCACTGTAAGCCCTACGAATGTGTTCTACACTTAAGTACCGACCTGACACGCTGGTTAAGCATCAGCTGCGAACTTTCTCCAACATAAAGTCGTAAACTCAGCTGAGACAGGAAACCTTCCCTCCTTGCAGTTGGTGTTTACTTCCGGTTGCCGGCGCACCCTATAAGAGAGACAAAAAAGCTACAGCTCAAGTGTAATCCTGTATGAAATATCAGTCTCATCCCCATTATACAGTAACATACACTTACTTGACAATGTTCCTTAGTTACAAAGTGCATCGCTTTATATGTCACCGATTCAGTTAGCTGACTTGGATATTTCTACTAATCGCAGAAAGAGAGTAATCAGGTAATAACTCACAACCACCAAATATGAAATAGTGAAGCCCATTTGCGCCCTCTGACGAATTTGATAGTAAGCTTACTTTCATTCTGAAAACTGGGTGGCGTTATGATAAAATTGAATCTGACCATTATAAGTTAGGTCGTAGGACAGTTGGGAAAGGAACGGCATGCAACGTTACATGTCGTAACGTTACTTGTCGTAAAAGCAAAACTCATCCCCACACCATGTTTTTTTTAACGCAAAATAACTTTAAAGAGGACGCGCCCCAATTAAAAGCTGCCCGATAGACCGTTCCAGATACCCCAAGCGACATCTATCGTAAAAAATATACAATGCGTGTTACGGGTTAGAAAGCCGATTCTAACATGCGTTTACCATGCATGCCTATGGGGTTAGTTCAGGTGTCCGGCTTCAACTTTTGTCAGGGGAAGGTTTGTTTTATGGCATTGTTATTCACAGAACAAAGACACAATATGTCTCCATACACTTAAAGTATTATATTATATAATGCAATCACAGCTTATATTTCACTGGATTAAAAACAGTTTAACAGTCCCATCTGTTCGGCTCCCCGTTCGACATTCCTGGTAGCTACGCAACAAGCTAGGCCACTTCAGCGCACTCTGATTCGTATTGGAAAGGCAGTGTATAACGGTCCATATAATCGCTTTATAACATGTTATAATCAGTACACATCTGGAACCAAGTTATGTATCCTGTACAACATATATCCCTGAATCAGATTTGTAACATATCTAGACAAAATAGACGCCAGAACGATCATTATTTGCGCACTGAAGAACAGCAGCAAACCGAGAATATCGCCGCTTTCCTGCCACGCGCAGCGTTGTGACAATCCGGCATTACGTTCGCCGGTTGGCATTTATATCAGCAGTTTTCTCTGCTTTTATGCCTCCATCTTGTTCTTAAAATGGTATTATTTGATAGTCAAGATTAGCTGTACAAAGCGGGTTTTTGTCTGGTTGCTGACCTATGATAAATTGTTGAAAATTATGCAGCTATAAGTCAGTACTCGCCTTTTGCATGTTATGCAGCACAGAGCGAGCTAGAGCTACCCGAAACACGCGACTGCCAGAAGTTCCCATGGAACGGTCTATTTCCACCCGCATTATAGGCGAGACCGGGGCAAGTAGGCCCTCGAGGTACCTTAGCCCATATCGATTTTTTCGACTTTATACGCATAAAGCAGCCAGTTGCCTGGATGCAGTCATGTGATGAGTGTTTGGCGGGAAATTAACTTTTTCTGCCAGGTAAGTAAATAACCCGGAGGGGGGGGGGGGGGGGGGACTTAATACATTGCTGTGGACTACAAAGTTGAGTGTTTCACCGCCCAAATCCGCTCGGTCGGGGCGTTTTACCGCCAAAAGCCGCTCGGTCGAGGTTTTCCGCCAAAATCTGCTCGGAAGGGGTATTTTTTCGCGGCAACCCGCTCTCTGAACGCACATTTTCAGAGCCCCCCCACCCCCAGTCGCACATTTTTAAATATCCGCTCTATATATGGGTATCTTTTTCATCACAAATGTCCGCTCCCACAGGCATCAAGGGGCACCCGCGGAACCCCACGACCAGATTCCTATAACAGTGTCCCTCCCCCACCCCGTAAATAACCGTGCCGCCAATAATTCTTCGCTTTTGACAAATGTCTCGTAGAGTTAGAAAATGAACCATTTACCGGAAGTTATGTGCCATGTTCGCCTAATTTTGATTACAAATTGAAGATTAACTTCTAGTAAAATCCACATTTCTTGCATCCAAATATATAGCTGACACGTTTGGGGCACATTCACGCGCTTGAGTCCGGCAAGTTGGCCCACTGGGCGTACATGTCCGGACGCGTGGTGAAGTGTACTCCGTGTGCATAACATACAGTGGAAATGAAATGTTGGTGTTTTAGGCCACTTTTGTGCACATACAGGCTAAATTGGGCCAAGGAACCTCCCGGGACGATGAAGGATGAAGGAATGAAACATGCCCCACATACAGTGGAACATCTATATCCCGTTCACACGTTGGGAGGGTGAACCTTACATAAGACTGACAGCCATACCTGATGCAGACATTATGTTAGAGCCTACATGGCCCAAGAGATCTTCAACAATACAGCACTTGCCGCTAGACTTGTGATAACCGCAATACAGATGTGGTCATAAGGGATATGGGCCGGTTCTACATATAGTAACATGAGGGAGCAGCTTACTATAAGAAGATCCAATTGCCAAATAATATTGATATTGGCATAAAACACATCCACGTAAATCCATAACGTAAGGCGAGTAATATATTGGCCGAAATATAGACCTATCCCCCCCCCCCCACTGATGTGATAAAGCGTCATTGCCTTTTAGAACTGGAGCTGGCGCTTACTAAGATGAGGAAGGTAGCCCACTCTGACGCGGACACGCTGTCAGCCAACATTGAAGTTGATATTCCAAACACCGGCAGGTGTTCACCACACAAGAATTTGAAAACGAGGAGATCCGGGGGCGGGGGGTGGTCCACGCCTCTGATAGCGTTAATTATTCCTCAAAAAAAGATTTGTGACCGCAGAGGGCGGAAGGTCCCTCGGGTTGAGTGTACTTGCCCCGCGGGTTGGTCGTACTTGCCCAGTCACGGGGCACATTAGCCGTTTTTTGGATGCCTCTGCTAAACTGTAAACTGGAAAAAAATGAACTGGGTACTAAATACAGGGACATAATACATCTGTCACCTGACAAAAAAATAGACTGCATGCTGCAACCTTAGAGCATCTATTGGCCTTCAAGGAAGCCGCCAGCCTGGCATCTAACGCTGCTTTAACGTTTTATATAATACCAAAGTTAACCAACCGCCCTTTTTGGAGGTGTGTCCGCGATTGACCAAGCAGGAGGCGATAGCGAGCAAAACAAGAGCCCGTGATCATCGCTGCGATTCTAGCTCCAATCGTGGCTTTTTTGCGGAGACAAGCGTCGCAAGACGTATATTAATCGGTTTGGATGCTATTTGCGATGAAACACTAAGATCATGGTCGACTTGGAACTGCCGCAATTCATCCATAACTCGCGGCCCTGATCTCTTGTTTTCCATGAAAGGAACCTCCACTGTGAAAAGTTCTCTCTGCAAGGTAACTTCCAGTTATAAAGGTAAGGCGGCGCCACATGAAGAGTCATAAGATACGTCACTTGCTCCGGCAAAATGGCGCGCTGCTCGACATTGATTAGGGGTTGCCTTAATTTGTTTCTCCTTACCAGTCGGCCGAAACAAAGCGTTCACACTCGTCAATTTAATTTTAAGATGTAAACTTTCGGTGCAGATCGCGATTACATTAGGTTGGTCACCCGCTTTACTATAAAAATGGAGCTAACTTGCCCCGGTCGCCCCTAATGTTTTTGGAGACATGTCCCGGACTGTTTGAATATTAACTCTGAACGGAATAATATCACACTAAAAAAGGCAAAACAACGGCAGCGATGAACGTAGGCTACTATAGAAAATCACACTGGGCCAGATTCGTCAAAATGTAAAGAACATAAATGCATCAATTCCATTCAAAACTTTCTCAGAGAAAATATTTTGCTGTATGATTAACTTTAAGTGGTCATGCCTCTACTTTGTAAATGATCTTAGGAGGGATGCAACCCGACTCAAAAAAAACATTTTACCGGGTGCTCACCCGTCTGGATCCACCTCTGGTTACTGTTGTCGGGAAGTTTAGGATAGCCTCCTTGGTTAGTAAGAAGCTTGCGCTCATTCATAATGCGTCCGTGTAACAATTTAGTGTAAAGGAGTTTCTTGCGTTAAATCATAATGCGTCCGTGTAACATTGGGGGCCAACCCTGGGGCCACAAATACGCCAAAATCGATGCTTGGAACGTATCGTACGTACACAGCGGTGCTAAACTATTCCACACGACAGGTTTCAAAGATAAGACTGCCCATTTATCCCACCGACCATGTTAAAGATAAATTGAGATATATCCCTTGATATTTGGGATATATATATAATATATATCCCTTGATATGGCGGCATATTGCCATTAACACGACAATAGTTCTCCAGGTTCCGGTTGTAATAAGGAGGGATTTACTTATCTCAAGCTGGATGCTCCGTCACATGACCTGACCCTCCCGTGTTACTTAAGGAGGAAATTATTTGTCTCATTTAATCCCCTTGTACCAATAGGTCCACCACGTACCCTCCAGATAGAGCAACAATGGATTAGTGCGTCGCGGTATACGTTCGCTTCCCTCTGAAACAGCCGTTGAAATAGTGGCGGGTCGGGTGTTCAACTGATCTTAGTGCAACAATTATTGGTGTTTTTGACCGCTTCTGATGCACGGGGGCACAGGGCCAATTAAGGAACCTTATGGGACAAATTGGGATCCACGTTCCGCTACAGCTGAGCACGCTTATCAACTGAGGTGGAACACCCCCTCCACCCCTCCCGCATTAAACTTTGCGAAACCCCCGAGGTTGTCGATATGCGGGCAAGTAAGGAAAGACATTCAGTTTCCAATACAATATATTTTTTATTGACTACAGAAAAATTGACATGGGAGAAGAGTTTCTTTGGACAACCGGTGACTAACGGCAAAGAACAGACGGCAAAAAGTAAAGACGGCGTTTTTCATATGTAGAACAATAAATAAACAAAGAACCTCTTATCTCTATATAGCATTTTAACAGTGTGCCTGAACCCACAAACGAGGCCAGTACCACATACTCTCAGAGGAAACTTAACAGGGTCGACAAAGAGGGAAGTCTTTACTGATGATTGTTGTTTCTGGGTTGTAACACAAAAATCACTGTCGCTTGACTCAGTATTCCGATTGTCCTATGACTAGGCTTTTCAATAGATGAAAGGAAAAATAGAATATAATAATGCACTTCACCAAACGTCATAACAACTCTTACACTCATATTAATTAACACCACGAATTAGTTTCCATTTGATCACAATAACCGCAGAGACGTACTATATATATCCGATAGCACCATACAAGCTTAGCGTTCACTTCATTTATGGTTTAATATTTATATATTGTGATTTACATGCTCGTGTTGGTATATCAATTACTTGTCCTTTATCTTAAGGAGACGCCAGAAATTCTAGATTCCATATAGGATAGAAGCGATAAGAGAAGTAAAAGCAGCGCCATTTACTCCAAGGTAATAACAATCCCACAATGCCCTCCACCAACAATTAAAATGAAGTATCTACAAGAATAAACACATAAATGCTATCTTTTCACTCCCCCAACCCCTCAAAACGAAATCTCTTGACCCTAACATTCTGTGGATTTTACCAAACCTAAAATATCGTTCGGAAATCAGTGAATTAAGACATTTGGTCACCATGGGCGAGCAAAAATGAACATTGAACTAATACCTCCCCCCTCCAGCACACCCTCTCCGCCCCTTTGGTCGTGCCCCCCCCCTCCCAGACTCACTTCTGTGATTCTCTATGCGTGCACCTTGCCTCATGGATTGGCTAACCCAACGAATTAACAATATTTTACTGTGTTGCTACATATATTATCTTTTGTGTCGCTGTTGGCCACAGCGACCACGATAATGTCAAATAGTTTACATTCTCATATTAAAGAGTCTCCTTCGATAAGGTTCTTCTCGAGTCACAATAAAATCCATGACTTCCCTATATTACCCCTGTCAATCGTCATACAAAACATATTTGACTTTCCTATGTTCAGCTGCGAACGCATGATTAACTGAAATAAAATATCAGAAATACAGTTTGAGTGTTGCATAACCCGAATCAAACAAAGGTAATAAACAATATCCTTTCATAGCAGACACGAAATCAACAGACAGTAGCAAACAAGTGACACTCCAGAGGAAACACGTGATATAGGCTCACTGCTCGTGCTGTCGACAAACAACCCCAAAGGGACACGAACCGTTCTGAAATGTAATAATGGCCTCATTATAACAGTAATTACATCAACGGAAGGCAAGTCGCATAACAAACAAAGAGGCATTGGCGGCAGGTATTTACACATAAGTCCGCGGCTCACCCAGGCACAGTAGTTTTTCCATGGAACTTCCCAGGGTCACATAACTCTACACATATTTTACAGTCAAGGACGGGAGGAAGGAGCGTTCCAACGTTACATACGAAGGCGCGATACAAACAAAATATACAGTTGTATATCCGCATCTCGTAATCAAAGCGTCGATCAGGATCTTATAATAATGTACCGTCTATTAAGGTTTAATCTGTAGCCCCAATCTAGCTGTCATTTGTATGCAAGGCGGGACCCCTACCCCCTGCGGGACCCCTACCCGCTGCGGGACCCCTACCATCTGCGGGACCCCTACCCGCTGCGGGACCCCTACCCCCTGCGGGACCCCTACCCCCTGCGAGACCCCTACCCGCTGCAGTTGAGTATGTTTGAAGAGTTAATGTCCTAAGCGTGTCGCTTAGGACACGTTAAGTTGAAAACCATCATATATTCAGCAAAAGTAAGATGACTGAAGTATAACGGTTCAGGAGTCTCCAGTCTAAAAGACAATATTGTTTGCTATGACGAGAACAGGCGAACAGCTAAATTTCGCTCACTATATGGCGTGACGTCGTGTTAGTTTGACGCCGATTTTGCTCACTAGATGGCGTGACGCGTTAGTGACGTCGTCTCCGCTCACTAGATGTGACGTGTTAGTGTGACGTCGATTCCGCTCACTAGATGGCGTGTCGTGTTAGTGTGAGGTCGGTCACGTGATCTCATTGCTGAAGATGACTAGAGTTGGGGTCAAAAGACCAATCAACAGTTCACTAAGCTTTTATCTGCATAGCATGTGTTTTGAAATTACTGTGGTGGTTAGTTTAGAACGGTAATTTGGCACCACTGAGGTATGTTAAGCGACATTAACGCTAGATTGGGTGAAAGTACTCGAGACTTCATGCTGTATTCGAAATCACTCCAGCGTGTGACTGTAATTTATGACAGCTATGTCTATGTCTCCGTCGTGACCTTATATCTTAGGTTCACGAAAGGAGATACTGCTCCAAATCGTGGGCAGCAAGTGCATAAGAGAATACGACGACTGGTTAGAAACGTCAGTGTAATCTAGCTGACCAGCGCCCTCAACTGTCTAGTTCGTAGCGATCATCAAGGCATGAAGGGATTGACGGCTAATCCCAACGGACATCATTGACACTTGACAATATATTTCAACCTCAACGCTTTGCAAACTAGCAGTGAACGAAAATAATAATTAAAAAAAACCAGAAATATACAGATCATGCTTTGCCGTGTAAAGAAAAAGAGCACTACCTCCGTTTCCCAGAAACTCATAAAAGACGAAACATACAATTTCACCAAAAAATAGACATTAGCACTGAATACGATAATATTGTATATACCATCATACACCAGGGGTCTCTACGTAAACAAATAGGCACTCGCGTGGATATACTATACACGTTTCTTGGACGATATACAAAGTCAAACAGGTTTCTGGCGAAAAGAGCTGAAAGGGCTTAAATCATCCTACAGCACATATTCTACACAGTGGCGACACTGCGTATCAATTGTACACGCGGACGTGGTTACCAAGGCAACAATGGCATCGTGAGCAAATCTTTGACCGAAACGTCAATTATATAATTATCGACTGTTAGTTTCTTTCCGGACTAACTTGCTAGCAACCCATTTTAAGATATCTATGCCAGAAGTAAAGAGAAAACAAAGTCTACAGGAAAAGGATCTTAGAACAAGCACAAAGATTCGTGAGCTGGTATTTGGCAATGAGTGGCCTATGCTAAACTAAACATGCAAATACGTACGTACCAAAATCTTTAAATAAAGCAAATATAAATATGTCGCTATTCAGCTCAGCCGCTCTCTATAGCTATCATATGTACACATATAAAGCCAAGAACTAAATTCGGAGTATACCATATACAGATAATGAAGCAAAAAAATTGCACCCTGTTAAGCATTGGCAAAAATCACCACTCCAAAGCGTGTGTCATCTTTAGTAGAGTCGTAAAACAGTCTTAAAATAATTACCAATAGCAGTTTGACGAGGCAGGAACGATGTTTATAGATTTTGATCAGATCTTTCTGGAACACAATCTTATAAAACATACTCTTGTTACGAAAATTGTTACACAGTGAATATGGAATTAACCACTCGCTACATGGTGGGGAGTTTTTTTTTCTCTTTCTGTCCCTTTAAATGGTTTTCTTAAAAGAACTTCATACCTTTTAAAATAGATCTCTGAGCAGATGAGAGAGCGTATGATAACTGCTGCACGTATGAGCGGAGGAGAAACTTTTGATTGTACCCTGGTTTTTAGTCACGACATTCATTCGTCAGATATGGACGTCTTGGCATCACCGAATCGGTTGCGGTGTCACATCAGTCATCCGCAAGGTCTATATTCCTATAGGGTTATAAGTGGGCCATAGAGGTGAGACTACTGCAGTAGCGACAGTTCAAGTATACGGTGAGGAAGCTTGTTTGTTGGGGAGGGTCGCCACGCAAGGTTTCCCGACCAAAGCTATATTTAGTCTCGCCCAGTTGGCGCTACGCGTTCAACGTCTCGTTCAGATCACAGCGCTCCAAGCGACCTTGCTCATCAATTACTCCTCCATGTGGGCTAGGCGTCCAACGTGTCGTTAAGATCGCAGCGTTCCACTTGGGCCTGCTCACCAGTCTCCCCCAGGTGGCGCTTGATGTGCGCCTTGCATTTGTCCTTGCGGTAGAAGGTCTTCTTGCAGATGCTGCAGGCGAACCTGCGCATTCCGGTGTGGATGGGTCGGTGGCGCAGCAGCGAGCTCTTGGTCGTGAAGCTCTTGCCGCACTGGTGGCAGATGTAGGCGTGGTGCACGGACAGCGTGTGCTGCAGGTAGCCCGTCACCGTGGCCAGCTCGTCGCTGCAGTACTTGCACTTGAAGACGGCCAGCGCGCTGCGGTCCACGGCGCCGCCCGTGGTGGCCGACCCCAGGTACTCGGCGATCTCCTCGGCCGTCAGCGTCTCGTCGTTGGCGCGTCGCCGCCGCTTCCGGCCCTCCAGCCCCATGGCGTCCAGCATGTAGTCCGTCTCGATCCGGTTACCACGCTGCTCGTTCAGCGGCGTCGTGTCGTCGTACAGGATAATGTCCTTGACCTTCATCCTGGAGGAGGACGACGACGAGGAGGAGTGGGAGACGTTCTTGCCGTTGGCGCTGACGGTGATGGGTCCCGTGCTGGTGTACTTCACCGTCAGCCCCTCCCCGCCGCCGTCGTACTTCTTGCTGGGGGTCGACGTGGCGAAGGGCACGGGGTAGGGCACCTGGGTGGGCAGCCCCTCGTGGCGGTTGAAGTGCGTGCCGTTGGCCAGCAGCGAGCGGTGGACTACAGCCGCCGCCGACGCCGTGTAGTTCTGCAGGGCCAGGTGCTGGCTCAGGTCCTCGGCGCCGGCCTCGGCTGAGTGGTTGTTAAGGTGGCCGCTGGGCGAGGGGCTCAAAGACGACGGCGGGTGCGAGGCCCCACGGTGGCCCCCCGCGCTGTATGAGTAGTCATCCCCTGGCTCCTCCTTGGGCCCGCCGCCGCCGGCCCCCACCCCGACTCCCATCCCCAACCCCATCCCCATCCCCCCGGCCTGGTACATGTCGATGACAAGGCGCCCGCCGCTGTCGTCATCGTCATCGTCGTCATCGAGCGAGTCATCTACCGTGCCGTCCACGTCCATGCGGTCGTCGTCCTCGGAGTCGTCTGGGCTGAGTTGTCCGCTGACGCCACCGTCCGCCGGACTTACGTACACCGGCAGGGAGAGGCCTCGGTGGGCGGCGGGGGCGGAGGCCGAGGATGAGGATGATGAGGCTCCGCCCGCCGGGTTGGCCGCCGGCGACTGGAGGTCCCGGCCTCCCCCGCCGCCGCTTCCCCGGGTGGAGAGGTCCTGTGCCCCGGAGTCGTCCTGCGGGGACAACGAGAGGGAGGCGGACAGCGGGGAGGAGGAGGATGACGCCTCCCCAGGAAGGCGGGGGGTCGCGTAGGACAGCTCCCCGTAACAGCTGTTGCCCATCAGCAGCGCGCGCACCGTCGACTGACCCGCCGACCTGGGGAAGTGCGAGTGCGACGGGACGTGGGAGAGCGCTGGGCTGGGGGACAGGGACAGACCCCCCGAGAGGTCCCGGCCCTCCGCGGTGTTAGAATGGGCCACGCGGTACTGATAGCCGGCCTTGCGCTTGGCGCTCCCCAGGGGGCGCTCCGTCTTGTGCGACAGAGAATGAGACGACTCGGCTTCCGGTTCCGTCGACCGTGTCTGTCTCTGCTGCTGTTGTTGTTGCTGCACGCTGGCGGAGGGCTCCAGATCGTACGCCGCGTCTGGATCCGTCGGGATGACGGTCAGCACATCTTGATCCTCGTCGGAGGAAATCAGCTCGCCCTCGTCAAATACGTGCTGCACCTTGACCGGCGTGTTTTTCTTCCGGCCGTGCGAGCGCCGCCCGCCCGCTCCGGACGACGCGACGCAGCCACTCCCGCCCGTCGCGCCGTCGGCGGTGGCAGATCCGGAGAGGCTTTTGGAGGAGTCCGCGTTGCCGCCACCACCGCCGTCGCACTGAGTCAGTTCCGGCTCCCGGATGCTGGGCGGCGTCTGACCGGGGCTGGCGGTGCGCACGTCATCCACACGAGACATGGCTTGGACGGGGGTCGCCTCGGCGCCGCCACTCAGGTCGGCGCTGTACTGCGGGTAGGCCGGGTGGAGCGGGGCCACGGGGGCCACGGCTGCCGGCGGCACGGGCTGCGCCGCCGTCCCGCCAGCCCCGAGACCCATCGTCGGCGTGGTCGTCGTCGGGGGCCCCATGCCGGTACCTCCAGCGGCGGCGGCGGCGGGGGTGGGGCTGACCCGCTTGAGGGTATTGTTCACCTTGACGACCAGTTCTTGCTGCTCGTCGTCCACGGTCATGCAGAGGACGCCAAGGATCTGTAGCTTGTGTGAGTATCCGATGTGTTCGTTACACAGCTGCAGGATGGAGTGCTGCAGCACCCGCGTCATCGACTTGCTCATATTCTTCTCCGTCGTCCCCATGGCGACGGGCGGGGCGCGCGCCGAGGCTCCTGACGGCGCAGGGGAGGCCAGCAAGGAAGAGGAGGACGCCGGCGGAGCGGATTGTGACGTCACTGGCAACGATGACGTCACTGGCGACGATGACGTCACGGGGGGAACCTGAGTGGTCACGGACGGCAAAGTTGTGCTTCGGTATTGGCTGGCATTCAAATCTGGAACAGAAGGAAAACGCAAGAATGAATATCAAATTCGTATCATAATGTAAACGATGAAGGGCCGGGGCGCAAGGAAACCAATATATACACCAAGGTCACCAAAATCTCCACACCGCGCTTCTTGCAAGATGTGCCACGAATGGATTATTACCCCTGATTCACAACATCATTTGCCATCATGTCACATGGAGAAGATTAAAGGTACAGTGGTACCATGTCCCGGAGGTACCTGCACGCTCGTGTCGAAGAATAACATGGAATCTGTATGCTGCGTGGACATTTGCACAGTGAGGCGCGAACCCTCGACCCCGGCCCCAGCTCTCGGCACGACGGCTGGGCTGACAGCGGGGCGCGAACCCCCGACCCCGGCCCCAGCTCTCGGCACGACGGCTGGGCTGACAGTGGGGCGCGAACCCCCGGCCCCGGCCCCAGCTCCCGGCACGACGGCTGGGCTGACAGAGCCTAAAGTCTATCTGCGGCTTGTTTAAGTCCGGAGTCGCTCGATGGCGCCACCGTCCACCAGTCTCACAGTAGAGGGCGTCGCAACGGAATGAAAGGGTGGAGGACGTGGCAACCTTAGCCAGCCGCCGACCCCTAGCCACCCTCACGACCTCCCTTCCCCCTCCCCCCCCCTCCCACTCTCCCCGAATGGGCGGTGAGTCCACGTGGGTGCACTTAGCCAAAACACAGAAACGTCGAAGGCACAAAAAAACGACGAACGAGTCGAGAGCAACTTCCAGGGTAATCACTTGTACTTGCGGGGCCTGGGTGGGGCCGAGCTGGCCCTCGGTTGGGTCTGGGTTGGGTCGGGTGGGGTCGAGCTGGCCCTCGGTTGGGTCTGGGTTGGGTCGGGTGGGGTCGAGCTGGCCCTGGGTTGAGCCTGGGTGGGGTCGAGCTGGCCCTTGGTTGGGCCTGGGTGGTGTTGGGTGGGGCCGAGCTGGCCCTGGGTTAGGCCTGGGTTGGGTGGGGCCTGGGTTGGGTTGGGTTGCATGGGGCCTGGGTTGGGTTGGGTGGGGTCGAGCTGGCCCTGGGTTGGGCCTGGGTTGGGTGGGGCCTGGGTGGGTTGGGTGGGCCCTGGGTTGGGTGGAGCCTGGATTGAGTTGGGCCTGGGTTGGGTGGGCCTGGGTTGGGTGGGGCTTCGGTTGGCTGGGGCCTGGGTTGGGTGAGGACTGGTTTTGGGTGAGGCCTGGGTTGGGTGAGGCCCGGGTTTGGTGAGGCCTGGTTTTGGGTGGGGCCTGGGTTGGGTGAGGCCTGGGTTGGGTGAGGCCTGGGTTGGGCCGTCCATAAGCCCCAATTGGGCGTATAAAACTATCCCAACCCGAAGCACTTCCTCCGATCCCAACTTCAGATGGACGGCGTGAGGCCAGGCGTAAGGGTGGGGCGGGTGGGGTCAGGAGGGTGACCCTGGTTCCGGTCTTCTTGCTGAAGAAAAGGGCTAGTGCGTCAATGTGGCGGGGTGGGGGAGGGGAGGGCGAGAGCAGGGCAGAGGGGTGGCAGTGGGGGTGGGGGGTTGAGGATCAAGAGACAGAGGGGTTAAGTCTCGCACACGTGGAGGTTGGTTCTTTATGGGGCGTGTGACCATGTGGCGCGAGGCATTTCCTTCCTGATTCGGCCGAAGAAAATCCGGCCGGTGGAGTCCCCCCCCCCTCTCCCGTTCTGTACATTACGACACCGATGTCCTTCGCCAAGCCGTACCGGAGCTGGATCACAAGCAAACTACGCACGTGCGCGACTTGGGGCCGTATATATCAAGCCAACTTCAGGGCCCACGGTCAAGTTCATGCTAACATGGCGGGTTTACGGTCAAGGTCAGACAAATGTGAACGGATCCCAATAGGTCAGCGTTATCTGTAGACCGGTGACGACGGCGGCGGGGCGGGTCACGTGGCCCACGTGACACGCGTTGCCATGGCGACCTGCCCGGTGCGACCGGGACTGCAAATAACAAGCGGACTTCCTCTTGGTCTCTTGCCCCCCACCCCACCCACTCCCCCTCCGTTTAGCGTATGACCATAAGACGGGATATGGTCAGAAGGAGGAAATTCATCAAGCCAGTAATACAAGCAAGAGCGGCGAAAGTGGCATACAGGATCTCATATTAAATGTACCCCCCCGGCAGCTCACAACCCCCTCCCCCCCTGTGTAATATCCGTGTCCTCGGTAACCCCGACTCGACCCCCATGCTGAGCCGTTCGATGCGGGCGCCGCCCGTTGCTAGGGCGCGGAAATACTACACGGGGCCGGTGGGTGATGTGGAGGGGAAGAGAGGGGAGTAGGGGGGTCCGAGGGGTATATGGGAGTCAGAGTGGGGGTGGCAGCTGATGGGGGCTATGAAGAGAAAGGCAGAAGTGCACAGGGAAGGGTAGGGGGAGTGGAGGGGCGCAAGGGGCATAGCTGGTTGTACACTAGCGGAAGGGTTGGGGTTACCAGGCAAAGGCTGACGGAGCTCTAATGAACATGTGACCCTGTCTGTGATCGACCCCTGCCGGCTCGTAAGACCCCCGGTTTGTGGTCACCCTGCCCCCCACCCACTCGCCACGTAGCGAAAACCCTTTCATCGCCCCCACCCACCCCCTCCAACCGATAAAGCCGCTTTACACCCCCCCCCTCCTCCCATTCCCGCTTCACACACCTCCCCCGGCGTACTGCTTGCTAGTTATCCGACCGCAGCTCTGCCCTACAGCCAGCCAGCCCCCCTACCCCGCCCCCCCCCCCACCCTCCCTCGCCTTGCACTACCCTACTCTACCTTCCAGCCAGCTGCTCCACCCCTCTCCCCCGCAAGGCGGCCACGCGGGCCCCGGCTCACTCCGGCAGCTCGGGCAAGGTGACCCTTTTCCGAACGAACGCCGCGGTCGTAGCGCCCCCCGGCGGAAAATAGGCGCATTAATATGGCATCAACGTGGAACAGTGAAAGGATGGAGAAAGGGGGAGGTGGGGGGGCGAGGAAGGAGGGGAGGGGGGGGGGGCGGGACAGAGCGGACGATCCCCGGACAAGGGACGCGCCAGGGCTGAAAGGGGCGCCACTGTCGCTTGCTCTCTCCTTCACGACACCCCGTCCACCGGTACAATGCGGCTTCGATTTTCATAATGCCCTCCCCGCAACCCACCATAACACAACACAACCAACCCACCCCAGGCCGATACCACTACAGCCCCAGTGTACCAGCGGGCGTACCCCTCATTACCCCCCCCCCCCCAAACAGACATCCCGCCACCTTCCCCACCCCACCCGCGCCACCCTCACATGCGACCGTCTCGCATCACACCTACTTCAGACCGTCTCTCTCGGGAAAGTAAGCTTGAATTTAGTATCCCGACTACAACGACTCCGCCCCACCAGCCGCTACCCACTTGCCCCCTCCACCCGCCACCATCAACCATCCGCTGCATCGTCTCTCACTCTTCCCTGGAAATCTGCCTTTTCTTCCCACCCATCTCTGAACTCAACTTCATACCTCGTAAATGCCACCCGTCAGCCCCCCTCTCCACCCCCCAATCCAGGTCAAACCCCTGACGGCGCCCCGGATTTTAGTTTTCCTTCTCCCCGACAAGACGTGGGTTGTTAGCCGAGGAGAAGGCAATGGCAAAAGTAATTTGGGCGAGGGGCGGGTGGGGAAGGGGAGGGAATGGGGTTGGGAAGGATGTGAGGCAGGTCGGGTAGGGGTAGACAAGATTGGGAGGGGCACCCGGTTAGCGATCGGCTTTCGGGGCTGCTGCAGGCTCGGAGGCCGGCCGACTGGGGGTGTAAAACTGGGTTCGCGGATAATAGTCTGCACCTTGACGGGAGGCGTAAACGGGACTGAGTCGAGACGGGGTAGAGACAAAGAGAGAGAGAGAAACTGAGAAAGAGAGATACAACATGAGAAAGAGAGATGGAGAGAGGCCACGGGAAAGATGGGACAAGACACGAAGAGACTGATACGGTGACAAGACATGCAGAGAGACACAGACACAGACAGCGAGACAAGGGCACAGGCAGAGAAGGGTAGGGGAAAAAAAACGAGAGAGATAGCGAAAAGAAGAAAAGATGGGACAGAGAGAAACAGAAAGATGGATAGAGAGAAAAGCAAAACCCGGGACAGGGGGAGAAAGGTGAAGGTGAAGCCCGAAGCTAAGCTATTTCAACAAATCTTTGACCGCCTCCCCTCCCCCCCCCCCCCAACAACCCCGGACCCCTCCCGCACCACTTCCCCAACAGTGGCTTCAGTGGCGATCCTCTCTACACCCTCTACACACAGTCAGACCCAATCTGTTCTTCCTCTACCGGACCCTCGCCTTCAATCAACCCCAACCTATCAACCTCCAGGTCAGCCCATATCGCCTATCCCTACCCCCCCCCCCCACCCGCTCCCGGACCCTGACTTCCAAATTTCGACTCGTCCGGGGTCCCGGATGTGAGGGGGCCAGGGGTGAAGGGGAGGGGGGTTAAGGGGGGGGGGAGGTCTAGTAGCTTGCATATAAAGCCAGGAAAGCCCGGGGAACAGGGTGCGAAATCCAGGCGGGGGGGGGGGGCGAGGGGGGTGTTAAAGGGAGTGGGAAGAGCGGGACCCCCCCCCCCACACCCGATAGAAGGGTGTGGTAAGGGCGGCAGCCCCCGCCCCAACCGACATGGGGTGCTCTGAGGCGCTGGTGCCATGAGTGATACACAAAAGACAAAGAAAAAAGTTGATAAAGCACAGTTTGTGTGCCCTCTCCAGTCCTTATGTGATATACATTGTTATCTTGTTTACCATACACAAGTCATCGCGTGAGTCGTCCGCCAGTCGTACGCCTTCTCCCAAGTACATCCGCCAAGGTTGTGTGCAATAAGCGGGGAGAACGTGTGCCTACCCTGGGCGTACACAACCGGTTGAACATACCATGGGCGTACACGAACGTATCCGTATACAGAACGTATCCTGGGCGTACACATCAAACAACCTGTAAAACGTATCCGGGGCGTACACAACAAACAACCTGTAGAACGTGTCCGGGGCGTACACATCAAACAACCTGTAGAACGTAACCGGGATTACACAACAAACAACCTGTAGAACGTATCCGGGGCGTACACATCAAACAACCTGTAGAACGTATCCTGGGCGTACACAACAAACAACCTGTAGAACGTATCCGGAACGTACACAACAAACAACCTGTAGAACGTAACCGGGACTACACAACAAACAACCTGTAGAACGTATCCGGGGCGTACACAACAAACAACCTGTAGAACGTATCCTGGGCGTACACAACAAACAACCTGTAGAACGTAACCGGGACTACACAACAAACACCCTGTAGAACGTATCCGGGGCGTACACATCAAACAACCTGTAGAACGTATCCGGGGCGTACACAACAAACAACCTGTAGAACGTGTCCGGGGCGTACACATCAAACAACCTGTAGAACGTATCCGGGGCGTACACAACAAACAACCTGTAGAACGTGTCCGGGGCGTACACATCAAACAACCTGTAGAACGTAACCGGGATTACACAACAAACAACCTGTAGAACGTATCCGGGGCGTACACATCAAACAACCTGTAGAACGTATCCTGGGCGTACACAACAAACAACCTGTAGAACGTATCCGGGACGTACACAACAAACAACCTGTAGAACGTAACCGGGACTACACAACAAACAACCTGTAGAACGTATCCGGGGCGTACACATCAAACAACCTGTAGAACGTATCCTGGACGTACACATCAAACAACCTGTAGAACGTATCCGGGGCGTACACAACAAACAACCTGTAGAACGTAACCGGGACTACACAACAAACAACCTGTAGAACGTATCCGGGGCGTACACATCAAACAACCTGTAGAACGTATCCGGGGCGTACACAACAAACAACCTGTAAAACGTAACCGGGACTACACAACAAACACCCTGTAGAACGTATCCGGGGCGTACACAACAAACAACCTGTAGAACGTATCCGGGGCGTACACATCAAACAACCTGTAGAACGTATCCGGGGCGTACACAACAAACAACCTGTAGAACGTATCCGGGGCGTACACAACAAACAACCTGTAGAACGTATCCGGGGCGTACACAACAAACAACCTGTAGAACGTAACCGGGACTACACAACAAACAACCTGTAGAACGTAACCGGGACTACACAACAAACAACCTGTAGAACGTAACCGGGACTACACAACAAACAACCTGTAGAACGTAACCGGGACTACACAACAAACAACCTGTAGAACGTATCCGGGGCGTACACAACAAACAACCTGTAGAACGTAACCGGGATTACACAACAAACAACCTGTAGAACGTATCCGGGGCGTACACAACAAACAACCTGTAGAACGTATCCGGGGCGTACACAACAAACAACCTGTAGAACGTATCCGGGGCGTACACATCAAACAACCTGTAGAACGTATCCGGGGCGTCCAGTATCGTTGGCTACTTTCATAGAGACTCGACATAGGTGTGGGGGTCGGGGGGGGGGGGTGGCACTCGCGAGGAATCAACGTTTCCACGGATACTCCACCCTTGTAGGAAGGTCACCAGCAGGGAACAAACACCAGAGCTACGTGCACGTAGTCCTTTTATCTACAGACGACAAAGCACGAGGGTGGGGTGGGGGCGGGGAGAAGTTGCGGGGGTGATTCCCTGGGCCGAGGCGGGAAGAAAGGTAGGGGGGGGGGGCACTGCCACCCACATCGTTTTGGCCGTGAATCCCCCCATATATCCGCACAGCGGAGAGCCAGTTAATGCGACGGTCGTGACAAGGGGAGCGAGGGAGAGGGGGTGCGAGGGAGAGACAGTGAGGGAGAGCGACAGGAAAGAGAGCGCGCGAGAGACACAAGAAGTCTCTATCATATGCAATGGCATCAATTCTTGTCGAGTGCAGTACTCAACAGGTAGCAAGTCAAATCCCTTCCCAGCTATCCCTACCACCTCCTCCCCCCTCCAGCCCTCCCCGCCGCCCGACTCAACCCATGAAGCCCAACAGCCCGACATTGGCTGGGCGGGGGGGGGGGGTGCATAAATGCCAGTGGTCGCTGTGGAAAACTAGCATAAACCTAACATGTAGAGATATATATAATAGATGTTATATCCGTATTTAACAGGACTTCAGGCTTGTCGCATGTCTCCGTCACGGCGACGTCCACGTCAGCATATTGCTCACACCGCACGCCCCCCCCCCCCCCTCTCGTCACCATATCGTCCTTATCCCGCCAGCCGCCCGCCACCAATCACACCCTTACCACATGCCCAAACCCCATCCCCACCCCTATCGACGACCACGCCTATCATGCCACCTTGACTGCCATCCAGCTCCCCTCGCTGTCCTGAACACCCCCGCTCGTGATGGTCAGCCTGGCTGGCTGGCCGGCTGACCTGACAGACTCACCTGTGTCGCCGGAGCGGGTGGCGGGTGGCAGCCCGACCTGCCGGCCGGCGGTCAGCGGGTAGGTGACCAGGGCCGGGGGAGGACGAATCCTACCCCGAGGTCGCTAGCGGTGGTGGCGGTGGTAGTAGCTGCCGACAAGGAGGTACCACCGGGGTGGAGCGGAGTGGAGTGGAGCAAGGGTCACCCCAACCAACCACCCACTCACTCACCTACTAGCTTCATACAGCAAGCAGGAACCTATGCCTCCTCCAACAAACTGCCTGTTATCGGGTCGCTGGGCCTGGGGGGGTGGGGGGGGGGTATGATCACATAGAGATCCATCCTACCTCTCCCGTGTCTCGGCCACGTCTGGGCGGCCTGACCCCGAGGCAGGCAGGGTCCCTACCACCTCCCGCCAACGAACGGCCTGACCCCCCTCAAGGCTCTACCCCCAATTCACCCCCCTACCCGCGCGTACTCCCGCATGCCGCCCCACCCCTCTCCCTAAGTGTTGTCAAGCCCCAGACTACGGAGGCCGATACCACCGAGAACGAGGCCAGTGGGGGAGCCAGAGCAATCGGGGTACCCCATACCCCATCGGTAGAGATGGTCGCGTAAGTGGGAGGGAGGGATAGGGATAGAAGGCTTGGGCGTGGCGAGGGTGTGGGCGAGAGAGACGGGAGACGGAGGGTGGAACGAGAGGGAGGGTGGGGGGGTGGTGGGGTGAACGCGATGAGCTGGCGAGCGCAGCATAGAGGGGATGGGTCGGGGCAGGGACTGGCAATGGTGAGGGTCAGAGGGATGGGGCGCTGCGGGTGAGAGTAGGTCACATCTTGCAGTCAGATCGACCAAGCAACCCCCGAGTCCAGTCGTAACCTTACTTGTCCGCAAGCGACCTCGCCCAATTTCAGTACCCACCCCCCTCTCCACCACCACCCCTCATCCTCCCGGATTATTTCTATTGAAGTGCAGCCAAGATAATTATCACCCCCCCCCCCACCTTGACTCCACCCCGCCACTAGTGTTTAAGTTAAGCCCCCGGACTGGACTCACCCTGTTTACCCCGTCACCTTATCCTCTCACCCAAGCACCCACACCAACCACCATCCATCCCCCCGGCCCCCCCCCCGGCCACGTCTGCCACAACTCCAGACCCCGACACATGCAAGAAGGGGTCTATGAGCCAGCTAACTAACGGGGTAAGTCGGAAAACAGGGACCCAGGCAGATACAGAGAGAGAGAGAGGGAGAGGCAGAGAGAGAGAGAGGGAGAGGCAGAGAGAGAGAGCATCCAGAGGGTTGTATCACTCACTATCAACACAACAAGCTGAGCGGTCCTGCCGGCTTTACCAACCACCCAACCAATCCAGCCAAGCTACAAACCCCTCTTTGCCAACCCGCCGCAAAATCCCAAGCCACCTTATGACCTCAAAACCCACCCGGATTCCGTTAAACGCCCCTCTACCCACCCCCCACCCTCCAAGACAACACCATTGCACTAGACCACCACCCCAGTTACTCACTTACTCACCCATCTACGCCCCACCCGCAAGAATCCTTCAATTGTTGTCCACCCCGAACCAAATCAATAGGGTTGATGTCATGTCGGCCCAACAGGGGTCGGCAAGACTTTACAAGACTTCAATAGAAAACTACCCTGAAATCATCCCCGATCGATGAGGGTGCTCGAGGGGCCGCAATGGCGGTGGGGGCGACCACGCCGGGTCGTGGATAAACCGAGGGGCGGTTTTACCAATAGGGTGTTTTCACGTTGATGCGGTCATTGCGAAAGAGCAGGTTTACCAGTTTTACCAACGTTCCTGCAAGTGCTCACTTGGGACGGTTATTGCAATGGGATGGAGTCTCAGTAGTTGGGCCGCTTTGAACATTGGGGTGGATAAACCGAAGGGCACCTGACACGTCGCTGAGTAGGAAGGTAGGAGCGATGGGAGGTTAAAACCGGGGGTGGGGTTAAGGTAGGGGGCGGTAAGGACCGGGGTGGATAAGGCGAGAGCGGGTAAGGTAGAGGCGGTTAAGACTGGGGGGGTTTACGGTAGGGGTTTGTAAGGGCCGGGGCGGTTAAGGCAGAGGGCGGTTAATGTAAGGGGCGGTTAAGGTAGGGGGCGTTTAAGACGGGGGGTGGTTACGGTAGAGGGCGGATAAGGTAGGGGGCGGTTAAAACCGGGGCGGTTAAATGTAGGGGGCGGTTAACACTGGTGGGGGGGGGGTGGCGATTAATGTAGGGGTCGGTAAGGACCGGGGCGGTTAAGGTAGGGCGTGGTTAGGACGGGGGTAGTTAGGACAAGACGTGTGCGGTGAAGACCTGAACGGAGGCGGTTAGGGGCCGTATTCATAAACGCCACTTAGGCTACGCCACTAGACTTAGGGCTAAGTGGAAGCTTTGTCATTCGATTATCAGGTTCAAAATACATAAGTAGTCATACAAGAAGTGGATTTTTTTCATTAAGAAAGTGCTAAAATTATATTGATGAATATATCTTAATCATGAACACTACCACAACGAGCTGGTGAGGCTAAGACGAAAATGAACTTTTCGTGCGTAACTTACGAGGGGATTATGAATACGGCCCTAGGACCGGACCGGAGCGGATTGGGGTGGGGGCGGTTAGGACTGGCCGGGGGCGGTACTGACTGACCAGACCGGACCGGACGGGGGCGGTTAAGACTGAACCGGGGTGGATCGTTGGGGCGGTCAGGACCGGTCGGAGGCGGTAAGGACTGACCAGACCGGACCGGACGGGGGCGGTTAGGACCTGACTGGAGCGGATCGGGGTGGGGGCGGTTAGCACCGGACCGGAGCGGATCGGGGTGGGGGAGGTTAGGACCGGACCGGAGCGGATCGGGGTGGAGGCGGTTAGGACCGGACCGGAGCGGATCGGGGTGGGGGCGGTTAAGACCGGACGGGGGCGGTTAGGACCGAACCGAGGGCAGTTATGACCGGACCGGAGCGGATCGGGCTGGGGGCGGTTAGGACCGGACGGGGGCGGTTAGGACCGAACCGAGGGTGGCTAGGACCGAACCAAGGGGGGTTAGGACCGAAACGAGGGCAGTTAGGACCGAATGGGGGCGGTGGGGCGGAAACCGACCGGGGCGGTTAGAACCGGGAACGCTTATATAGCAATATGTATCGGTGTCAGTGAGGGGTTGGTGGGTGGGCACGAGCGTACAATCCGGACCTGCACACATTTTAACGACTTATACGCCGCCCGCCGCTGGCTATGTTTGTCAGAGGCCCCGCGCCAACCGAGGCTGGTATTGATACTTTCACCACCTCCACCCCTCCTCCCGCCCCAGAACTTCCGCCCCCTCCCCATCGGCCAGCCCGCCTATACAACCCGGCTGTGCAAGGGGTCTGATACCAGACATGTGTCATTACCAGGCGGTGGGGGTAGGGGGTGGGTTACGTCTATTATAGACCAACTTAATTGAAAGGTGTGTGTGGTGGGGGGTGGGGGGTCTGTCACAACCATCATCGGTACCCTCACTTGTAAGCCATGGCTGAAAGAGTGTCAGGGCTGAGAGCGGGGGTGCGCGTATATAAGCTATACAACTACAGAATACAACGCGTACACACGATGACCAACAGTCTGGGTTTTAGTGGGCATTGTATTGTCATGTGCCTTGTTTTGTGTCACACGAATAGTTGGGTTCTGCATGGGATGCGATGGGTGGGGATACAGGATGCCCCCACCCACCCATCCTGTCACGGCGGTGGGCTCTCGGCGATTCCGGAGCAATGCGTTCTCGCCTACACGTCCTGGATCCAGCCCGTCCAGTCCCCTCGCGTACAGTGGCGCTATCTACCGGCTGTCACTAGAACTAACCACTCATGAAAGTCTTCGTCGGTTTTACATGTACGTAAAGCAACACTAAGCGGGGAAACTGACAGGGGATGGGCATTGCCAAGCGCCTAGCTAGGAGCGGGGTGGCGGGGAGGGGGGTGGGGCACTAAGGGGGTAAGCAGATGAATGATGAGGGAGGGGATAGGGGTTGTCGGACGAGAGAAGGGAGTGTCTACTGTAGCAGGGTGCCCAGTGGTTGCTAGACTTAAAAGTAAACAAAGGGCATAGCATCCGTCACATGAGGCGGCCGGGGGTAGGAGGGGGAGGGTGGGGGGGGGGGGGGGAGTACCTATATGTTGGACCGGCGCACAGTCAACAGGTGAGAGAACGACACCGCGACAAAGAAGCGGAGAGGAAAAGGGGAGAGAATTGAATGGATGGGGAAATTGGGCAAAGAGTAAAGAGACCCAAAGCGCGAAAAGGGGGAGACGAATAGGGTGAAGGAGAAATACAGAGTGAGAGAGAGGGAGAAAGAGAGGGGGGGGGGGGGAGAGAGATGGATACGGAGAGGGAGGTAGAGGAAACCAGAGAAGGGGAGGTGAGAGACAGTGACAGGCACAGAGGGACAAACGAGGGAAGAGTCGCCGTAGACAAAACGCCGAGACAGAGAGAGAGAATGGAAATGTTGGAGAAACGTGAAAAAGAGTAGAGACAAATGGAAGGATGGAGGTAAGGAGACATGGAGTATTAATAAGGGAGGCGGAGATAGGGTGTAGGCTGGGTGAGGGCGCCCCCACATGGCGGCCTACCGACAGGTCGGTGCATAGCATGGTGGCAGTGTGTGTGTCTCGAGGTAGGGGGCGGGGGTGGGGGGTGGCCATGAGTGGTTAGTGCTGGGGGGAGGGGCAGTGGCACTCCGCGCGGGATAAGGTGACACGACTCCTCTGTCGTTTCTACTTAGACAATTCCGTATTTTACCTTACACCGCCTGCACCCTTTTGTCATTGTCTCTGACAGATATGACGTGACAGAAATAAATGAACATACATGATCCTCCTCTCTGGAACCGATCGTTTGCATTATTTTTTTTCTTCAATCATTGTTATATTTTCACATTTCACCCAAAACGACCACACAACATCACTCACTCAAAATGTTAAATCGTGTTTGGCTCGTCATAGCGGGGATAGTACCAAGCATTTGGAGCTTGACCAAACCCGCCGGTTCTACCCCGCCAGGAGTGGGGGGGGGAAGCGGGGCAATCACCAGGCTTTACCCCACTGGGGGAGTGGGGGTGTTGGTTATATCCTTCATCGTTCACAAATTAGGATTTGATCCTGTTGTCTGAGATTCTCCCCATCAGAGAGAAATGGGGGGAGGGGGGCAGTTGTTAGGGGGGTCATCGGGTTGGGCGGGCGGGGCGAGCGGGGTTCACTGACCCTGACAACAGCCTGACCCAGCATTACTTATCTTGCTCTCTGGAGTTGACCTGACTTTACTCTCCAGCTCTCCTCTCGAACTCCGACCAGTCGGGGGGAGGTGACCTCACTCGTCCCCCATTCCATCTGTCCATCTATGAACACCCTGGACGTTCTCGTCCACCTTCACCCCACCCAAACCAACTCCCCCTCCTCTCACACTCCCACGCTCATACACCCAACCCACCCCTCCCGCCCCTCATACCCCAACCCCAACCCCCTACCTCCTCCCGCCCCTCATACCCCCCACCCACTCAAGTTCCGCCCGCCCCCGTTCTCTCCCCTCTTACCCACGCCCCCACTTCCCCCTGTTCCCGTCCCGTGACCCCCCACCCCTCTTGCCCCCACCCCACCTTCCACCCTCCCTATCCCTGTAGTTCAGGCAACAAGCTCTCGGTAAGCCCGGTCCCAGGCTGGCGTCCACCCAACCCTTCTTTGTCGGGCGCAAGAAGTCGGGCGCTTTTACCCCCACCCCCCACCCCCCACTTCATCTCAGCACCCCACCCCACCCAAGCTCCCAACTCTGAATTCAGCAAATCTTGAGCCTGCCGACTCCCGGAATGACGGGGAGGTGGCGGGGAGGGCGGGGAGTGCGCGCGGGCGAGGGGGAAAGGGGCGGGTGAGGTTGGGGAATTGGGTGAGGGGTAGGGTCGAGGGCAGGTCCCTGGGAGGGACTGTTGAGGTATATGTAGTAGGCGGGGTAGGGATAAGGACTGTGAAATGAGAACCAGCCACCAGGGCCAGGGCCAGGGTTGGGATGGAGCGAGAGAGGAGAGAGGAGAGGGGGCGTGGCGAGGGAGGGGGACGTAAGACCGAAAGGGAATGAGGCGGGGGATGCAGGGTTTATTCGCAGCCGTCTGGCGGTGGTGGTGGTTGGGGGAGAGAGACAGTAGTGGGGCTTAGACTAGGCACACATGGATTAGTATATAGGAGTTGGAAGCTTGCCTGATGTCGGGACAAGAGGGGTGAGACGTTGGGGGAGGGAACGCAAGGAGAGGGGAGGGGCAGCAATGAAATGGAACGCAAAGGGGCGATATAACTAAGGGAAGGGGTCGGAAGGGCTATGGCTCGGGCCAATTGTCGGCCAGTAGTCGGTGAAGAAGGGTGGGAGGGGGGCGGGCATCAGGATGGGAGGGGAGGGGGCAGGGGGTGGAAGTTTGGACAAAGTGCGGCGCGGGCAATGGCGGTGGGGTGGCAGGGGGAGGGGATGATGGGGAGATGGGGTGATGTATGAGAGGGAACGACCGGGGCCGGGGTAGGGGATAACCAGCAATGGGACGAGGAGGAGGGTAGAGAGGAGCGGTGACTGTGCCGGGGAACACGAGGAGAAGAACGAAGGAAGGGTATGGGTGTGGGCAGGGTGTGCGGTTGAGTGGTGTGTGGGAGTGTGGTTATGTGGGAAGGGGGTCCAGAGTGCGCTATCTTGCCGCACCCTGTCTCGGTACCCAAGCCCCAGCCACTTGCCCCAGACTCCCTGTCTGACTAGAAGCAGTCTCTGTCTCGCCCCCGTCGACAAGTTTTTAGCAACCCTTTTTGCCCTCACTTTTCCCCGGCCAGGCGGCCAACGGCAGCCCGCGACTAAAAGCAAAGCGGGAACAAAATGGGTAAATTCACTCTTAAAACGGGATGGTTTAGTGGGGGTGAGTAAGGGTGGGGCTCGGATTGTGAATTGGACTTGGGTAAAAGGCAGGTGGGGGGAGGGGGGGGGGCGGCGAAGGGGAGGGGGCGGCGGGGAGAGTGCAGGGGGGGGGGGTGGTAGTGATACGTGATATGTGATACATATTACAGAAGATCGATAATTGGTCACACTCTTCCAGCTGTGGCTTACAAGTGAGGGTACCGATGATGGTTGCGATGAATCTGAGCGAGGGTTTTGCAGATTTAACTATTATTGAACTTATTATTATTATTATTATTAACGAGCAGGGTGGATTACAAAGGAAACCCTGACATGACGCTCAATGACACAATGAGGGACACTGTGGGTGACATGATGCTCCATGACGCAAAAAGGGACACCGTGGGTGACATGACGCACCATGACGCAATGAGACACCGTGGGTGACATGACGCAATGAGGGACACCGTGGGTGACATGGCGCTCCATGACGCAATGAGGGACACCGTGGGTGACATGACGCAATGAGGCACACCGCGGGTGACATGACGCAATGAGGCACACCGTGGGTGACATGATCCTCCATGACGCAAAAAGGGACACCATGGGTGACATGACGCAATGAGCACACCGTGGGTGACATGACGCGCCATGACGCAATGAGACACCGTGGGTGACATGACGCATAACGGGGCACCGTAGGTGACATGGCGCTCCATGACGCAATGAGGGACACCGTGGGTGACATGATGCTCCATGACGCAAAAAGGGACACCGTGGGTGACATGACGCACCATCACGCAATGAGACACACCGTGGGTGACATGACGCAATGAGGGACACCGTGGGTGACATGAAGCAATGAGGAACACCGAGGGTGACATGCCGCTCCATGACGCAATAAGGGACACCGTGAGTGCCATGACGCACCATGACGCAATGAGACACACTGTGGGTGACATGACGCAATGAGGGACACCGTGAGTGACATGACGCAATGAGGAACACCGTGGGTGACATGCCGCTCCATGACGCAATGAGGACACCGTGGGTGACATGACGCAATGAGGCACACCGTGGGTGACATGACGCAAAGAGACACACCGTGGGTGACATGACGCAATGAGGGACACCGTGGGTGACATGACGCTCCATGACGCAAAAAGGGAGACCGTGGGTGACATGACGCTCCATGACGCAATGAGGGACACCGTGGCTGACATGACGCCCCATGACGCAATGAGGAACACCGTGGGTGACAAGACGACCCATGACGCAATGAGGTACACCGTGGGTGACATGACGCTCCATGACGCAGAAAGGGACACCGTGGGTGCCATGACGCTCCATGACGCAATGAGACACCGTGGGTGACATGATGCAAGGAGGGACACCGTGGGTGACATGACGCCCCATGACGCAATGGGGTACACCGTGGGTGACAAGACGCCCTATGACGCAATGAGGTACACCGTAGGTGACATGACGCAATGAGGGACACCGTGGGTGACATGACGCTCCATGACGCAACGAGGGACACTGTGGGTGACATGCCGCTCCATGACGCAATGAGACACACCATGGGTGACATGACGCAATGAGGGACATCGTGGGTGACATGCCGCTCCATGACGCAACGAGGGACACCGTGGGTGACATGCCGCTCCATGACGCAATGAGACACACCGTGGGTGACAGGACGCAATGAGGTACACCGTGGGTGACATGACGGCCAATGACGCAATGAGGTACACCTTGGTTGACATGACGCCCCATGACGCAATGAGGTACACCGTGGGCGACATGACGCCCCATGACGCAATGAGGTACACCGTGGGCGACATGACGCCCCATGACGCAATGAGGTACACCGTGGGCGACATGACGCCCCATGACGCAATGAGGTACACCGTGGGTGACAGGACGCAATGAGGTACACCGTTGGTGACATGACGGCCAATGACGCAATGAGGTACACCTTGGTTGACATGACGCCCCATGACGCAATGAGGTACACCGTGGGCGACATGACGCCCCATGACGCAATGAGGTACACCGTGGGCGACATGACGCCCCATGACGCAATGAGGTACACCGTGGGTGACAGGACGCAATGAGGTACACCGTGGGTGACATGACGGCCAATGACGCAATGAGGTACACCTTGGTTGACATGACGCCCCATGACGCAATGAGGTACACCGTGGGCGACATGACGTCCCATGACGCAATGAGGTACACCGTGGGCGACATGACGCCCCATGACGCAATGAGACACACCGTGGGTGACAGGACGCAATGAGGTACACCGTGGGTGACATGACGGCCAATGACGCAATGAGGTACACCTTGGTTGACATGACGCCCCATGACGCAATGAGGTACACCGTGGGCGACATGACGCCCCATGACGCAATGAGGTACACCGTGGGCGACATGACGCCCCATGACGCAATGAGGTACAGTGTTGGTGACATGACGCCCCATGACGCAATGAGGTACAGTGTTGGTGACATGACGCCCTATGGCGCAGAAGAGAAATTGGGGCGAGAGGGAGAGATATTAAGAGAACGTGAAGGAGGTTAGGACGGACAACGTGGGCGTCGCATCAAACACTGTCAATATGATGCCTTTATACGAAATTGCAGGGGGCGGGGTGAGCGTCCTGGTGGATGAGGGGTGAGCGTTCTGGCGGATGAGGGGTGAGCGTCCTGGTGGATGAGGGGTGAGCGTCCTGGTGGATAAGGGGTGAGCGTCCTGGTGAATGAGGGGTGAGCGTCCTGGTGGATGAGGGTGGGGGGTGTGGTGGTGGGTGTGGGGGCTGGCGTGGGAGGTGGCGGGTGGGGTGGGGTGGTGTGCCGGTGGGTAAGGGTGAGCGAGAGTTTGTCGCTGAAATGAAGGGTAGAGGTTTTGGTGGTCGCAAGCTCGGAGTGATGGGGCGGATGTGACGAGGGGTGGGAGCGAGTGGGGTAAGCGGGCGTACTGTAATGTGAGCATGGGGGTAGACGGGTATGGGTTGGGGGGAGGGCAGGAGGAGTACAGCTAGGGTACACGGCAGTGACAACATTCACATTGCATGATATGGCTTAAGTGGCCTTCTACACAGACCACGTATATCGCCGCAGCTCCAGGGTCAGACAGCAAGGCCGGGGTCAGAAGGGTAGGGGAGGTGGTAGGGGGTATCCTATACCCACTCCTGACCCCTACCCCACCCGGGGTGTCGTCATCACGTTCTCCACGATCGCTAGCCGCGGGGCAGCCAGTCGGGGCGGCTGGGGTCATAGCGACCCCTGTGATGAGAGGCCACCCTTATGGGGGGAGGTGGGGGGTGGAGGGAAGGTGGTGGTGACGGGGGACGCGGGCCTAATTGCGAATGCACATATTTCATGCAAACCGCTTGCCTTAGGCAAATAATATGCACAGAATAATTACCCTGAACCCGAGTGTAGCCAGCGGACAGACCGCGGGCGGGAGGTGGCGCCCCCATTCCCTCACCCCACCTCATACCATCCACGATACTTACAGGATACATCACTATCACTCTCACCCCCCCCCCCCCCCACCCCGCCCCACCCACTTCTGCCTTCCTCCGCGTTTGGCACCCCGTACCGCCCCCACCCCAGCCCGCCACCCCCTAACACCCTTCCAGCAATATCCACGGCATATAATGAGCCCATGCCCCCAAGACACATCTATGAAGCCCGCTTTCCTGGCTGTCGCCGCTCCCAACTAGCCCGGTATACACCATATAATATATATATATATAGTATATACGGCGGTAGTAAAATGATGACACAGTAACAGCCCGTACAATATTTCTTTTGTCTCTTTTCTTTCCTCGTCATATTTGTGGTAATTTTCCCAGGCTGGTGCTGTTATGAGGGTCAAAGCGGTGTTGGGGTAAGGTGGCTGGGTGGGAAGGGGGGGGGATGTGGGTGGTGGTTATATAGGGTTTTGTCGCATAGGTGTAGGTGTGTGTGTAGAGGGCGAGGGCGAGGGTGGGGTGGGGCCGGGGGCGTGGGTGGAGGAGTAGCTACGCCGGGGTGATGAGGGGTGGTATGTACGCAAGCAATTTAATATATAATATATGCCCCGACGGTCGTGCTGTATGTATATTGAAGCATGAGGGTCGGGGGGCCGAGGAGGGGGTGGCTTGGGTGGGGCGGTGGGCTCTTCGGTGACGCCGGCGAACAACACCCCACACTGTTAGCGTGGGAAAATGATCCAGCCCCTATGTTTACCGGGCTGGGGCAGCACCCTTCATCCTGGGCTGGTTAAACGGGGCACGTCATCGCGGAGGATGTGACCCACATGCCTGGTTATCTGGCGGGATGCGACTGTGTGTCGGAACGCTTGAATTGCTGTTGCTACAGCGACATAACCGAACAGAAGCTTCACCTTTATTGGTAATATTGACGGTATATCAATACCTCCCGCCCCCCCACCCCCGCACATACAAACATAAGTTGATCCAATTTTTCAAATACCAACATGTGACCCCCCACCCCATATCCTCCACCCCCATCCCGATTAAAAAAATCTAATTCTAAGTTGTTTAACACCCCTTCATTCGGTATAAGCAGAGCGGTGCGGATCGGAAACTCAACCCCAATATCCTTGTAAAAGCAGTAACCTACATCCCCACCCCCACCAAGACACCGTTAACCCCTACCCCAACCTCTAAGCTCACCACCACAATTCCAAAAAACACACAAAGACCCCCGTCAACTTATTCGTTTTTTTTTTTCAATTTCCTTGCTTTCAATATAAACCGCTTTGCACCACCACCCCAGCACCCCAGGTCCCACCCAGAACCCAGCTTTCTGAACCAGAAGAGATAGATCAAATGAGTGACTGCGCTACTCAGCATTAGCCCCGAACGTCCCACCTCAACCACCTCCGGTTTTCCGTCTGTTTAGAATTGAGCGAACCACGTGCAGGGCAATATCCGAAATACTCCCACGAACATTTCAGTATCATCTTTTTAATATAAAACCCTGTGGGTGATACGCTGGGGTTAACCAAAAAGAGTGGGAGGTGCGATTGTGTGTGTGTGTGTGGGGGGGGGGGGGGGGCACTGATATAGCGTTAATATTAACAATAAAGGTGAAGCTTCTGTTCGGTTATGTCGCTGTAGCAACAGCGATTCAAGCGTTCCGGGGGGGGGGGGGGGTGGGGGGGGGGGGGCTCGTTCAGCACGGTAGCCAGTGACATAACCCGGGCACGCCCCTTTTGACCTATGGTGACCAGTGCGAGGCAGGACGACCTGCCCTGTCCCGGAATGTCCCGAAATCACCACACAACGCAGTCAACCAATGTCATCACTGCCGCCAGAGGTCGCCTCGAGAGATTATCCCCCCCTCCGTTATTAAATATTGAGCGTGAAATCTGTACGTACGACAAGAAAGGTCCTGCGGGTGGAGGGGGAAGGGCAGGGGGAGGGGAGGGAGCTTGGCAAGATACAACTGAACCCTCCCTACTGCATTGACATTTTTTATCATTAAGTCGATAAATTGTTGACGGAGTTGCGTTAAGTAGCCCTGTGAATAGTATGATATGGGTGGGGTGTCAATACTGAATTCAATCAGCATGTGAGAACACATGGAGGGCAGGAATGAAATTAACTTCGCTATAAACGCATCGTCCTGTCACTCTACGTTACACTTACAAACTAGGCAACGAAGCGATAATATGTTAATTAATCACAATGGAATTAATTGTTAGGACACGTTTTAGAGCATATAGAATGAACTGGGCCAATGAAAATCCTACGATAGGGAGAAGAACTATTTGTATATATTTAATATGCAAAAGCCAGTCCTTTGTCCAGTTTAACAGCATACCGATAAATTTGACAACTATGTCAGGCGACCCTGTAACCTTGAGACCCAAGAGAGTACACCTCACAGACAGTATTTCGTTAAAAAGACTCATGATGTGCCATGCTGTGTGTTTCACTGCTCATTTACTGCTCACCAATGGCAGTGAGCACAACGGTTGCGTGGCGACGGCGGCGACTGGCGCCAGACGGACTCAATAGCGACAATTAAGTCCCGTCCAGACGAACGGTTTTTTCTATAAATATGTTTTTTCTGTGTTTTTTATTTACCTATATCCACACGGTAGGATTAGTCCATAGGTCATATCCTTATTACCAAATCACATGAGTCCGTTTCTATCCCGTTACAGAAAGACATGCACTGATTGGCCAGAGATTCTATGCCCTATAGGTTTGACCTGGCGAAATAGAGCATGTTCTATTTCACCCGACAAGACCTATCGGTCATAAAATAGCCTATGGGTTGTCCAGACGGTAAGATTTCTTCCTACAGGTCATGACCCAAGCACGCGACCTTTTGGTCACAATCATGTCGTCTAGACAAGACTTTAGGGTCAAGAAAGGGAAGTAAAGAGGCGACAGACACAACTCGATGTCAGTCGATGCATCAAAGATTATATTATCTTATATATATTTATTTATATATTTAGCGGGGTGCAAAACTACCGACTTGTTTTGACTTAGGCAAGAAATTGATCAGTCAACGCACATTTATGTAGACCAGTCAGTGCCTTTGGGTGTTGGCATGCTGTTACGCGACAGCCGATGGCAATGCCGGGGATGGAAGGGTGTTCGGCCGGGGGTAACCGGAGATGGAAAGTCTGAGCCTCTGCCAGTTGCTTCAGGTGGAGATAACATGCTGATTCCACCCAGGGTAGAACATCCCTGTGCAAGTAAGTAAGTGTCCCCGCCATCCTTTCCTCCATTCAATATACACCCCCCCCCCCCCCCCACCTAGTGCGTTGACTGGTTACTCACCCCGCCTGCCACTTACGGTTACTGTCAGTCTCTGGCACTGTGGTGGAGTCGTCGCAGTGTGTGTGTCTGTATGTCATATATGTATCCACCCGGTCTCTCCGGCTTCCCCAGATCGTTCTTAAGACGACCAACCGCTCGCCCCACTTTACTCGAGCGACCCCAAGCGGCGGCGGTGGGGACGAAGAAAGAGGGTACCGCGGCAAGTCCGAGGGCAATATTGCCCTGTTAGCGCATGGCGCCCGCTAGGCGGCGGGGTAGTCGGGGCAGGGTGTGGAGAGGGGTGGGATTGTTGGGGATGAGGGTAAGAATGTCTGATGAGAGGGATGGGGTGGGGAGGGGGTGGTGATCGCGATGCCCTCAAGGAATGGGGATGACTGCCCTCGGGGTGTTAAAATATAAGGTGGGAGGGAGACGGGGGTGGGGCAGAGGGTGGGGGTACGAGGTGGGCATTCAGAATTGGGGTGACGGTTGGTTGTGGGTGGGCAGGTGAGGGTGGGTGCAGCCGGCAAACGACAGGAAGAAAGGCGGCAGGCGCGGTTGAGGGGGAGGAGCGGGCTGAGGTGATGTCTACAGTTCCGGGAGTGTGGGGTATGGCTGCCAGGAAGGAGGTCGGAATGGAACAGGAGATAAGATGTGAAGGAGGGCGGCTGCGTGGAGGAGGAGAGCGGAAAGGGGGAGGGCAGCGACACCCGAGCACTGACAAGGAATATTGATCAGCTGCGGTGGGGTTCTTAAGGTGAGGGGGTACGCGGGGTGGCGTCCGACCGTGTGGGGGCAGGCGGTGGGGCATGGGAGGGGGGGGGGGTGGTGATTAAAGTAAAAAAAGGGGTAGTTCGCCAAGACAGAAGCTCTGAGTACAGACAGGGTGCCTCCCTCGTGTTGCGGAGAACTCCATTACCAAGGCCGCTCACCCCTTTTCGCGGTGCCAAGTAAACAACTAAATGGGGTTAACCCCGCCATGGCAGGTGGGGTGGGGCTAGAGGTTAGGTGCCCTGGAGTGGTGAGAAACAGGGGCTCGAGTGGTACGGTGGAGGGGGAGGGGATAATGTACTGAAGATGGTCCGATATGGATAAAAACGTCATAGCGACACTGTCATAGCAACAATGTCATAGCAACAGATATCCCTACAATATCCGTAATATTATGTCAGGGCGAGGAGCGAGAAATATACATATGGCTAAATAAAAACTGGGAGGGTGGGTGGTGCAGGTGGGAAGGGGTATGACGTGAGGGTGGTACGGATGGCAAAGGGCAATGCGTCTGGGTGGGGGTGAAGAAGGAGAGGGGCAGTGCACCAGAGAAGCCCGCCGTCGCCCCCTCTCCCTCTCCAGTCCGCCAGTCCCAAGCGTGGGAGATAAATGTGTCTGGGTGGAGGTGAGGCCGCAACCCAGACCCTGGTTGGCTTCAATCCTCCCCCTCCCCCACACATACTCGTCCGCAACCCCCATCCGCCCGGCTCGCATTTCCCTCCGCCCCCCGATACCTCCATATCACTATCCCCTGCCCCCAGCCCGCGAACGACCCCGGCGTGGTTATGGGACACATATGATGAGGGTCGGCGGGGTGCACAGCGGCAAGGCACAGGCAAGCGGGAGCTCTCCTTTCCACTAACTACGAAGGATAGTTCTGTTTTTGCGGTTTTTGAACCCCTAAGATACGTTCACAACACAGAAGGGGTGTGTCACATGAGGTACTTGACCCCCCCCCCTCCTCACACACACTTACCCACACTCTCACCCATCTACCCGACCGCCACCCCCACCCCCGGCCATCACCTTGACTACCTAAAGCCGGACTACCTGACCTTTGTTGGCGCGTTATGGCCTCTGAGAGATATTTACCCTCCACAGGCCGGAGGAGGGGTGCAGCGTGCCTGACGGAGGTGGATCGTTAAATACGGACTCACCCCTCGACAAAAATACGCGCGCGAGCGCCATTCAGACTAGGCCGATATCTGTGCATGTTGGATCTAACGCGCAAAACGAACAAAGAGAGAGGGAAGGGGAGAGGAGGCGCAGGGCGAAACGGGGTGTTCACTATGGGTGGGGCACCCTATGTGGGGTGCTCTCTCTCCCTCCCTCTTACCCTCTCTGTCGGGCCGTCACCCGAGCGATCGAGTGTTTTAGCCTTGTTGGCGATGGTCATCATGTCGTGGGGGCCAACTGTCTGGCAGTCACACCCATGAAGACGCAGTGACAAACGTCGAGTGGTCCGTGACAGGGCCCCAGTCAAGGCAGTCCGCTCAATAAGTCCACTCCGTAACCACACAACGGCTAAAAAGTCAAGGCCAACCACACACCTCTGATCCACGGGTCAAAGGTATAGGGCTAATAAGTCATATGGAAGGGTACGAAATACTCTCTTGCCTCGCTGCAGGCAGTTCTTCTCGGCATAGGGAAGGTGTAGGGTTAATAAGTGATAAGTGATAGGGAGGTTCATACTTATCTTATCTTCGCTGCAGGCAGTAATATCTCGATATGGCTATGGATTCACCATGAACACTCCATGACGCACTGTTGAGCGGGCTTAGATGGTAAAAGGTCATGAACCCAGACCGGGAAATAGACAGGGAACCAGTCAAACCATCGGGGGGAGGGGAAGAGAAGCCTCAGGCATAGAACCAAGCATGCAGTCGGTGCGATGGACAATAAACCCGACTGGTACAGATGTTAGTTAATAACTAGGTGCAGTTAGTGATCAAGACTGTCTCGGCACCAAGTTGGCTTTTAAATTAGCACCCCACCCCCCTTTCGCATCCTTTCCCTCTAAGCCCTCCTTTACAAAGTATTGACTGACATAGCGGACATCCGACCCCATCACGTCTCTCCCCAACCCCACCTCGCACCGGCCCAATCCTGACCCCCACTGTTTCCACCCACCCACAGCACACTGACCCTACCCTAGTCCCCCCTGTCTTTCCCACCCCACACCACTCCACATGGCTCCCCCGCGACCCTCCCGGGCCGCTGACCACCGTGCCCCCGGGACGTGGGAGGGGCAGACGTCCAGGGTGGTAGAAGGAGGTCACCCCCCGTGTCAGTGCGGAGCGACGGGTGTGGTGCGGTGGGGTGATGGTGGGAGGACCGCTGCTACCGGGACGGGCGGTGCAGGGTAGATATATATGCGGTCCAGGCGGGTGGCCAGCAGGGGCAACCCGACTGCCTCAGACAGCCCGTATCTATTATCGTCTTGGAGGGGTTGGCTGGAACGATGGTGGGGGGGGGGGGGGGGCAGAAGGACGGATGTGGGTATCAAACAAAGACCCGGCTCGGCGAAAGGTCAGCACCCATCCCATCCCACCCCCCAGCACACTCATAAGAAAAAAAGGAAGGGGCTCGTTGGCGGTGGCCAATGGGAAAGGATGTGGCTCGGTTCCATTTTGTGTCTTCCTCCCCCGGAACTTCCAACACCCGAGAGAAGCCGGGAGACAGTGAGACAGAGAGAGAGAGAGAGAGAGAGTCCCAGGAATGGATCGCGGACTCTTCCGCCGCCAATATCGGCTTGACCCCCTCCGCCCCCCCCCCCCTTGCCCCACACACTCACAAACCTCACTACGCATTATGAACCAGACTCTACTTACTTTATACCCCGTTTTCTCCACACAATGATGCGTCGAGGTCCCTCGCCAGCAGCCACACCCTCACAGCTCCCCTCTACCTCCCATCCCTTCACCCCCTCGGCAGACGCCATAATCACCCTCCACGACCACCTTGTCTTTGGGCGAAAAAGAAAAAAAAGAAAAAGAAGGGTACCGCATCCAGCCGCGAAGGGTGCAGAATAATACTGGATGAGCGGAGCAAGAAAATACACAGAAGGGAGGAGGGTGGAGAGGGAGGAGGGTGGTGAGGGAGGAGGGTGGAGAGGGAGGAGGGTGGTGAGGGAGGAGGGTGGAGAGGGAGGAGGGTGGAGAGGGAGGAGGGTGGTGAGGGAGGAGGGTGGAGAGGGAGGAGGGTGGAGAGGGAGGAGGGTGGTGAGGGAGGAGGGTGGAGAGGGAGGAGGGTGGTGAGGGAGGAGGGTGGTGAGGGAGGAGGGTGGAGAGGGAGGAGGGTGGTGAGGGAGGAGGGTGGAGAGGGAGGAGGGTGGTGAGGGAGGAGGGTGGAGAGGGAGGAGGGTGGAGAGGGAGGAGGGTGGTGAGGGAGGAGGGTGGAGAGGGAGGAGGGTGGTGAGGGAGGAGGGTGGTGAGGGAGGAGGGTGGTGAGGGAGGAGGGTGGTGAGGGAGGAGGGTGGAGAGGGAGGAGGGTGGTGAGGGAGGAGGGTGGTGAGGGAGGAGGGTGGAGAGGGAGGAGGGTGGTGAGGGAGGAGGGTGGAGAGGGAGGAGGGTGGAGAGGGAGGAGGGTGGTGAGGGAGGAGGGTGGAGAGGGAGGAGGGTGGTGAGGGAGGAGGGTGGTGAGGGAGGAGGGTGGAGAGGGAGGAGGGTGGTGAGGGAGGAGGGTGGTGAGGGAGGAGGGTGGAGAGGGAGGAGGGTGGTGAGGGAGGAGGGTGGAGAGGGAGGAGGGTGGAGAGGGAGGAGGGTGGAGAGGGAGGAGGGTGGAGAGGGAGGAGGGTGGAGAGGGGGGAGGGGTGCATGGTGGGGAGTACAACTCTCATCCCATTCTCCCGAGAGACCGCCGCGATGGGTGAAATCTGGAGGACCTGTTAGGTAAAAGAGGCGTCTGGACTAGTCCCCGCGCCGAGGGGGGTGGGGGTGGCGGACAGAGGGGGGGGGGGGGAGGGGGAGGAAACACGTCGCGTTTCACACGTCGAGGGAGTGGGTGCGTGGACGTCCGATGGAGTGCTAGTTGGGGCGGGCGCAGATAAGTGAGGTAGAAAAAGACGTAAAGGGGGTTGGTTAGCTACTGGCTTCCACAATTACCCCCAAGTTGGGCGGGGTCACCTACAGTGTGAGGGAAATAAGGCAGGCTGGAGGCACCCCCACGGACACGGCCGAGGGTGATGGTGGGGGGGGGGGGGTCGGGAGTGCGGGAGTGGGGGCAGTGATTAGGAGGGGTGGGGTGTGGGGTGGGGTGGGGTGGGGTGGGGTGAACCCGAACCCGAACAACCATGGACATTGGGAGTGAGCAGGAGCGCGAGCGTGTGTGAAGAGGTGTGGGAGGGGGTAGGTGGGGAGGAGGCGGTTGGGGTACAGGCACAAGGAGCGCGGCAGAGACGGCGGGGGTAAAAATAGGGCGGCTATGGCATCTCGCGGGATAAGGACGTGGAGAGGCCGGGTGACCAGCTCAGTGGGGGAGCCCCCCCGTCTGGTCGGAGGAAATAATGCATCAGGGAGGGCCACGACCGGGGTAAGATGAGGGGGTAGGGTGGGGGCCAGCGGGCGGGAGTGCGGGGGGGGGGGGGGTCGTTGTGTTAGGATGAGATGGTGCGGAGCTACCATGGAGCCCCAGGCTGATGAGGGGGTCGCAATATCATGAGGAGGGGGTTCCGTCGCCGGAGGGGAGGTCAGCGGAGGTCAGTTTCCTGTACGCAAACAGTCTGACATACATGGAACAAAAGATGTGGGGAGGCGGGGGAAAAAAGCCCGACATTTTCGCTGACAGTTCTATCGCGGGTTGTCGATTACGCCAGGGTTGTGGCGGGGAGATAGGTGGGGGCGGCGGGTAATCGGGAAGCCTTATTTTGCCCAAACACCCCATATCAACTGGGCGGCTCTCCAATAATGAAAAAAATCACCCCCTATCCCATCACCCCAACCACCCACACCCGCACATCCACGACATCTCTCCGCCCCCCCCCCCTCCCCGTCGCCCCCGACCCTCAACCCGGACGAGCGAGTAGGCGCTGAGGGGCAAAATTCACTCGGCGGGGTGATAACGGGTCTGAGTAATTGTGAATGTGAGGTTGGTGCTGGAAACCGAGCGGTGGAGGGGCTGCGCGGCTTGACGGAGTGTGGGTGGGGACAGGGCGTTAGCTGCAGTGCCAAGGCGAGCAGAGCCGCCGGCGGGGTGGGGTAGCGGGGGTGGGGGGGGGGGGGAGGTACGGGAATATATAGCGCACGATTGTCTCGCTGACAGGGCGTGGCACTTGGCGTCCTCCCCCCCCCACTTCCCCCCTATCAAGACCCCTGTTTTTAGTCATATACAATGCCGGTATTTCCAGGGGGTGGGGTGGGTGTGGCAGATGCGTTCCGCCCGGTACAATGCAATCAGGCGGGGAGGCAAAGCGAAGGGTAATGTTGAAAAGAGGGTTGAGGATTTTGGAACAACCGGAGTGCTCAGGCAGTAAAAAAAATACACATTTGTAGCCAACACACAAAATTGTCTAACTCAACTTATACTTTTTAGCACGATTCTGACACAATCACCGAGACACCGACCTAATAACAGTAAGTGTCATTGGGCCAGAAGTTGTGACACGCATATACACCACATTCTCCTCATCAACATCTTCAACGGTGAAAAGCAACAGGCGTAATTATACATAAATAAAAAAAAAACAGTCCATTAAAATGTACAAAACCACATTTAAACCAATTGGGTTTAGGCTTTTATTTTGCCCAAAAGGCAGTGAAGCCGGCGACAATTTGGCCGGTGGCACGAACATGGCTGAGTCATGGTATCGAGCAGATCAATGTGACTAGCTTATACCAGTTGGTGGCGGTGGCACTATGTGTTATAACGATGCTTTTGTGTTCTACGGCTTTGATGGTGCTGTATTGTGGTGTCATGACCTCGACT
>OZ025260.1:35585127-35677586 GCA_964019135.1 Arenicola marina | reverse complement strand
CCCCCCTTGCCCCACACACTCACAAACCTCACTACGCATTATGAACCAGACTCTACTTACTTTATACCCCGTTTTCTCCACACAGTGATGCGTCGAGGTCCCTCGCCAGCAGCCACACCCTCACAGCTCCCCTCTACCTCCCATCCCTTCACCCCCTCGGCAGACGCCATAATCACCCTCCACGACCACCTTGTCTTTGGGCGAAAAAGAAAAAAAAGAAAAAGAAGGGTACCGCATCCAGCCGCGAAGGGTGCAGAATAATACTGGATGAGCGGAGCAAGAAAATACACAGAAGGGAGGAGGGTGGAGAGGGAGGAGGGTGGTGAGGGAGGAGGGTGGTGAGGGAGGAGGGTGGAGAGGGAGGAGGGTGGTGAGGGAGGAGGGTGGTGAGGGAGGAGGGTGGTGAGGGAGGAGGGTGGAGAGGGAGGAGGGTGGAGAGGGAGGAGGGTGGTGAGGGAGGAGGGTGGAGAGGGAGGAGGGTGGAGAGGGAGGAGGGTGGTGAGGGAGGAGGGTGGTGAGGGAGGAGGGTGGAGAGGGAGGAGGGTGGAGAGGGAGGAGGGTGGTGAGGGAGGAGGGTGGTGAGGGAGGAGGGTGGTGAGGGAGGAGGGTGGAGAGGGAGGAGGGTGGTGAGGGAGGAGGGTGGAGAGGGAGGAGGGTGGAGAGGGAGGAGGGTGGTGAGGGAGGAGGGTGGTGAGGGAGGAGGGTGGAGAGGGAGGAGGGTGGAGAGGGAGGAGGGTGGAGAGGGAGGAGGGTGGTGAGGGAGGAGGGTGGTGAGGGAGGAGGGTGGAGAGGGAGGAGGGTGGAGAGGGAGGAGGGTGGAGAGGGAGGAGGGTGGAGAGGGAGGAGGGTGGTGAGGGAGGAGGGTGGTGAGGGAGGAGGGTGGTGAGGGAGGAGGGTGGTGAGGGAGGAGGGTGGAGAGGGAGGAGGGTGGAGAGAGGAGGAGGGTGGTGAGGGAGGAGGGTGGAGAGGGGGGAGGGTGGAGAGGGGGGAGGGTGGTGAGGGAGGAGGGTGGTGAGGGAGGAGGGTGGTGAGGGAGGAGGGTGGTGAGGGAGGAGGGTGGAGAGGGAGGAGGGTGGTGAGGGAGGAGGGTGGAGAGGGAGGAGGGTGGTGAGGGAGGAGGGTGGTGAGGGAGGAGGGTGGAGAGGGAGGAGGGTGGTGAGGGAGGAGGGTGGAGAGGGAGGAGGGTGGTGAGGGAGGAGGGTGGAGAGGGAGGAGGGTGGTGAGGGAGGAGGGTGGTGAGGGAGGAGGGTGGTGAGGGAGGAGGGTGGTGAGGGAGGAGGGTGGTGAGGGAGGAGGGTGGAGAGGGAGGAGGGTGGTGAGGGAGGAGGGTGGAGAGGGAGGAGGGTGGAGAGGGAGGAGGGTGGTGAGGGAGGAGGGTGGAGAGGGAGGAGGGTGGAGAGGGGGGAGGGTGGTGAGGGAGGAGGGTGGTGAGGGAGGAGGGTGGTGAGGGAGGAGGGTGGAGAGGGAGGAGGGTGGTGAGGGAGGAGGGTGGAGAGGGAGGAGGGTGGTGAGGGAGGAGGGTGGTGAGGGAGGAGGGTGGAGAGGGAGGAGGGTGGTGAGGGAGGAGGGTGGAGAGGGAGGAGGGTGGTGAGGGAGGAGGGTGGAGAGGGAGGAGGGTGGTGAGGGAGGAGGGTGGAGAGGGAGGAGGGTGGAGAGGGAGGAGGGTGGAGAGGGGGGAGGGGTGCATGGTGGGGAGTACAACTCTCATCCCATTCTCCCGAGAGACCGCCGCGATGGGTGAAATCTGGAGGACCTGTTAGGTAAAAGAGGCGTCTGGACTAGTCCCCGCGCCGAGGGGGGTGGGGGTGGCGGACAGAGGGGGGGGGGGAGGGGGAGGAAACACGTCGCGTTTCACACGTCGAGGGAGTGGGTGCGTGGACGTCCGATGGAGTGCTAGTTGGGGCGGGCGCAGATAAGTGAGGTAGAAAAAGACGTAAAGGGGGTTGGTTAGCTACTGGCTTCCACAATTACCCCCAAGTTGGGCGGGGTCACCTACAGTGTGAGGGAAATAAGGCAGGCTGAGGCACCCCCACGGACACGGCCGAGGGTGATGGTGGGGGGGGGGGGGGGTCGGGAGTGCGGGAGTGGGGGCAGTGATTAGGAGGGGTGGGGTGTGGGGTGGGGTGGGGTGGGGTGGGGTGAACCCGAACCCGAACAACCATGGACATTGGGAGTGAGCAGGAGCGCGAGCGTGTGTGAAGAGGTGTGGGAGGGGGTAGGTGGGGAGGAGGCGGTTGGGGTACAGGCACAAGGAGCGCGGCAGAGACGGCGGGGGTAAAAATAGGGCGGCTATGGCATCTCGCGGGATAAGGACGTGGAGAGGCCGGGTGACCAGCTCAGTGGGGGAGCCCCCCCGTCTGGTCGGAGGAAATAATGCATCAGGGAGGGCCACGACCGGGGTAAGATGAGGGGGTAGGGTGGGGGCCAGCGGGCGGGAGTGCGGGGGGGGGGGTCGTTGTGTTAGGATGAGATGGTGCGGAGCTACCATGGAGCCCCAGGCTGATGAGGGGGTCGCAATATCATGAGGAGGGGGTTCCGTCGCCGGAGGGGAGGTCAGCGGAGGTCAGTTTCCTGTACGCAAACAGTCTGACATACATGGAACAAAAGATGTGGGGAGGCGGGGGAAAAAGCCCGACATTTTCGCTGACAGTTCTATCGCGGGTTGTCGATTACGCCAGGGTTGTGGCGGGGAGATAGGTGGGGGCGGCGGGTAATCGGGAAGCCTTATTTTGCCCAAACACCCCATATCAACTGGGCGGCTCTCCAATAATGAAAAAAATCACCCCCTATCCCATCACCCCAACCACCCACACCCGCACATCCACGACATCTCTCCGCCCCCCCCCCCTCCCCGTCGCCCCCGACCCTCAACCCGGACGAGCGAGTAGGCGCTGAGGGGCAAAATTCACTCGGCGGGGTGATAACGGGTCTGAGTAATTGTGAATGTGAGGTTGGTGCTGGAAACCGAGCGGTGGAGGGGCTGCGCGGCTTGACGGAGTGTGGGTGGGGACAGGGCGTTAGCTGCAGTGCCAAGGCGAGCAGAGCCGCCGGCGGGGTGGGGTAGCGGGGGTGGGGGGGGGGGAGGTACGGGAATATATAGCGCACGATTGTCTCGCTGACAGGGCGTGGCACTTGGCGTCCTCCCCCCCCCCACTTCCCCCCTATCAAGACCCCTGTTTTTAGTCATATACAATGCCGGTATTTCCAGGGGGTGGGGTGGGTGTGGCAGATGCGTTCCGCCCGGTACAATGCAATCAGGCGGGGAGGCAAAGCGAAGGGTAATGTTGAAAAGAGGGTTGAGGATTTTGGAACAACCGGAGTGCTCAGGCAGTAAAAAAAAATACACATTTGTAGCCAACACACAAAATTGTCTAACTCAACTTATACTTTTTAGCACGATTCTGACACAATCACCGAGACACCGACCTAATAACAGTAAGTGTCATTGGGCCAGAAGTTGTGACACGCATATACGCCACATTCTCCTCATCAACATCTTCAACGGTGAAAAGCAACAGGCGTAATTATACATAAATAAAAAAAAACAGTCCATTAAAATGTACAAAACCACATTTAAACCAATTGGGTTTAGGCTTTTATTTTGCCCAAAAGGCAGTGAAGCCGGCGACAATTTGGCCGGTGGCACGAACATGGCTGAGTCATGGTATCGAGCAGATCAATGTGACTAGCTTATACCAGTTGGTGGCGGTGGCACTATGTGTTATAACGATGCTTTTGTGTTCTACGGCTTTGATGGTGCTGTATTGTGGTGTCATGACCTCGACTATTTTAATAAACTGAATTGTAGTCAACATGAACAGTGAATGTCTATGCGGGGCGATAATTGAGTGCGTTATGGGCAAGGCGGTGGACAAAGTGTCCGAGGAGGCTGGGGGGGGGGGGGGGGGGTGGGGAGGGGGGTAGGGGATTGGTTGGGGGCGGGGGAGGTGGGGGAGGTAAGGAATACGGGCGCAGAGGGGGTGGGGAGATAACTGGAGCGGAGTGATAATAAAAGAAAGAATGGGAAGGCGGAGTGTGTGTGTGTGGGTGGGGGGGGGGGGGGGGAGGCGGAGGTGGAGAACATAGGATACAGAGATGAGGATATGAAGAGAGCGAGCTAGGCAGACACAAAAGAGACGAAGGAGCAGAATCGAGGAACAGAGAGACGGTAAAGAGAATGACAGCCAGTGTATCCAGTTCGTGGCGTACATTCTACCCCCCCCCCCACTCCACCACGCATCCCACCCTCTTAGATCCGGGTTTCCTCCCTGCCATAATTAGGTCCTCAGCAGGGTGGGTTTGCAGGCGAGATGCGGGCGGGGGGGGGGGGGTGGCGAGGGATAGGGAAGTAGGGGGTAGAGAGTGCGGGCGAGTCCCGCACCCCACCTCACTCACCCCAACCCCAGCTTACTCGCAGAACTTCATTTCCCTCGTTTCTCGGCTTTTTATTCCGCTTCGAAAGCCTCGTTAGACTTGGAAAGAGGGGGCCGGGGGGTTGAAATGCCAGTTGCCATGGCGATGGGTACAATAAAAACCGTTCGTTGTTGGAACCGACGGAGGCTTCGCCGTCCAGGGGGGCTGAAGACGAATAATAGGGAGGGGTGGTGTTAGGTTGAGCGGCTGGGGTGCGGAGTATGGAGAGTGGGGTATGCAACGGGTGCCGGGGGGGGGGGCTTACCCGTGGGTGCCTGGGGGGTGGGAGTTGACGGAGCCCAGGATGCCATGGCGTGGGTGAGGCGGGAATAAGGAGAACGAAGCGCGGCGAGCTAAGTGGGTGAAGCCGCGATAGTAGTCCCTCCCTCCCTGCCAGTCGGGCGGCAGCCGCGAGGGAGGGAAAAAGGGACGAGTAGGGCGGTGGGGGGTGGGGGGGGGGGGAGGGGTGGAACCTGGGGGCTTCCGAGCACTCCAAGGAAGTGCGGACTCCGAGGGGTCGAGGTCACGGGGCGCAGGGCGCAAGCAATCAGCCGGGGAAGGTGTGTCCGGGGTTGGGGTTTGGGGGTCGAGCTTAGGAGGAGGTGGGGGATTGGGGGAGGGAGGACGGGAGGTGGTGGTAGGAGCGGGGGTAGCACGACGGGAAGCGGGGGCCGCCGACAGGGTGGGACCGAGGTCGATTACGGGGAAAGACGAGTGGGGTGACGGTAGTGAGCAGCACGGGGTCACCCTCAAGAAAATTACTATCAAGGTGGGACGGGAATCAGGAGCCGACCGAAAAGAGGTGACATGGTGGCAAGGGTGACATGGTGTAGAGGTCACATGGAGATGGCAGTCACATGGGGTGAACCTGACATGGACATGGGTGTGAGGGTGACATGGTGTAGGGGTGACATGGAGATGGCAGTCACATGGGGTGAGGGTGACATGGACATGGGTGTGAGGGTGACATGGTGTAGGGGTGACATGGAGATGGCAGTCACACGGGGTGAGGGTGACATGGACATGGGTGTGAGGGTGACATGGAAAAGGGTGTGAGGGTCTCATGGTGTAGGGGTGACATGGAGATGGCAGTCACATGGGGTGAGGGTGACATGGACATGGGTGTGAGGGTGACATGGTGTGGGGTGACATGGAGATGGCAGTCACATGGGGTGAGGATGACATGAACATGGGTGTGAGGGTGACATGGACATGGGTGTGAGGGTGACATGGTGTAGGGGTGACATGAAGATGGCAATCACATGGGGTGAGGGTGACATGGACATGGGTGTGAGGGTGACATGGTGTAGGGGTGACATGGGGATGGCAGTCACACGGGGTGAGGGTGACATGGACATGGGTGTGAGGGTCTCATGGTGTAGGGGTGACATGGAGATGGCAGTCACATGGGTGTGAGGGTGACATGGACATGGGTGTGAGGGTGTCATGGTGTAGGGGTGACATGAAGATGGCAGTCACATGGGGTGAGGATGACATGAACATGGGTGTGAGGGTGACATGGACATGGGTGTGAGGGTGACATGGTGTAGGGGTGACATGAAGATGGCAGTCACATGGGGTGAGGGTGACATGGATATGGGTGTATGGGTGACATGGTGTAGGGGTGACATGGGGATGGCAGTCACATGGGGTGAGGGTGACATGGACATGGGTGTGAGGGTGACATGGTGAAGGGGTGACATGGAGATGGCAGTCACATGGGGTGACGGTGACATGGACATGGGTGTGAGGGTGTCATGGTGTAGGGTTGACATGGAGATGGCAGTCACATGGGGTGAGGGTGACATGGACATGGGTGTGAGGGTGTCATGTTGTAGGGTTGACATGGGGATGGCAGTCACACGGGGTGAGGGTGACATGGACATGGGTGTGAGGGTGTCATGGTGTAGGGGTGACATGGGGATGGCAGTCACGCGGGGTCACCCTCAAGAAAATTATTATCAAGGTAGGACAGAAATCAGGAGCCGACCGAAAAGAGGTGACATGGTGGCAAGGGTGACATGGTTTAGGGGTGACATGTGGATGACAGTGACATGGGTGTGAGGGAGACATGGCGTATGAGTGTCATGGGGTGAGGGTGACATGGTGGCTGGAGTGACATGGCGTGGGGGTGACATGGGGTGAGGGTGACATGGTGGCTGGAGTGACATGGTGTCGGTCTGACCCAGGTATCCGGTCCAGACACGGCGTGGCTGACGGCGGGAGGACTTTTTTTACAGGCGACAGGGAATGTGAGAAGGAGGGATGTGTGAGGTGCGGCATGTGATGGGGAGGCGGGGGTGCGAGTGCGACTCACGTGAGGCTGGTCGTCGGGCGGGGACCCCCTCGGGCGGCCCAGCGGGTGAGGCAAGATAAAGACACCCCGAGTAAGTTAGTAAAGGGGCGTGGGAGCCGCGAGCTACAGTGGGGCGCGTGACCCCAGCGGGTGACGTTGAACTCCCCTACCCCCGCCCGTCACCCCACCGCATCACGCATCCTACCATGACTTCTAGTCTACCCCACCCACCAACCTCCCGAAAGCGACGTTATAAAGGCGTTAACTAGATCCGATCAGTCATAGCACTCAATTATTACCCCGGTTTATCTAGGGTGTGATGACGTCATCACAATCGACTTCATATTTCACGACAAAAGCTAATCTTTCACTCCAGATCCCCCCACACCCGCCCCCGCCCGTCTAGATAAGCTGCAACAACCATTTAGACAAATTACTAAAGTAACCGCCTTCTCTGTGTAACCAATACAAGAATGACGAAGCTGAACTCTAAGTACACACATGTACAGAAAACATATATATATGCAATTATATAAATGTTATTAACCCCCCCCCCCGACCTTGTGACAATAACCCCGCCCCATCTGTCCCTCTTCACCCTTCCCTAAACCTCCCCCCAAACATATCCCGCGGTCACACTCAATGAGACATTATACAAACACCGTAACTATCCTTCATATATATTTATATACATATTTATATATACAGAGAGATATTATGTATATACCAACAATATTCAACCACACGCCCAATGAGTGTCACTCAACATCACTGAGCGTGTGACTGGCCGCGATGCGGGGTGGGGAAAGGGGGTGAGGGGAACGGGGGCATGCAGCCATGTTACACCCCAAGTCGGTCATCATGACCAGTCCCTGAGCCCCATCCTCCCCCGCCCCCCCCTCTCTCTATTTATATCTCATGCAGCGTGAGGGTGTGTGTGAAGGGAGAAAGGGGCCAGGAGGGAGGGAGAGACGGGGTGGGACATTTCAGATATGTCTGCCTCACACCCACCCACGCCATGCCGCCAATGACAATGACGTAATGCACAGGCCAAACATTTCCTCATGGCCCGACTATTTCCGCCCATGGGTGGTGTGGACGCGCACTGTACGCTGTGAGCACCAACCGGGGATCCATCTACCGTGTTAGTCAGAGAGTGCGTAAAACAAGGGCCCCACGCAGGTAGACAGCAACTAGTATATATATACGCTGTAAGACTCCAATATATATAACACCGGGTCACTCAAGATAAACCCTTGGAATAAACCATCTTCAAAGAGGCAGTGTTCGCTAAGGGAAAACATATCAGCCGTGTGCATGCAAGTTGCATACGCGACATTATAAAGCCATCAATCTGTTCTAGATTGAAACACGCGAATCCAGTTGAACACCACCTTTGACCACACCCCTTTCCCATGCCCCCGCCTTCCGCCGTCACTGGCATTACCTCATATGACCCACAATGTCACCAAGGGTCGCACGGAGAGGTCTACTCTGCCAGCAGAGGGCGCTCGTTCCTCATATCACCTCTGCCCCATGTCACCGACCACCTCACGGTTGACCCAAACGGCCCTGCTGTCACAAATGGTTTTAGAGGTTTTTTTTAGATTGAATATAGACTTTTAGATGCAGAATTTGAAAAAAAAAGACATTCCGTTGTCGAATGATCACAATTGATGAGTTAAGCCAAAAATTATTTCAAAATAACACGGGGTCAAATTTCAAAACGCTTCACGCCTTTGACCCCGACCGCACTCGAAAATATAGTTCGAAAGTAACATGGCTTCAAATTACCCCAACTCAAACGCATTCGTCAGGTATGGTACTAGTGGCACAGTAAATGCTAAACAGTGGTGTATTTGATGAGAAACTGCGACTTTACCTTCGCGTATGAAGGATAATTCTGATGGTTAAATTTGACGTGGGGCAGAGGGACTATGGCGCAAGCGTAGCGCCCTCTGCCGGGAGATCGGGAGAGGTCGTGATCATCTGGTCACGTGATCCTTCACTCTTTGAACAGTATACACCATTTCAAAGTTTTGCGATGTTTTTCGCCATTAATTGCTCCAGTGGCCACCACTTTCCCGCAGCACAATGAAGGCAAACCGTTTGCACACCAGACTAAGAAGGCAGAGGGAACTGGATGTATGTTGGGATCAAGATGAGGGGTGGTGGTGGTGGGGGGGGGGGGGTGTAGAATTTAGATTTTTATCAAACCCACTCTATTTATTAAACGAGGATACCCAGAATAGCATACGCTAAGAACATGTGGCTTCCCCCAAAAAATTAGAAGCAAAATGTTACAATGTAAAACAAAATATGCAATAGTACAATGGCGAGGCAAGTTTGATCACATACAACGGTAATGAAAAGAGAGAGGAAGAGGGAAAGGGATAGGACCGTTTTCAGTCTGTATTGCAGATGCACACCTTCAACATTTGCAAATGCCCTTTACATGTTTTTGTCAATCTTGATCAGGCTTCGTGTCTTCATGAGACGGCAATATAGGGTTATATAGACGGCGTATATGTTAATAAAGTATATAATGATATGAGAGTCGACCCAAACGGCACCTTATGTCTCATTCAATCTGCAGCTCCCCCCCCCCCCCACAACAACCCTCTCCGACCACTTCACAGCCGCCATCACCCCATACAAAGCAATAACCCGCACCCATCAGAGCTGCGGCTCAACCCGTGCCCCAAGCAACCCCGAGTGTAAAGTCCTGTGTAAATTACCCTTCAACTTGAAGGTAAACAAACGGGCGCAGACTTAGAACCCCCGCAGGCCCGGCCTGCCTGAATCACCTCTCGGTGTGGGGCGGGTGAGCCAGTGAAAAGGTGGGCTGGTCTCGGTGAGAACGACCCTCAGGCCTTCAGTGGTTGGGTGGGGCGTGGCACCAATCAGGCCACCAGTCCAGCCTCCAGTCCGGTCACCAGTCCGGTCACAAGTCCAGCCACCAGTCCGGTCACCAGTCCGGTCACCAGTCCGGCCACTAGTCCAGCCACCAGTCCAGCCACCTGTCCAGTCACCAGTCCGGTCACCAGTCCGGCCACTAGTCCAGCCACCAGTCCAGCCACCAGTACAGTTCAGTTACAAGTCCAGCCACCATTCCAGCCATCAGTCCAGCCACCAGTCCGGTCACCAGTCGGTCACCAATCCAGCCACCAGTCCAGTCACCTGTCCAGTCACTAGTCCGGCCACCAGTCCTAGCCACCAGTCCGGTCACCATTCTAGCCACCAGTTCGGTCACCAGTCCAGTCCGCAGTCTAGCCACCAGTCCAGCCACCAGTCCAGCCACCAGTCCGGCCAGCAGTCCAAGCCACCAGTCCGGTCACCCGTTCAGCCACTAGTTCAGTCACCAGTCCAGCCACAGGTCCAGCCACCAAGTCGGGCGCCAGTCCGGTCACCAGTCTAGCCACCAGTTCGGTCACCAGTCCAGCCACAAGTCCAGCCACCAGTCCGGTCACCAATCCAGCCACCAGTCCAGCCACCAGTCCTGTCACTCAGTCCGGTCACCCGTCCAGCCACCAGTCCAGCCACCAGTCCTGTCACCCAGTCCGGTCACCCGTCCAGCCACCAGTTCAGTCACCAGTCCGGCCACTAGTCCAGCCACCAGTCCAGCCACCTGTCCAGCCACCAGTCCGGTCACCAGTCCGGCCACTACTCCAGCCACCAGTCCAGCCACCAGTACAGTTCAGTTACAAGTCCAGCCACCATTCCAGCCATCAGTCCGGTCACCAGTCGATCACCAATCCAGCCACCAGTCCAGTCACCTGTCCAGTCACCAGTTCGGTCACCAGTCCAGTCAGCAGTCTAGCCACCAGTTCGGTCCCCAGTCCAGCCACCAGTCCGGCCAGCAGTCCAAGCCACCAGTCCGGTCACCCGTTCAGCCACTAGTTCAGTCACCAGTCCAGCCACCAGTCCAGCCACCAGTCCTGTCACCCAGTCCGGTCACCCGTCCAGCCACCAGTTCAGTCACCAGTCCTGCCACAGGTCCAGCCACCAGTCCTGTCACCCAGTCCGGTCACCCGTCCAGCCACCAGTTCGGTCACCAGTCCAGCCACAAGTCCAGCCATCAGTCCAGCCATCAGTTCGGTCACCAATCTAGCCACAAGTCCAGCCACCAAGTCGGGCACCAGTCCGGTCAGCAGTCCAGCCACCAGTTCGGTCACCAGTCTACCCACCAGTCCGGTCAGCAGTCCAAGCCACCAGTCCGGTCACCAGTCCAGCCACCAGTTCGGTCACCAGTCTAGCCACAAGTCCAGCCACCAAGTCGGGCGCCAGTCCGGTCACCAGTCCAGCCACCAGTTCGGTCACCAGTCCAGCCACAAGTCCAGCCACCAGTCCGGTCACCAATCCGGCCACCAGTCCAGCCACCAGTCCTGTCACCCAGTCCGGTCACCCGTCCAGCCACCAGTGCAGTCACCAGTCCTGCCACAGGTCCAGCCACCAGTCCTGTCACCCAGTCCGGTCACCAGTCCAGCCACAAGTCCAGCCATCAGTCCAGCCACCAGTTCGGTCACCAATCCAGCCACAAGTCCAGCCACCAAGTCGGGCACCAGTCCGGTCAGCAGTCCAGCCACCAGTTCGGTCACCAGTCTACCCACCAGTCCGGTCAGCAGTCCAAGCCACCAGTCCGGTCACCAGTCCAGCCACCAGTTCGGTCACCAGTCCAGCCACAAGTCCAGCCACCAAGTCGGGCGCCAGTCCGGTCACCAGTCTAGCCACCAGTTTGGTCACCAGTCCAGCCACAAGTCCAGCCACCAGTCCGGTCACCAGTCCAAGCCACCCGTCCGGTCACCACTCCAGCCACCAGTCGAGCCACTAGTCCGGTTACTAGTCCGGCTACCAGTTTGGTCACCAGTCCAGCCCACAATCCCACCACGTCCCTTCCCCCTTTGGTTTTCCTCCATTTGTCAATGTAACGAATATAACATTTAAAACAACATATCGCTACCATTGTTTGGCCTTTACGTCATTCCTCCAACGGCCATTCATTCCTCAGTTTGTCTTTAACCCTTCCCCCGATCCCCCGCCCAGACGCCTCACAAATCACCCCCACCGACCCCTGCCACCCACCCCCCCCTCACTCTACCCCCAACCGAACGCCAGCGGGACCCTCCTGAGGTACACTCCCGCCCGAGTAAGACCACAGAATCATGCGCTTGATTTTGCATGAGCTATGAGAGATGGCGGCCTTTTAAACGCCGTGACGTCACCCACGTATGGCTAATGTCACGGCTACCCATCCCATCCCATCCCCACGCTTGTGGCCCTAAACCCATGACCCCCCCCCCCCCCCGCTGTTGGCCAGCGCGCCAGAATCAAGTCATCGCAATGCAGTGACCTGGGGCCAATGAAGGGTATACCTTCGTACTATATACCCGGTGACGACTGCTGGATGCTTTCGGCGCCCGAATTCCTTCACATACACACACACAACCCTAGTACGTGTACCACCCCTCACCCACCACCTCCTCTCCCATCTGACACCCCCCCCCCCCACCCTCCCAATCCGCCCAGACCCACCATACCCCGTCGCCCCGGCCATATCACGTCGACTACATATTTGGTTAAGGTCAGCACATCGGTTGGTCGAATGGCCTGATGGTGGGGGGCGGGGTGGGGGGGGGGGGGCGGCAAAAGTATATCCACTATGGGGTGGTGACGGCGTTTTCAGTACTGTTCACATGGGTTGGGTCGATGTCGCTGGGTCCGTTTTCGAGATTTTTGGCTCAAGCGAAAATTAATAATAGATATGTTTATATAAAGGCGTTAGTGTCATCAGCCTGGTACAGCCATGGAAACCAGACACCTGGCCAGGAACCAGCCACGCATTGGGGTGTTACACCCCACTCACATATCACAGCCAATGGGTTTTAAGGGGAAAGTGGGGATGGGGGATCCTGTTTATGCAGCAAGCCAATGTATGTAGGCAGTTTCACTGAAGTGTTAACTCATGTACAGCCCCCCCCCCCCACAAAAAAAAGATACTGATATAAATTATGAAATTATCGCCAGGACTCAAACTCAATCTTGTTGGAGTTTGGGGGTTGGGATACTTGTCTACCCCCCCCCCCCCCCCCCCACACACACACATACCATCCTCCATCACACACCCTGTCACTTAATTACACCTGTAATAATCTGCCGGGTAGCACCACAGCGGGCACGAGCGCCGTTGAACAAGTTGTCAGTTCACGCAGGGGGGTGGGGGCGCTGTCCATAAAGGGTTATTTAATTAGCAGGCAGGGTGCTCGACTGCAAGTGGACTTTACGACCTGTCTTCACACCCCCATGCTCAACTGAGCGTGTGACGCCCGTTAAAACAAACTCCACCACCCCACCCCACACGGTGAGGTAGGGGGAGGTTAAACACATAAAAAAAAATACATAAAAAAAACTAAATTTACAGACTAAGTCGCAAACATTAAATCGTGTACAGGCCCAAATCGACCTAGGGCAGGCGGGTATAACTATCTGAAACAAATTCCGATGATAATTTAGTTTAGCATTGAAATGTGACCGCAGACCGTAATAAGCCAATATGGGACGTCACTGGTAGATTGTTATGTGGGCGGGAGACTGCATATGGGCTGACACTGACAGCATAAGGGTGTGGGAAGTGGGGTCGGGGGGGGGGGTGTATTAGGGCGGACTTGGGTGAGGGTATTGGGGTAGAGGTGCGGCTAACGATATGGGGGGTATACTAGCTGGGTGAGCAGGATTAAAATGGCGTGGGGAGGGGATCTGGGTAAAGGGTGGGGCGTGGTTTACTGTAGTGTGTAAGCAGCCGGGGTGTGGTACCGTAAGTATTGTATAAGGGTCGAGTGCGGTGGGGTGTGGGGGGGGTACAGGAAGTGTAGCAGGGTGGTAAGAGGGGTGCGAGGCAATGCTAGGGGTCAACGGTCGGAGAGGGGACCGAGAGGGGCGAGGTATGTGTGTGGTGGTCTGAGAGGTGTTACAGTAAAGCAGCTGAGGGTAGGATGACTAGGGGTATGGGGGGGGGGGGGGTGGGGTAGGTAGCTGACTGTCGCTGGCGACACTTTCTCCCTGTGCCCGGCCTCGTAAATAACTCATATAGTCAACTCGTACGTGACAAGTAAATTAGTTATTAGGGGCGGAGGGCGAGCCACTCCCGCTCTGTTTGGGCCTGCCTGACTCCCTGCCTGACTCTATGCCTCCCGCAGTCTCCCGTCGCGAGGTCGTCTCCTAGTTGTTGGGGACCCAGAGACTGCGCCAGAGGGGAAGTTTGACGTGGTGGTGGGGTGGGGGGGGGGGGGGGTCACGAATATTTACGTTGTGTGTGTATGTGTGATGGGGGTGACATATATGTGGGGGATGTAAGTGTTATGGGGTGGAGGGGGGGGGGGGGGCAGTAATAGGGAATGGCAGTTTCACCGAAGTGTTCAAGACATCCAAAAGTATACATGTATCTATAAATAATACACATTTAAATATGTTGATCTAATCAACCATAACGGATCAGACAAACACAGTTCCTCACCCCCTTCCTACACCTCTCCCGACAAGGCCTGGGCTAGCAGTGGCACACTAAAGCCCAGACCGTGTCATCGACACTAAAATAAACCCAGAACGTGTCATCTTCAACGCGTGAATATAGAGAAGTCATGTCATACCTATTTTCTATATGTGGCAATGTTCACGTCATGTATGAACCCTTCTAAATAATCTAAAGAGACCTACATACGGGGTTAACTTCGGATTAACAACCCTGAACTAGAACTAGAGGGAAACCCGGAAAGTCGCTCGAAAGTGAAAGGGGAATCAAGAAATTGCAGAGGGATTGCAAAGTATAGGAAGGTAAGACTAGTAAGTTTGTTGAGAAAAACATCGGGTAACTGACCCCTGGGGGCAGGGCGGGGCTGGGGATGTGCATGGAGGGGGTTTACCCGAGTGGGATGGAATGTAAACAGGGACAGGGAACCAGTTCCAGGTGATCCTGGTTCACCATGACGTCACCCACACGTGCCACTAAAGTGACCTCGTTTCCACGGAGATAGTGGGGCGACCGATGGCGTCTCACTCACCCCCCCCCCCCTCCCCCTTCTTCCCCTCCTCCCCCACCGGCTGCTCTCAGGCCCCCGCCGTCCGGATTGGGAGGTATAATAAACCACCCCAACCCCCGTGCCAGCTCTCTCTCCCTCCACGCCCTCGACCGGGGATGGGTTGGGGGAGAGGGGTTAAGAGGGGGGGGGGGGGGCGGAGATAGGGGGTGGCGGGTGTAGGAGGGGTGGGAAATAGGGGAGGGTTCACGTCACCCGGAAGGTCGTTCGGGCGTGTCGCCGGGCCGGAATGCGTCCACTTCCCACACCCCTCCAGAGGGTGACCCGCCCTGGCGGCCCCACGACCCCTCTCCCAGGGCTGAGGGACCCACGCAAACTCTGCCCTCCCCCCCCCTCTCCCAGGGCCAAGGGACCCACGCACACTCCGCACCCCCCCCCCACCCAGTCCAGGAGGCGAGTGAGGGTCCCCACGCCATCCCCCGCTCGCCGTCCTCGACTCCACCTCACACGGCCAGACGTGTCCCATCGCCCACTTTGGGTGACGGGTGACACGATCGAGCCAGTGGCGCTGGTGGGCGCCGCTTCTGGATCGTGATCCTTACCTTGTGCGGCCAGCAGGTCTTGTATTCCCATTCTCCCCGGTCTGGACACACGGAGGGTGTGGGTGGCGACACCTTGTGACCAACCAGCTCTACGTGTTGATATGGTATGTCTTACGGTTCAACTGGGTCGGCCAGGTTGTAAGTTGGTTGGTAAGAAGAGACTCGATGGAGGCGGCCGCAGGGAGTCGTGGTGGTGGTTGGTAGGCAGGTAGGTAGGTACACATACATACGTCCGATCACTCGCAGCTTCGACCACGGAGTGAAGCCCTTGCGGGTGTGGGTGTGAGCGGGTGGGCGAGTGGGCGGGTAGGTGGTTGGGTGAGGCTCCCCGCTAGCCGATTGGCAGGCCTTCGCCCGAGCTCAACATCCACAAACCCTCCCCACCCTACCCTCGTCTCCCGCCCTCAACCGCCTACCAATCCATCCCCCTCATAAACCACCTCGCGTTGGCTGCAACCACAGCCAGACTATCCTATCTACCCTTCAGCCCCCGACCCTCCCACGGCCCTCCCCCCATCTCCCCAAAACCACCCCCCATCATGCACTCGCCCGGCTGGCGGGTCAGGCGTCGACCCCGGAGGGTGTGGGTGAGAGTGAGGGAGGGGGTGACAGACAGAGGGTGGGGAGACGAGGGTGACGGAAGGGTGCTAGGGCGTAATGGGGCGGGTAGGTGGGAGGGTGGGGGGATGTGGCGGGGACGGATCGACAGACGGAAGGGAGAGCGAGCAACGAGTGCGGGTGGTTTGGTGGTAGGGTGAGCGTACAGGGTATCGGGGCGGCAGGGAGTGATGGATGAGGGCGAGAGGGAGCGGGTGTGGTGGGTAAGGGGGGGGGGTGGGTGGTGGAGGGAGGGGAGTGCTATCGGGGTAAGAACCAGCGGCAAAACGAAGCATAAGGGTGTTACAGAGCTTAACAATATTCCCGGAACTCGATTATATCCTGGGTAAAAGTATCGTAACCACCACCACCAACACCCGTGCCACCGCCACCCTGGGCAGGGTATGCAGGGACCAGGCGGCGATGTGTGTGTGTGTGTGTGGGGGGGGGGGTCCCTGGTGTGGGGTACGCGGGTACCGGGCGGCGATGGGGGGGGGGTGTCCCTGGGGTGGGGTACGCGGGGGCCGGGCGGCGATGGAGGGGGGGGGTCCCTGGGGTGGGGTACGCGGGGACCGGGCGGCGATGGAGGGGGGTGTCCGCGTAGGTGGGGTACGCGGGGATCGGGCGGCGATGGAGAGGGGTGTCCCCGGGGGGGGGGGGTGCACGAGGACCGGGCGGCGATGGGGGGGGGGTACCTGGGGTGGGGTACGCGGGGACCGGGCGGCGATGGAGCGGGGTGTCCCTCGGGTGGGGTACGCGGGGACCGGGCGGCGATGGAGAGTGGGGGGGGGGGTCCCTGGGGTGGGGTACGCGGGGACCGGGCGGCGATGGAGTGGGGGGGTCCCAGGGGTGGGGTACGCGGGGACCGGGCGGCGATGGAGGGGGGTGTCCGTGTAGGTGGGGTACGCGGGGACCGGGCGGCGATGGAGGGGGGTGTTCCTGTAGGTGGGGTACGCGGGGACCGGGCGGCGATGGAGGGGGGAGGGATCCGTGGGGTGGGGTACGCGGGGACCAGGCGGCGATGGAGTGGGGTGTCCCTGTAGGTGGGATACGCGGGGACCGGGCGGCGATGGAGGGGGGGGGGGGTCCCTGGGGTGCGGTACGCGGGGACCGGGCGGCGATGGAGGGGGGAGGGATCCGTGGGGTGGGGTACGCGGGGACCAGGCGGCGATGGAGTGGGGTGTCCCTGTAGGTGGGATACGCGGGGACCGGGCGGCGATGGAGGGGGGGGGGGGGGGTCCCTGGGGTGCGGTACGCGGGGACCGGGCGGCGATGGAGGGGGGTGTCCTTGTAGGTGGGGTACGCGGGGACCGGGCGGCGATGGAGGGGGGGGGGAGTGTCCCTGGGGTGGGGTACGCGGGGACCGGGCGGCGATGGAGGGGGTGTCCCTGGGGTGGGGTACGCGGGGACCGGGCGGCGATGGGGGGGGGGGTCCCTGGGGTGGGGTACGCGGGGACCGGGCGGCGATGGAGGGGGGGGGGGTCCCTGGGGTGGGGTACGCGGGGACCGGGCGGCGATGGAGGGGGGTGTCCGTGTAGGTGGGGTACGCGGGGACCGGGCGGCGATGGAGCGGGGGGGGGTCCCTGGGGTGGAGTACGCGGGGACCGGGTGGCGATGGAGGGAGGTGTCCGTGTAGGTGGGGTACGCGGGGACCGGGCGGCGATGGAGGGGGGTGTCCCTGGGGTGGGGTACGCGGGGACCGGGCGGCGATGGGGGGGGGGGTCCCTGGGGTGGGGTACGCGGGGACCGGGCGGCGATGGAGGGGGGGGGGGGTCCCTGGGGTGGGGTACGCGGGGACCGGGCGGCGATGGAGGGGGGTGTCCGTGTAGGTGGGGTACGCGGGGACCGGGCGGCGATGGAGCGGGGGGGGGGTCCCTGGGGTGGGGTACGCGGGGACCGGGCGGCGATGGAGGGAGGTGTCCGTGTAGGTGGGGTACGCGGGGACCGGGCGGCGATGGAGGGGGGGGGTGTCCCTGGGGTGGGGTACGCGGGGACCGGGCGGCGATGGAGGGAGGTGTCCGTGTAGGTGGGGTACGCGGGGACCGGGCGGCGATGGAGGGGGGGGGGTCCCTGGGGTGGGGTACGCGGGGACCGGGCGGCGATGGAGGGGGGTGTCCGTGTAGGTGGGGTACGCGGGGACCGGGCGGCGATGGAGGGAGGTGTCCGTGTAAGTGGGGTACGCGGGGACCGGGCGGCGATGGAGGGGGGTCCCTGGGGTGGGGTACGCGGGGACCGGGCGGCGATGGAGGGGGGGGGGGGGTCCCTGGGGTGGGGTACGCGGGGACCGGGCAGCGATGGAAGGGGGTGTCCGTGTAGGTGGGGTACGCCGGGACCGGGCGGCGAAGGGGGGAGGGGGGGGGGGGGTCCCTGGGGTGGGGTACGCCGGGATCGGGCGGCGATGGAGGGGGGTGTCCCTGGGGTGGGGTACGCCGGGATCGGGCGGCGATGGAGGGGGGTGTCCCTGTAGGTGGAGTACGCGGGGACCGGGCGGCGATGGAGGGGGGGGGGGGGTCCTGGGGTGGGGTACGCGGAGACAGGGGGGCGATGGAGGGGGGTGTGCGTGTAGGTGGGGTACGCGGGGACCGGGGCGGCGCCCTCCCATCCATTTTATATGTACTATGTAACATGTTAAACGCTTCGTGGGGCGGGTGGCCGGGCTGCCAGCCAGCCAGTCGTCCACTTGGTTCTTTACAAGCCAGCGAAAACAATTCCGGGCCAGTTAGGTAAAGGGACGAGGTCGGGGGTCGGGAGTGAGAGGTGGGGGGTGGTGGCGGGTAAGTGAAGCCCGTAATGTTGAACAAACCGGTAGGACACATCGGGATGCGGCTGCGTCCTGACATCCCACATCCTGGATTGCGCATCGGGATTCTGGACTTTCCACGAATTAACGGGGTTTGTCCCACCCGCTATCTCGAGTTCCAGTGACTGTCACCTAGCTAACGACCGCACCGCCAGCTACACTGACTGCAACGTCAGCCCACCCTTACTAACCTAATCCCACCATGACTGGTCTCACCCCACCCTGACTGGTCTCACTCCACCCTGATTGTTCACACCCACCCTGACTATTCTCACCCACCCTGACTGCTCTCACCCCACCCTGACTGTTCTCACCCCACCCTGACTGTTCACACCCCACCCTGACTGTTCTCACCCCACCCTGACTGTTCACACCCCACCCTGACTGTTCTCACCCCACCCTGACTGTTCTCATCCCCTCCTGACTGTTCTCACCCCACCCTGACTGTTAACACCCCACCCTGACTGTTCTCACCCCACCCTGACTGTTCGCACCCAACCCTGACTGTTTTCACCCCACCCTGACTGTGCACACCCCACCCTGACTGTTTTCACCCCACCCTGACTGTTCACACCCTACCCTGACTGTTTTCACCTCACCCTGACTGTTCGCACCCCACCCTGACTGTATTCACCCCACCCTGACTGTGCACATCCCACCCTGACTGTTCTCATCCCACCCTGACTGTTCTCACCCCACCCTGACTTTTTTCACCTCACCCTGACTGTTCTCACCCACCCTGACTGTTCACACCCCACCCTGACTGCTCTCACCCCACCCTGACTGTTCTCACCCCACCCTGACTGTTCTCACCCCACCCTGACTGTTCACACCCCACCCTGACTGTTCTCACCCCACTCTGACTGTTCACACCCCACCCTGACTGTTTTCACCTCACCCTGACAGTTCGCACCCCACCTTGACTGTTTTCACCCCACCCTGACTGTGCACACCCCACCCTGACTGTTCTCACCCCACCCTGACTGTTCACACCCCACCCTGACTGTTTTCACCTCACCCTGACTGTTCGCACCCCACCCTGACTGTTTTCACCCCACCCTGACTGTGCACACCGCACCCTGACTGTTCTCACCCACCCTGACTGTTCACACCCCACCGTGACTGCTCTCACCCCACCCTGACTGTTCTCACCCACCCTGACTGTTCACACCCCACCCTGACTGCTCTCACCCACCCTGACTGGTCTCACCCCACCCTGACTGGTCTCACCTCACCCTGATTGTTCACACCCACCCTGACTATTCTCACCCCACCCTGAGTGGTCTCACCCCACCCTGACTGGTCTCACCCCATCCTGACTGTTCTCACCCCACCCTGACTGTTCACACCCCACCCTGACTGGTCTCACCCCACCCTGACTGTTAACACCCCACCCTGACTGTTCTCACCCCACCCTGACTATTCTCACCCCACCCTGACTGGTCCCACCCCACCCTGACTGTTCTCACCCACCCTGACTATTCTCACCTCACCTATGATCCCGATCACTCCTGAAACCCCCCCAGACAACACCCAACCAGCGGCCCCGTGACTGAGATCCTTGGCAACCGCCCGCCCCCTAATCCTCCCCTACCACCGCATCTCCCCCCCACCTTGCGCTGCTTTAAACACACGACCGCCATTGGACATTCTGAGCGAGCTGCACCCCTCTGTACCTATCAGCTGGTGGGCCACCCATCTGCGGCATCCTCATTATCGGAACGACCCGCGACTCAACCCCATCTCACCCCGCCCTGCGTCCGTCCCTCTCTCATCCACCGGCCAACACCCACCCCCCTTGCATCCGACTGGCTCTTTCTTCCATATGACGGATCCAGACACGAAGGATACACCACCCGGGTTCTAATAACCGAGAGAAGTCGAACGGCGGGCGCCTGGTTCTATATATAGGAGCAGGAAGGAACGCCTAAGGCAAAATACCGCGGGGGTGGCGGTTGCCCCGGCAACCAACCTATCAACCAACCAAGCAACTCGCGTATTCCTCGGCCTCTCACCGTCCGGGTATCACAGAGTTGCGCCAACCCCTCTCCACGCAATTACAATGGTTACCCATCTTTCACAAGGTGTACAGGGATGACATAGGGATCAATTTCACAATGGGGTCGGAGTCTGAAGTAACCCCCCGCCCCCGCCCTCTCAACCTCTAAAGAGTGATCCGGCAAATTCTGGAAGTCGGCCTCCAGAAAGATCGTCCGAGGCGATTAGCGGTAATCCGGAGCATCGTTCCGGATCCCAAACGAACGAACGACAACACCACTCGGCCTATTAAAGAGCCACACTCAAGTCATAAAGGGTTTCTTATATTTGATCCTACGTTATAAGTTCTCGTATCTTGGTGAATGAAATACATCCCAGTGTTTTTGATGTAAATCGCTCCATGAATCCCAATCTGAATGGTAACATGATAACAGTAGCTTAATCCTAGATTGTTCATTCCTCAAACGTGTACCAATACACGTCCGTCTCAGATTTTTTAGACTGGTAATGTATGTGATATTAGACACGCAAATGCAGATTTGTGTTTTAGGCCAACTCTGTGCACATATTGGCTGAAGCTGATATGGATCAGTTCAGTTCCATATTTACCACCAAAATACCCTCTATGCATTTTTTGAACCCCATCCACTCCAGCCCTGGCTGGCCCAAAATAACATCCTTAATCTGCAAGGCAACACATAACTTACCGATGCCCATGTTACTACCACGTTAACACCATGAGCCCTGCTCCACCACCACCCGCCCCACACCCACATCTGTCCGTCCGTCTGTTTAATCTGGGGAGAGCCCGCCCGGCCAACCGCATGCACGTGTGAAAAATCTCATGTTTGACACCAAATTTGCTGACACTGCGCGAACAATTCAGGTTTTGACGATTGAAAGTTAATCTTTAGAGTGGTATTTGGATATAGCAGCGGCATCATATCGATGATATGTGTAATTTATATTATTGGTTGTTATGTATATTGGATTAATATTGAGATATCGAGAAGAAAAAATGCCCACAACGTGCAAAAAGGGTCACATATAAGTGGTACTCGTCAGAGGCGCCACGGTGGGGCGGGGGGGGGGCGGAAGCAATCAGGAGGGTTAATTAAGTATGACCAAATGGAGCTTGTGTTGGATGGATTAGTATTTAAGGGTTCCGAGGAATGGGCCAGAGGGACGGGTCGGAGGGACGCGTCAGTGGGATGGGTCAGAAGGACGAGTCAGAGGGACGGGTCAGAGGGACGGATCAGAGGGACGGGTCAGAGGGACGGATCAGAGGGACGGGTCAGAGGGACCGATCAGAGGGACGGGTCAAAGGGACGGATCAGAGGGACGGGTAAGAGGGACGGTCAGAGGGACGGGTCAGAGGGACGAATCAGAGGGACGGGTCAGAGGGCCGGATCAGAGGGATGGGTCAGAGTGTCAGAGGGATAGGTCAGAGGGATGGTCAGAGGGACGGTCAGAGAGATGGGTCAGAGGGTCAGAGGGATAGGTCAGAGGGACGGATCAGAGGGACGGGTTAGAGGGACGGTCAGAGGGACGGGTCAGAGGGACGAGTCAGAGGGACGGATCAGAGGGACGGGTCAGAGGGACGGATCAGAGGGACGGGTAAGAGGGACGATCAGAGAGACGGGTCAGAGGGACGGTCAGAGGGATGGGTCAGAGGGACGATCAGAGAGACGGGTCAGAGGGACGGTCAGAGGGATGGGTCAGAGGGTCAGAGGGACGGTCAGAAGGATGGTCAGAGGGACGGTCAGAGGGATGGGTCAGAGGGTCAGAGGGATGGTCAGAGGGACGGTCAGAGGGATGGGTCAGAGGGTCAGAGGGACGGGTCAGAGGGACGGATCAGAGGGACGGATCAGAGGGACGGGTAAGAGGGACGGGTAAGAGGGACGGTCAGAGGGACGGGTCAGAGGGACGGATCAGAGAGACGGGTCAGAGGGACGGTCAGAGGGATGGGTCAGAGGGTCAGAGGGACGGTCAGACGGATGGTCAGAGGGACGGTCAGAGGGATGGGTCAGAGGGTCAGAGGGACGGTCAGAGGGATGGTCAGAGGGACGGTCAAAGGGATGGGTCAGAGGGACGGGTCAGAGGGACGGATCAGAGGGACGGGTCAGAGGGACGGATCAGAGGCACGGGTCAGAGGGACGGATCAGAGGGATGGGTCAGAGGGACGGGTCAGAGGGTCAGAGGAACGGTCAGAGGGATAAACGGCCGCAAGGCTGGGGCCCCAGACGCTGATGGTGGGTTCTAACCCGCAACAACCAGTTGTGGTTGTAGGACGCTACCCTCGACCACGGTGACTCCCCAGATTGGAGATTGGGAGACCAATGGGTTGGGGGGTGGGGGTAGAAAGAGTTGGGAGGGGGGGTCTGAGAGGCTAATGGCGAATGGGCTGGTGTGGCGTGGTAAGGGGATGAATGACGGGTGGGTGGGTGACGTGGGGGGGTGGATGGCGGAGGAGGGGGGGGGGCGTCTGGGATACCAATAGAGAGTGGGTTGGTGTGGTGTGATATGCGGCATTTGGAGGGAGGGGGTGAGAGGGGATTGGAGGGGTGGTGGAGGGGCATGGAAGGTAGAGGGGAGGGTGCCTGGGAGACTGGGGGTCAGAGGGACGGGTCAGAGGGATGGGTCAGAAGGACGGGTCAGAGGGATGGGTCAGAGGGACGGGTCAGAGAGTCAGAGGAACGGTCAGAGGGATAAACGGCCCCAAGGCTGGGGCCCCAGACGCTGATGGTGGGTTCTAACCCGCAACAACCAGTTGTGGTTGTAGGACGCTACCCTCGACCACGGTGACTCCCCAGATTGGAGATTGGGAGACCAATGAGTTGGGGGGTGGGGGTAGAAAGAGTTGGGAGGGGGGGTCTGAGAGGCTAATGGCGAGTGGGCTGGTGTGGCGTGGTAAGGGGATGAATGACGGGTGGGTGGGTGACGTGGGGGGGGTGGATGGCGGAGGAGGGGGGGGGCGTCTGGGACACCAATAGAGAGTGGGTTGGTGTGGTGTGATATGTGGCATTTGGAGGGAGGGGGTGAGAGGGGATTGGAGGGGTGGTGGAGGGGCATGGAAGGTAGAGGGGAGGGTGCCTGGGAGACTGGGGATCGGGTTAACGTGGTTTAGGCGGATGAGATGGCTGCACATGTCCGACCAAGCAAAGTTTGTCAGAAAAGAACGGGGGAGGGGGGAGGGCGTCTTCACTGGTGGGTGTGCTACCATCGGGTTAACGGGTGTGTTTAAAGGGAGGAGGGGAAGGGAGGCGGATTGATCGGAGTGGGGTGAGGTGGGTGGGTGGGGTAGATGGGAGGGGCGGGGTGGGGGGGGGGCGCTGGGGGTAGTGGGAGCGACTTGGGCGCTACAAGAATGGAACATCCTGTAACAAACTACTGATTCACGGGCGGGTAATGAATGTCACAAAAATTCACAGGACCAAGCAAAGTTTTCTTGAGAAGTTGATAGAGAGAGAGAGGGCGCTTGGGTGGATGGGATGGGTGGGTGGGAGGGGTTGAGGAAGAGGCGATCCGAAAGTGTGGAGCGACAGGGACGGGAAGGGCTGTGCAGAACGAAGTGGGGCAGGGTAAGAGGGGGTAAGCGGATGCGGGTGAAGAAAGGATAGGTCGGGTCGAGGCGCAGCTGATGGGGTGTAGAGGGTGGGGAGGGGGCTCGCGGAGATAATAGCAGTAAAACAGCATAAGGAAAGGAGAGAGCTTTATTCCAGCCCATCCCGCAACAAGTCTCACTAGATCAGGCTGAGTGGTGGCACCCCACTCCGTTTGGTCTTCTTTACTCAACACCCATTTTTCTACCCTTCTTTCTCCTTCCAGGTACCCTATCGCATACTCTTGCCTCCCACCAACGTTCATTCACCCCCAACCCATGCAGAGGCCCAACCATGCCATCAGGATAATACGAGAAACAGCCTTCCTACTCCTTCTCTTAACCCCATGGCCGCTGCATTACCCCGCCCCTCCCCCGGCGCATGGAGAGAGGATCCGGGTGACTGATACCCCCACAACATTATTAACCTGGGCAGCAGCGCTCACTCCCCCGAGAAACCGGGAACAATTAACTGAGGAGAGACCGGGAAAGCACCCCCCCCCCCCAACCTATCCAGCCATCCATACCCACACCCCCACGGTCCTTATTTCTATCTATTCCATGAAGGGTGTACCACCATGAAGGGTGTACCACCATGAAGGGTGTAAGAGCACCAGAACCCCCCCACCCCCCCCCCCCCCCCACTCACCCACCAACTAGCTCCAGGTAATCCGCCAAGCCGGGGTGAGATCGGGAAGCAACAAACCCACAGGCACGGAGGTAGGGTGTTGGAGAGCGGGGGGGGGGGGGGTGATCTGAGCGAGAACGGGGGAAGGGGCGGGGGAGGGGGGGTCTGAGGGAGGGTGGATTCCAGGACGTAACATTATTATTGAAAGTTGCAAGGCGGGTAGCAGGGGCGGATCCAGGGGGGGGGGGGGTAGGGGGGTTGCAATCCCCCACTTGAGAACCTGAACATACAATGTTAAAGTCGGCTTCTCCGAGCAGCGCCCCCCCCCCCCCCGTCGCAAGTTTTAGCCAGAAAGCACCCCCCCCACCGCCGGCCGCAAGTTTTTACAGAGCAACCCCCCCATTGGCACATTCCTAGATCCGCCCCTGGGTAGAGAGGGAGAGATAGAGCAAGACAAAGTGAAACAGAGAGGAGGAGAGAACGAGAACGAGAACGAGAGAGCGGGAGAGAGGGAGAGAGAGAGTGGGAGAGTGAGACAGTTCCTCGGCGGGGTTGGCGTGGGGTGTCCGTGATGGGTTGAGGGGTGGGGGGGGGGGGGTGTGTGTAATATGTCTACCTTAGTTGTGAACTAAGGGAACTCGTGGTGAGAACCTGAGACGTGATGGTTTTTAGGCGTCTACGCCACCCCAGGTCATTGCTCCCCCCATCCCCACCTACCCACAGAGTAATCGATTCCTTATATGAATTCCTGGATAAAACATAGGGTCATCAGGAACAACGTTATTCAGTGATTTGAAATGAAATCAAACGTCGGTGTTTTAGTCCGTTTTTGTGCACATGATTGCGAAATAATCAAATAAATAAATACAAAAGGCCCCTTTTTTCAACCAATACATCTGAATTGTCAACTGAATTGTCTGTTAAGAAATTATTGACATATCTCCACCCACTTCCAGCCCCACCCAGCAAAAACACCAAGCCAAGTTTCCGCCACATAACACTCCGAAGATGTCCGATATGTGCAGAAATGTACAACGTATAGATAAGACTAAGACCCGTCCCTCTGACCCACCCCAGTGACCTATACATGTACATGAGGTAAAAGCCCGCTATTAAGACCATCTACGGGACTGAGCAAAAGCGGTCTCATTAGCGGGTGGTCTCATTAGTGAAACTTTTTCGCGCCCTTTTATACATATCCAGGTATTGACTTGTGAACGCCTTCAGCGTCAATCAGAATCAAGTCAGGTATAAATCAATGATTTAATCAATGATTGATACATGTCACGAACAAAAAAGACAGCCAGTGGCTGTGTCTCTGATGATGTGTGTTACTGTCTTTGCAGGCATCAATGCCCACGAGTGCATTCTCTCCCTTCGGAAAGCAGCTAATCTTTCGCCGAGACTTCGGTGGTCGCAGTAGCGGGGTTGAGTTCCATTGTAATTGATTGGTTGGGTCTGGTCTTGTTGGTAGTATAGCCAAAAATTCGGGACTCGGAACAAGTGGTCTTATTGGCGGGGTGGTCACATTACCGGGGTAGTCTTAAAGCGGGGTTTCACTGTACATGTACATACGATACAGGCACTATTGGACATACCACTTAAAACGGTGCTGAACGACCTCCATACACAACTTCTGCACGGGTGTTTCCGATGTATCGGCCATTAGCTCGTCGCATCGAGTCCTCGGGTGCACAGGAAACGGACAAAAGCCTCGGCGGACACAACCCGCGGTCGCAAAAACCCCGCAGGACAAAAGCCCATTAGGACATGAACCCCGGTGCCGATATTTAGCAGTGCTTCTGCAACCTATGAAGATTAAATCAAATTATGTTTGTGTTGTATATGACTTACAGACAGACAGAACAATGAGAAAAATCTGTGTGAGTCTCAATATCCGTTACTTCCGCTTGGAAATTTCTACTATAATCGACCTTTTCCGACTTCAAAGAGCGCGTTGTAAACAACTTTTTGTGCAATGTGCGCACTGGTGATGCTATGTAGGTAAACGTGCGTACTGCAGACGCTATAGGTACATCAAAGTGCGTACTATAGGCGCTATGTAAGGCAACGTGTTCCTTGTAGGCGATATGTAGGGAAATGTACGCACTGTATTAAACGAAAACGATATGAACGCAATTATAGTTCTAAATGTGGGTTGGGCCCGTGACGTCACGATGACGTTAGGTGACGCTTCTTCAACACAGTTGCCAATGCCATAACATTGCTAAAATTAACATGCATTTTGAAGTCAAGAGCGATTCTCTTGAGTCAATATTAACGTTGCTATAAATCTAACTTTTTATTTAATATGACGACATAGTGACGTCACATGACGCCATTTGACGATGACGAAAATATTTAAGATGGCTTCCATTTTTTTTAAATATACCTTCTTACTTATTCGGGTGATGGTAGCTATTGCTAAAGTAGCTGAAAATGAAGTAAGCCCAACATATCGTAAGAGCCCGTTAGCTTTGACGTCATTTTTGACGCACACATTATCCCCCTCGCCAAAAAAGGTAGGCACGGAACAAGTTGTCCCTAAAGACGACGCTTAACGTCCAATAAACCGGAAGTCACCATACCTTATAATAGCTGATTTAGAGCCTACGTAAGATGTGTAACGTCATGACGCCATGGTGACGTCATGACATGATGCACGGCAACGTCCAAATAATAAGACGCAAAAGTGTTGCCCCACAACCCAAAAACGTTGACCAGCACGGCGGTAGGAGCATCAGTCCTTTAAATATTAATTGACGAAATTACCAAAAAAATCTATACTTCATTATTACGAGCAGACCTACAAAGAACACTACGGTTAGAAGTAAGACGGCAAGAACGTTTTTCTTTTCCTAGTTATATGGTGTTGTATGTTCCCTGCCATTAGCTGCAAAAATCTCAGGTTTAGCTTGTTTTTCCGATTTTTGACGAATTTTCTAATTTAGCCAGAATCTGTATACTTTATCATTAGGCAACTGTTCCGTTGCCATGGAAACAAAGCGTAAAGGACACGCGTTCGCCGTGTGCGTGCCTCAAGTCTCTTAAGTCGTCAACATCTCTCACCATGGGAGTGAAATCGTCCGACCGGAAGCACGTCATATTGAATGAAGTTTGGTTATCTCCATAGGGTCCTATGTTAAACGTGTTCGACTATATATCGAAAAGTAATAGGGGTATGTCGCTATGTTTAAAGTCGATGGCTCAGTTCAGTAATATCCATTCAAAACTGCAAGCATAGAGTGGTATCTTGAATAGGACGCCAGTGGAAGCCCGGGCTAGCACCGAAAATCTGTATCTTCCATCATTGGTCAAATTTTGAAAAATTCCTGTGACGTCATTTCTTGCTCGAGTTTCATATGGTAAACACAGTGGTACCATGTTTAACGACACAAAAAATCCTGGAACAGTTTGACGAAGGCACTTGCGAAATGCGAGACAAAACATTTTTCCCAGGATGAGAGATGGGGGGGGGGGGGAGGGGCTTTAACATGGGAAGTCCAAGAAAAAAATGCCATCACACCTGGAACCCGAAGTAAGATTGAACCATACTGATTTTATTACCCAGCTCTACAATAGACCACTTCGATTTTTTGTATGCACCAAAAGTGGCGTCATCGTGACGTCAGGTGACGCATCAGAAAGACATTTTACAGGTGTTTTTACAGGGGTCATTCCAATTCATATTTCTATGAAGTGTCAGAACCTTATGGAAATATCCTTGTTTTAAATGTGTAAATGTGTGTAAAAGCAAAAAAACTGACAGAGGTCATTTATTGCGTTTTCCCAAAAACCTATTACCTCATTTTACTCGAAAAGTACAGAAAGACATTTTACAGGTGTTTTTACAGGGGATTTTACAGGGGTCATTCCAATTCATATTTCTATGAAGTGTCAGAACCTTATGGAAATATCCTTGTTTTAAATGTGTAAATGTGTGTAAAAGCGAAAAAACTGACAGAGGTCATTTATTGCGTTTTCCCAAAAACGTATTACCTCATTTTACTCGAAAAGTACGAGTATCAAAAAGTAAACAATACCCGAAAAAAATGCGCCTTAAAGTGTAGCACACTATGAAACTTACCCGAAAACTTTAGCTGTAGTAGTAAGCGAGACACAGGCGTTTTTAGTTTTTTTGCCAACATTTTTTGTGACCCTGACCTTGGACCTACAAATGCCATTAACGAACTCGACCGAGCGATTTTACCAATCTACCTTTTGGTCAGGCTTGATGATCGTAGCTGTCGACTTGCGAGCTGTACGGAGTACAAACAAACAACAAACATCCTCAGGAGACCAAGTGACATAATGAGAAAAATCGTAATAATAACAGATAAACGGAGAAACAGTCTGAGAGAAACAGTCTGACAGACTAATAGACAGAGAGACGCAGACAGATTGAACACACCGTCACGTTCAGTTCAGTACACTTAATTAACACAATACATCATGGAAATGAAATAATTTATAAACGCCGATTAATGTGGCCACTACCTTAAAATATAAACCAAGACCGGGTTAACATGTGATGTTTCTATACTAAAATGAAGAAAACGGTTAATAGCTCTCCTTTTTGCCGCTCTAAAGACACCGTGTAGCGATGGGGTGAAGATGGTAAATACGGGTATTTTAAAAGGTCAAAGTGGTAAAAGGCGCAAAATACGAGGGTTTTTGTAAAAAGTAAGTGACACTCCATGAGGCGTCCCTTTGACGCGGCTTTGTGGTTGGCCTCGTGTTGTCTTATCACTGGTTAAAAAATTCAAACAGAACCGTAGTCGACTGGGGGTGGGGGTGGAGAGAGGGTGGGGGGGGGGGGGTTAGGGGTCCGATCCGCCACTCTTCGCCTCAGAGCAGGCAGGAAGGACTTAGCGGTAGAAAAGGAGTGGAGAGTGGCGGAAGGAGCCAGGGTGAGTGGGGAACTTGTGGGAGACGTGTATAATACATGTATAATAATTCCAATAAGCGATAAACCAACAAAATATCGACCAAAATAAATGGCGCAAATAGCGTTCGAATGCGTTGCCTCGATGACGTCTTGGCATCCACCAGGATCACAAAAGAGAAGTGACCAGCGTCAATGACGCTAGCTCGCGTTGGGCGGGGGCTGAGGGCGTCAGGGGAAACCTACCGGAGCGACGGTATTTACGCTGCTGCTGTTGTTGTTGATGCTGGTGGTGATGCTGAGGTTGAAGATATTGCTGCTGTTGCGAGGGGTGATGAGGATGGTGATACCCCAGATGCTGTCGGGTGGTGGGGTATGAGGACGGGGGTCTGGACGGCGGTTGCGATGGTGACCCTGACACCCCCAGCGGTTGGCGCTGGGCCACGTGGGGGCAGGAGGGGGCCCCGCCGCCGTGGCGGTAATTTGGGCCGGGGCGACTCCCTCGCCTGGTGCCACCCATGGACAAATCCTGAGGACCGATATGGTGACCCTGGTGAAGGTGGGAATACATGACCGACCGCCGCTCAAGGGCTGAATCCGGACTTGTATTCGTTATCCAGCGCTATTATGGTATCCACGTCCTCCAGTTTTAAATCCCGATGAAATCCTGGATCCGAACTAGGTGGGATACGTTATCATGAATATAAATTCCCTCGAGTTTGTATATCTCAGTTTGACATCAGGGTGGGAGAGGAGCTTATATGGTGCAGGGAGAGAACTTGAGGGGGGGCGGGGGGAGTCTCAGTCTCAGCCCCAAAGTGCTCGCTGTGTGAACCACCACGGAGAGGGGACGGACTGAGTGAGTGTGTGAGTCACACGCGACGTCAGCGCGCGTGATAATGGAGTATGTATCTCTGTCTCTCTCTCTCTCTGGTGTAGGTACCCAGGGTGTCTGTGTGCGCCGGCCGGTCGGCCTTTCCAAGTGGAACAGTCACGGGCACCGCCGCCGTCACTTTTGCCTCCGCCCGACACGGTGAGGACAAGAGGAGGAAGGAGTGGGGGTGGAAAGAGAGAGAGACGGGGGCACGCCTGCCGTCCGACGCGGATCCGGCGTCGCAACAACGATCCCGTCACGTTGGTCTTCGAGTGGGATACCAGCCGTCGGGTGAAAAAGTTAGCCGAAAAGACCAAAATCTCAGTGTCCCGCTCCCACGTGTCACGTAACGAAAGCGAGGGAGGGAGGAGAACTTTGCGGCGCAGTAAATATAGAACTGGTTGAACTGTCCTGGTGTCCTCCCCGCCGGGGGTCCGCGAACAGACTTGCCCGAAACGAGAGGAAAACTCGAGTTTCCCCCAAGCTCTGACCACAGGGAGCTTCGACGGACTGGCAGAATGGGCGGCCCTGTCGCCAGGGTAAAGAGGGCCGAGCGGTCCGGCGGAGGAAGGGTGGAAGGGGGGAGGGGGGGTGGAGGGGGGGGGGGGGGCTGGCGGGTAGTTACCGAAGCCGATTGTTCGTCCCACCGCTAGATGGCGTCTGTCTCCAAGCGGAACTTGACCACCAGTTGAACGCATTGAGGGGGTGAGTAGGGGGAGGGGGTCGTACAGACCAATTGTGTACAGCCCCACCCCAGCGAGTTGCTGGGGGAGATGGAGGGAGGTCGAGTTTGAGGTGGGTGGAGGATGGTTTATGGCGAGGAGGGGGCGGGGGCGAAAGGAGAGAGTGGCTGGCCGGTGACAAACAGCCGGACGAGCACACGGCTGTTAGGCAGGATAGAACAGGAGGGAGGGGGGCGGAAGGGAGGGGGCGGAAGGGAGGGGGGGGGGGGGTTATATGGGGGCGACCGGGGCGCACGAGAAGGGAGAAATGACTAAATGATGGGGTTGCAAGGGGGGGGGGGGGCGGCGGGTGCAGACTGGACGCGGGCCAATAACCAATAGCGGGGGGCAGAGAAAACTTCCTACATCAGCCTGCTGTATGCTGTATGCCCCTATATCACGTTGTATATACATGTATATCTCGCGCGTGCTGTTTCTCTTCTCCCCACCCCACCTCCGCCCCCCACATTATACGCCCATATGTGACTCCCCACAATCGTTTGTATTCCGGCGTGGTGTGTGTGTGGGCTGAGTGGGGGAGGGGGCATTTAAGGGGGTGGTGGGGCGTTGTGAAGGAGCAGCGGGTGCGGGTCAGGGGGGGAGGGGAGGAAGATTGGTGGGGCTAGTGATGGGGCAACGGATGCAGGTCAGGGCAGGACGCGGGGAGGGGGTCGTGGAAGACAGGGAGCGTGCGAGGAGGGGAGGGAAGGGCAGGGCACGGAAAGGGGCTGATTCACAAAACAAGGGTAGACAAAGGGACAACCAGGCAGGCAACAGGGGTAAATTGGTGCCAACAGTTGACGTGGCCAAAAAAACCGGCGTGAGAGAGGCGGAGACAGAAAGAGAGAGCTTGGGAACCAGCTAGAACACGGCACCCACCAGACGGCCATTTTGGTTTTACCTCCGCATGAAATACCCCTCAGCAGGCGGTCCTGCTCGTCACACAACAGAAAAACCCGACCCATTGTGGGTGAGCGTATTTGAGACACGTAATGTGGTCGGTGGGCCGGTCCACCATAGGGCAACATGGGGCAGGGGTGGTAGGGGGGTCTGCCATATATTGGCAGCCACCAGAGGGCTTGCGACGACCTGCATGCGCGCGGTAACTGTGATGTCTGATGCATACGCCGTCCTCTATCTCTCTACCCTCCCTCCTTCCTCCGTCCATCTAGTACTCCCGCACCCCCACAACCCAATCCCGGCCCCGAATGGCCCCGGAGCCCGGCAGTAAAACCTGGTCAAGCCCGAGGCCAGTGACGGACCCGTCACAACGTAAAGCGACCCTTCAAAGCGACGGGCGCCTTTTTTGTCGTCAATTGGTGATTACAAACTTTTGCCCCTTTTCCGAGCATTCCGTGCGCCCCCCCCCCCCTCTCCCCACCCCCACTAGCGGTGACCGACCACATAGCCAGCGGGGTTCGTCGCTACGACTGGTGTGTGTGTGTGATGACGTGTGTGCGACCGAACACTCCCACATGTACCTGCCATAGATTTATTAATAACTATACGACGTATATTATTTATAAATTTCAACCAGATAAGGTAGTATTGTTATTACAAGGGCGGGTCCAGGATTCTGAAAAAGCTCGGATCAATTTGGCTTGAATGTACTAGTGTCCGAAATCTTTTTCGTAATGGAGATGGGGATGAGTGTCCCACCGAAAAAGAGTGGGAGGGGGCCCCCCTCAGGGGGGTGGGGGCGGGTTCTCAACAAAACGCGAGGGGGTTCCGCACCGTAATAACTCGCACTAAAATTCGGGCCTCCACGTTCACAGAAATGGGGGGTGGGGGGGGGGGGAATCGAAACCCACTGGACATCGCCTTCATACACCTAATTGTAAAATTATGAAGTATAAGTCATTTACTACTTATAAATACGAGAGGTACAGTAAGTGCTCATAACTGTTTTCCCCCCATAGACCTACCTGTACTACATGTCATTTAAATCAGTTTGCCTTACCGTCATGCTATATTCGAGGACATGTGACCATAACCCAGTGTTATATGTGTATATATAATACATATAGTGCAAATGTCAGCAGCAGGTCATGGGAGGTCAGAACAAGATGACAGCGACATCTGAAGGTAATATCACCCGATAACGCAAGGCAAATTCACTCAACAACATGACGTAATGTAATCTCACCCCACAACATAGCACAAGGCAGTCTCATCCCACAAACATATCAGAGGACAATATCACCCCACAAACATATCACAGGACAGTCTCAACTTAGCACAAGACAAGGTAACTCAGCGCGGACAAAAACATATTGAGCACGACCGAGGGTTTACAATATGACAGACGGTAAGGTGAGCGCGTATATGGAGGTATGAGGGTTAGGGTCGAAGGGATGGGGGTAAGGTGGCTAGGGGTGAAATATCGGGTCGTTGACGTCATGGGAAGTCGGGGCTGGGGAACAGCAGAGACACACACACATTACACAGTTTATGCGTATATGTACTTATATTATATTATACGAGTGAGAAGAAAAGAGTCCTACCCGCAGGCTGGTAGCAAGGGGCCGGTTAGTGGAGTGAAAGCGGGTGGGGGGGGGGGCAGGGTTGGGGTGGTATCGAGGTGCTGGGAAGCGCAATAGGGGATGCAGAGTGAGTAGGGGGGGGGGTGACGGTCGGTAGGGGGTAGACTGGAGGCTGCGGCACAGTTCATTGGCAACCAGTCCTGATTGTCCCGCCCGAACGAGGTAGGCCTGGGTGGCAGGGAGTGGGGAGGGAGGGGTGGAGGATCAGGGGGGAGGCGGTCACCGCGAGAGTGCAGGCGCAGAGTGGGGCAGACGTCCTAGGTGCGCCGGTGAATACACTTCGATCTATAACCGTTTACCTCACAAGCCATCCATGGGAAAGATGCGGCGAGACCGGTGCTTACTCGTTAGTCGCTGTTGAAGGAGGGGGGGGGGGTGTCAGAGGGGTGTGTGTGTGTGCATAGTGGTCATCACAGGCGATGGGTGCGGAGTCAGGGTTTGGGCACAGGGAATCGCATCAAATTTAGGTCACGCTGGTCCCGGGTTGATGACGTCATAGACCCGCATGTTAAAATACGGGGGAACCCCGGGCGGTAAAGCGTTGGGGTGAAGTGATCCAGTGTTACACACCCGCTGGCGACGCCATAATTTTAACATGTTCCGTTCAAATTACCTTCCAGATTCGCTATTTCAATCCTTATTATTATTATGGATTATGGAGGTATGATTAGGGTGGTAAGATTATGGAGGTAAGAATGGGGCGGTAAGATTATGGAGGTAAGATTGGGGCATAAGAATGGAGCGGTAAGATTGGGGTGGTAAGATTGGAGCAAATCGATCCGTCGTTACACATACATATATATATATACATATATATATGATATATATTAATATATATACGTGTATTCCAAGTGTACGTCGGAACGTGATTTTGATGTATGTGGAATCAAATTCTAAATTTTAAGAGCTGAAGCCTGGGCGACGGCGGATATCCAGGAGGGGCGAAGTGTCCCAGTGAGCCGACTGAGCGGATAAGGCAAACGGTCCGACTTTCGCCGAGGCGGATGATCGCCATAACATGAGCTTCAGTCCTACTGGTTCCGATCTGGGCAATGGACCTGCCTGTGATATGGGCCGATCTGGGATATGGGCCGATCTGGGATATGAGCCGATCTAGGTTATGGGCCGATCTAGGTTATGGGCCGATCTAGGTTATGGGCCAATCTGGGATATGGGCCGATCTGGGATATGGGCCGATCTGGGATATGAGCCGATCTAGGTTATGGGCCGATCTAGGTTATGGGCCAATCTGGGATATGGGCCGATCTGGGATATGGGCCAATCTGGGATATGGGCCGATCTGGGATATGGGCCAATCTGGGTAATGGACCGATCAGGGCAATGGACCGATCAGGGCAATGGACACCCCTGGTCAATGGGCAGACCTGGTCAATGGGCCGATCTGCCAGATGGGCCTGCGCTTTGGGCCGATGTGGGCAATTGGTGGATCTGCTGGATGGGTCGCTCTGCGCTTTGGGCCGACCTGGGCAATAGGACGATCAGGGCAATGGACCGATCTGCTAGATGGGCCGTTCTGGGCAAATTGGCCGATCTAGTATATGGGCCGATCTGGGCAAACTGGCCAATGGGCCGTTCTGGGCAAACTGACCAATAGGCCGTTCTGGGCAAACTAACCAATGGGACGTTCTGGGCAAACTGGCCAATGGGCCGTTCTGGGCAAACTGGCCAATGGGCCGATCTTGAATATGGGCCGAGATGCACATGAACTTGATCCAAACATAAACTATATGAGCCCAGGATGGTACGTTCTTGTTACGTCCGCGTAAAAACATCAAACCATAAATCAGTTAACATCTATTTACTGGAAAAATAAACATCTTACCACTTTAAAAGTCCTGAAACCAACATCGAACCGATAAAATCGTAAACAAGTCAACATCTATTTAGTGAAAACGTTAAACCTCTTACCACTTTTAACGTTCTGAAACCAACATCGAACCGATAAAACCATAAACAAGTTCGCATCCATTTACTGGAAATCAACTTTTAACGAAACCAACAGCCCATTCCACAGGCAGCAGCCATGCGCAATCCAGCACCACGAAAACTGAAGGGTCATCCAACCGACGAGCGCCAACTGAAGGCGTGAGCCCCGATTATACGTTCCCAGTTAGGTCATTTCATTTATTAATATTGATATGAACTGACCCAATCCGCCAATGGTGCCCCGCGCCTATCGATGAAAATAGGAGACCCTACACGGCCTACGATACTACGCCAAATTTACCTTTGTCAAACCCGAAATATCCGGTAGATAAAACCGGCTATCACCCATGGGGGGGGGCGGGGGGGTGGGGTACCCGCTATCTCTGCCGCTCGGGGTGGGGGTCACCGGGGTGCAATTACGTTAAACTGTGTCTCTACCCTCCACCCCCCATTTACCCTTCCATGACTTACACACCCCGTGATAAACAATGGCGATAGTGTGTAGGGGGGAGCGCTCTATCAAGCGGCTCCTCCAGGGCGGGCCCCTACCTCAGCGTCGGATAGGTTAAACCAGTTTTATTGCACCACGCCGTCACCCCAGTTTATAAGCTGGAAAAACTTTCAAATATCCAGTCACGACTGAAATATGCGCTGATTGCACTGTCGGTAGTATTAATAACAATATTAACATGTTGTATTTTTAAAAAAAACGATTAGTCCTTCGACGGATGCGTTATAAATGGCTAAGTAATCAAAACTGATGGGCGTCACAGGCAACAGTTTACAGCCCTTGTGAAAACATTGCACTCCCAGTCTAACGCTGGAGCTGTAAACGCCCTTGTGCGACTTTTATTAACGAAAAGTTTTACCAGTAGCTTTATATAAATATATATATATATGCATAAAGGCTTATATATATATATACCTCTGAAAAGACAGCAAGCAGACCGGGCGAATTAGAAAACTGACTTAAAAAGTGTAATCGCGGTATGAGTAGGGTATGCAGTCAGCAATGCAGGGTGTTACTACTTGGAAGGTGTAAAAGGTCGACACCCTTATCCCCCCGCCCGTGTCTCTTTCCTGTCCTACCCCCCCCCCCCCCCGCGACCCCTGGAGCACCCTACCCGGGGTGTCCGCCATGAGCCCAGCCGTAAGCTTCTGGAGGCAATCCTCCCACTTATGTCAACCCAGGGTGATGGGATATGTACACAAATACATACATATATGGTCCGTACTAGTTTACCCCTCTCACACACCCCCACACCAGAAAGAATGCCCTGAGCCCTGTTCGAGCCCCCCTCCCCCCGGCAACGACCCACAATCCACCAACCCGGCCTGCCCTTCACGCCATTCCGATTGTGCGTTTCAACGTCATCGTTGACATTTACATGCATATAGATGCACCAAGGACGTGGCTCGGGAAACACCACATCCATATATATATGTATGTATACCCAGCCATCAGCGGCCTGGCGTCAACACCCCCCGCCACCCCCCGACCTCCACTTCCTCCAACCCGCGGACCCCCATCGTCGGTAGTACCGTAACGTACACACCATCATCCCCCAGACAACGTCTTCCGATCACCCTCACCAACTCGGTGGACGGACGTTTCGGCCTAGGACGTTTCGGTCTAGAATGATTCGGCCTAGGACGTTTCGGTCTAGAACGATTCGGCCTAGGACGTTTCGGCCAGATATTTTTGCAAAAACGGACGTCTCGGCCAAGCATAGTATTACACAACTTATATCATGGAGTCATACATGTTTTATTTGGTACAAAACTAAAAACTATAATAAAACTTCACACTTCTTATTTACACATTTGGTCTCCGTTTAGAGACACAGTGATTGACGCTGAGCCTAACGTGCTCCCTCTCTCGTTCATTCGTCCTGACACCAGTTTACACATCTGGAGTTAAGGCGTCCGACATTCTGTTGAATTGCTTAACGCCTTTTAAACAGAAGATGAATTACTTAGCGTCTTTTTGAACAGAAGTATCAATATAGACACAACACAATACAGAAATTGACTTAACACAAATTATGCTTGGCCGAAACGTCCGCCATCCCAAAAATACCTGGCCGAAAAGTCCACCATCCCCAAAATACATGGCCGAAACGTCCTAGGCCGAAACCACCAAAATGATGCATATTAAGCTCCCGCACCCCTCTCCACGGCCCGACTCCGTGCCTCGCAACCCCTCGCCGCCTCCCCTACCCGCTTCTCAACCACCCCTCAAACGCGTACATACCGAACCGGTGCGCGAGGGAGGACAAGTTTTATGCATTACTGTAACAAGGGATATTGACACAAACTTATATATATATATATATAATACACATTGTCAATGTACACAAAAATGTAGCATAACCCTCGTAGTCGGGGCGCGATGAGACAGTCAGAAAGTGTCACAGAGCAAACAGAACCCTCGAGTTACAGTTATTACGTTCGACAAACAAAGCAGTGAGTAGCGACCTTTCCCAAAGAACAACTTTTTTAAAGTCCCATCACCCCAGAAATAAAGTTTCCTATATAGTATTTTAGCATAGAATTCTTCGACGCAGCACGTGCTGGATGAGCTTAATAACATTTTCTTGCAAGAGCGGCGCATATGAGCCGAAAACGTGGTTTTCTACAAATCAAACTGCGGATAGACCCTGATAGAACAGTTTGAGACGCCGGTGGTGGATGGGTGAGGGTCGTTGTCCGGAGCGGGGGGCGCTCTGGCCCCAGGATCTTCAACCATCCGCCACCACGCGCACCACCCCTCCCCCAACGTATTCATCACTCCAGTCTCCCCTCCCTCCCTCTCTCCTTCCAATCCGTTGGGGCAAGGCGATGACCCCGGCAGAGCAGGACCCCCACCCCCATCACCTACCCGCCTGTCCCCACTCCCACACACGCCTTATTGATCTGACCCAGAAGGCGAGTCCGTCAGCCGGATGTGCGAAGCCCGTGTGCGAGGTGGCGCGCCCCGAGGGGCATGCGCACTGGACACTATGTCGTGTCCACGGCCGGGGCGGCCCACTGCCCGCCCAGCTCCCCCACCCCAGCCCAAACCCTCCTTCCCCTTTCCCACCCGTTATACCTGTCACCCCTCACCTGAAAACCCGTTTCACTCGTCACCATTACCTGCGTTGCCATGGGAGCGCTGACGAGGCCGTTGAAGGGTGTGGGCACCCAAGCAGCTGTTACCATTGATATCAGCAGCTGTAGTGAGGGTTATTATCCGGGGCAGTCGTTATGTTCAATAATTATCACACGACACCTGGAAAGTGTGGGCGGGGGGGGGGGGGGGGACGGAGTGGGGCTGGGGGAGGTTGGGGGCGTGTATGGTGAACCTGATGGGTAGTGTAGGGGGAGACGAGCGGCGGTCAGTGCAGGAGGGTAGGTGGGGTGGCGGGGGGGGGGGGGGGCGCGAGGTGGGGTTTTACCCTGTTTGGAATATAAGACTTCGGACATTACCAGGGGTAGGAACGGGGGCTACACGAAAGGAGGGGTAGGGGAGGACAGGGTGAATTTCGAATTGATCAATGTGGATCTTAAGGTGAGCTTGGTTGGTTGGTGGGGCCATAAGTGAGGAGAGTTCGGTGTACAGTTTCCAGCCGCCGTAAACGGTGAGCTGCCGCAGCCAATGCTCACCCGAAAGGTGGTGACAAGTCCGTGCATGCCTCAACATATTTTATCGATTCTAGAGATCCCGACCCTCTTCGAGGGTTGTATCCTAGATACCCCGGTCTACAACCCTAGCCAACCCTAGGCGAATAGCGAATATGGCGGGGTTACCTGGGGTATTGGAGCAGGGGGGAGGAGGGGGGGGAGGGGGAGAGATTATTGGAAAAAGGAATGGGAGGGGGGCATAAGGAGGGTTATTACAAGAGAAGTGGGCGCTGGATAAGGGGGGTGTCTTCGTTGGGGTTAAGATTTGGAAGTGGGGGTAGAGATAAGGGTCATGATGGATACCCCCACCCCCTCCCTCTTTCAAACAAGGGTGGGGGGGGGCGTTGCGTGATGTGGACATAAGGGTCATGGCTATCTCACATCCCCACCCTCCCTACCAAAAAGGCGGGGCATGGTGTGGGGCGTCGGGGTGGGGGTGGCGATAAGGAAGGTTGCCCAACCCCTTCCACATCTAGCTATCACCTATTATATAGCCATTTACAACCCCTGTCCAGCAAAGATCCTTCGTACCAGAACTGGCGGATGCCCCATCGAAACAAGTCTGGTTTCACAGCGCTGTACTCTCTCGAACATCTCTAACCAGGGTTTGTGTTATAACCCTATAACATACGACAGGGGCGTTTTGGGGTGTATCGCCTGGTCGTCACCAGGGAGAGATATATGTATAGTCCCCCACGCCGCCTCACAGACAGACACAGAAACACCCGCAATAGAAGGACTATATAGTTTTATAACCCTAATTCGTTAAACACCCCACGCACCGTTGCATATTGAACAATTGCAAAAACTTGTTGGTACTTCAAACATAACTCATGGCAACCGATAGTTCCGTCGAGTCCTTTTCGCTCACTCCATCACCACTCTAATACGTATACTGACACTCGTTCACCCCCCTCCCCCCACATACACGCCCCACCAACCCTCACTTTAGATTGTCAGCCCAGATAGATTTCCGTCACACCCACCTTCAAACTATCAACACATACCCAACCCAATCCAGCCTGTGATACGATGAAACAGTAACGTGTTACAGAGCTACGTGTTGGTTTTGTACGTGTTGGATCTTCGACGTTTATGCATAGGTTGGCCTTCCATACTGGGCACCGTGGGAAGGTGGTCCCGAGCGGCCGCCTCGTCCCCGCGCACCGCCCGCCCGCCCGCCCGCCAGACGAGGCGTGCCCTGCGACGGTATGTCACAGTCCTCGGCACCACGGAGTGGGGCCGATGGGGTGGGAGTGGGGCCAGCGTGGCGGGGGGAAGGAACGTGGTAGAGGTAGGGCCGGCAGAGTTGGGGTGGGGCAGACGAGGTGGGGCTGGGGGTGGGGTCAGCGAGGTGGGCGGTAGTGGGGTCGGCGAATCTGCCCGGAACAGATTCTATATCCATACGATATCGAACGGTAAAAACCCGTTTGCTGATAATTCATCATCAGACCAATTTACAGCGTTTCAATGTCATGCAGTCAATTAAAACATATAGTCTGTCCCATAAAGGGTGACGGCTCCGCAGCCAGATAGGCTATGAAGTATTAAAGCAATTTTAAGCTTTGTCGCCACGCCGATTGCCCAGTTTCATTCTCAGGCGAATCCGCGGTTTGTATCGTTGATGCAACCAGATGTAAACAACATATAGTCTGGCCGGCTGTAGTCTACATTTAAAGCATTAAAAGAGCGTAGAATGAATATTGCCTCCATGCACATTGTCGTCCGTGTAAAGGTCTGCGCAAAGGTCCGGTTTCCGACTTTCTACTCGGACTAAAATCGTTACCTTGTCTAAGGGATAAATACGTACAGGCATTAATCATATGTCATGTGCAATCAGGATTGTGTTGTGTGGGTGGGTTGCTTGTGGTTGGGGAGGGGGGAGGGGGCGTCGCCTAATGAATTCATACGCCCCACCCCAATGCCCCTCCATGTATACAGGCTGACTTTAAGTAGATTAACCCCACCTCACTGGAAACGTTGTCAAGCCCTGTCGTCATTTTTTGAGAATTCCTACTCCCCACGCTGTCATCCCTTTTGGAAACTGTCAAAATCCTGGGCCCGAATGCGGCTGAATATTACGTACGGGTTTTGTAATAGTAGAAACCTTTGACGTAGCATTACTTATTTAATCTGTTTCAATATTGTATGTATCTGAGATCTTACTATTAATATATTTGATGCAAGTGACCGTTTATGAAGCTTGTAAAACAAGACCATAAACGACCAATGTCCATTGTAACATTACGTAAACCTCTTTGTCAGATCAGATGACACTTAATTACACCCAGTGAAACCACTGATATGCCCAGATACAGTAGAATAGGTTCTGAAATGGGGTATGGTATGGAGACTTGCTCTCCTGACTGTAGCCACCCCCCCCCCCTCCCCCATATCGAGACTCGAGTCTATTTTTTGCATACTTGTAGAATGGAAAATTGATTATAAAAAAGGAATCGATTCTTAATGCGCTTAGTCCACTGCAGAGTAAAAGAAGATAAGGTTAAATAAAAGCCACAGTGTCAATTTAGCCATAAGTGACTTTCTTTCTCGTTTTGCTTGATCCAGGCTTGGCCCAAAGCGAATGTACATTGGAGCGGTCTGGTTGGGCCGTCTATGTATGTCACTTCACCCAAACTGTTGACACAGGGTCAATCTGGCTTCAGCGCTTCGGTCGTTCGCTATATCCCACCCCCCCCCCCCCCCCCCCCCAAACACACACTCACCATACTCCTTGTCTTCATCCCCCAGCCGCTTCAGAAACCAACCCTGCCGGTGCCTTCTCTAAATATCACCCCTACGATGGGTTCTGCCCCTGTTATCATCATCATCGCCACGACCTTTATGATATACCGAGAGCCCACAGCCACTGACTGACTGCGGTGTAGTGTATGTATGTATCGCGCCCGGACACGTCCAATTGTCTTGTTCTGTCCGGTCCCTTGGGTGTATGGTGAACAGCGACACCAACCCACCCAGAGCCATACCAACTTACAACCCGCTATAGATGCTCTCCTCACAATATTGTTACCCACTATATCCCCCCCCCCCCAACCCACCTCCTATATTCTCGCACCCGCCTTGGGGGTTCCGCCGGCCTCCCTCCGGGACCCGCCAGGACCCCGACGTGGGGGTCGCCTCTCTCCAAGGTGGAGCGGGGCGGGTGGGGGGGGGGGGTGCAGAGGGGGTCTGTCACCCACCCACAACCGGCGTGGCGGTGCTGGCGATGACAACAGCTGTAGCGGCGAGGGAGACAGCCCGGACCCCGGTCGACCCCTTCCCCAAGTCCGGTCGGGCCAGCCAGCCGGGACCAGTGCGACAGCGAAAGCGTTATAAATAACCCACCACTCCTTATTATGACGAAAATTCGTCATATGTCAGTTGGTCGTGTTTGTATATTTGCATGTCTGTTTCACGAAAAAACGGGAAGTCTTCTTCTAAATTATCCAAACAATGCAACAAATAAAACTCTCAAAGTATACCACAGAAAACGGAAACATCATTCCATAACAGTCGCGCCTTTTCGGTCGTCGTTAGGGGTGCAACCAAGTCTCTACGTGACGTACTCTGATATATGGAGATTCACACTTATGACACCTATCCTTGTAACGAGTCATTTCGTGGGCTACACTCATATCAAACAATGGTAGGGCCCCAGAGGAGCTTTTTCGACACGGCGACACGGCGATTTTAAAAATCGACAACGAGACATTGGGGTTGCCTTAGAATCGACATGCGACATAAGACTTAGCGACACGCGACATGGAACTTTTCTTAAAATCGACACGCGACATGGACCTTTTTTTTAAATCGAAACGCGACATGGACCTTTTCTTAAAATCGACACGCGACATGGCTACCCCCCCTCAGGGGCCCTAATGGTATTCTTTAAAACTTCTAACGTTAGCAACAACTAATCTCATTATCACCAATCTATGCGCCCAACAGCGAGCACAAACCAAGACCTATCGACAGGTCACAGATAGGATTATTCAGTCAATGCCGCGTTACAAATCGTATAACTTAAACTTGGCGCAAGTGCCCCCAGGGCCAGGCAACAATGGTAACAATGTTAAAATCCTTCGACGTTGGTAGGGAATCGACTGTAGCTTTTATTATAATGTGGGTGCGTACAATAATAGTGCTTACGTATTCTATATACCTTGTTCTGTCTTCTGACATCAAGAGAGTGTGTCAACACTAGATTGTTGCAGTCATATTTTTGCGAACAAATGTTGGAGCATGCGACTTTTCCCTACCAACCGCCATGCGTATGCAGCGCCACCTGGCGAATCCCGCCACCATTTGTAGCCTGGGTCCCAAACTTTGTAACAGTCAATGACCTGTGAAAGAGGGCGCTGCAGTTGTCCTTAAGTTCAAAGTGAGCGACTGACAAGGCCCTCTAGCGAAGTCATATGCTAACGGAGAGGAGGAACCAAGTCGCATTCACAGGTACCGGCATCCGCCAAAAACAAATATGGCGGACGGCTGGTCGGGAACAGTTGTGTGCTCCAACATTTCTTCGCGAAACTATAACCCAAACAACCTAGTGTCGAGACACTTTATTGATGTCATATGATAGAACAAGGTATATAGAATACGTAAACACTATGATTGTTCGAGCACACATTATAATAAAAGCTACAGTCGATTCCCTACTAACGTCGAAGGATTTTGACATTGTTACCGTTGTGCCCCTAGAGAAGCGGGCTTACCTGGGGGCACTTGCGCCAATAAACAGGTACACAGTAGATGCAACTGTTGGTTGCAAGAAGCAGCGGGCGGGATATCAGCTCATGCAGCATTAATGGGCGGTCAGCAATAGGTGAAACTGCAAATTTACAGCTGCTTGCAAGTGAACCCCTTTCCCTTTCAGGGTCCGTAGGTAGCTAGCCCTCTCTGACGACAGGCGACAACATCCCCATCTGTTTTACTGGCACTGACTCCCCCCCCCCCCTACTGCCTCAGCGTGTCACCGTTTTCCCGCCACCCCCGCCTTTCGCTGGTTCATGAACCCGCTTCACGAACAAGTTGTTGGGCTATGAATAATTCAGCACGGAACAGGATACATATCAACATGCGCTGGCTTGACTGGCGACTGGCAACGAGTTGGCCGGCAGGCATTTTATGCAAGTTTATGTGCGGCCACCGGAAATTCCCGGAGGGCGACCATCCACTCGGACGAGGGTTTTGTTTCTGCCACCCCTGAAATCCGAATGAACAGCCACCTTGATCATTACCCGGGGAAAATATGGACCCTACATTAACCGCCAAACTCTCCTCTTGCCTCGGGGTGTTGCCCGTATTCAGAATAGATTATGCTAAATATCGATGCCCACTTGTCAGTCGGTCTGCCGCTTCGGGTGAAACGCGGCGTTTGCTGACACCCCGCCCAGGGATGGGGAGTCGCCACCAGCTGGCGCGCGCAGAGGGGGGAAACAAAACGCCCCTCCGCCACACCGAGTCATATTGCTGTCGTTTGCATGGCTCATGTGCAGTATAGCGGTTCGGTGACATTAATCTATCGCCAGTTTGTAACAGTACAACTCACAAGTGCAACAAAAACAACGGTTTTGACATAACCCACGTTTTCTTACCTTCAGCTCCGACTCTTCGCCAAATCCATGTTTTGGAACTTGTCTAATATAATGCGGATTTAGGATATGTGGATAAGCCGTAAAGATGGTGCTGGTCTTCACCGGCTCAAATCGTACTGTAAACTTGTGTTTTCATCGCTCTGTACGAGAAGCCGAATCAGGATAAATATGACCCAAATAAAATTAAAGCGGTTCCTACAGCATTTCAGCATCAGGGCGTTCCCATCAATTTTGCAAGGTGGGGTGCGAAGTTTAACCGGGGGTCTGGGTTGTCGTTTCCGAAAACGAAAACGCAATGCATTAATTAAGTACCCCCTGCCCCTGGTAGACTGCATGCCCCCGTTCAACGTATACCACAGTAATTCTTTCAAATTAATACCGGCTTTAATAGTGCATTAAAAGATTGAATATTGTTGTGGGTGTTTTAACTTCTTGAATTGTTGAATTGCGGAATTTGTCAATTAGCTGATAACGAGTTTAAGCATCAATTTACACCATAATACATCATTATACACCAATTATTCCACTGAGAAACAGTCAAAAGCCTCGTTTTTGCCTACTTTACATGAAAGAAAAAATATCATGTGCAATAATTTTCTGTGGAACCTTATGTGCAAAAGATGCTTTCGTTTATAAGTTTAACATTTATTCCAGATTGGTTCTTATGCACTACATCATCATTTATGGATATTCCTGCCATGGGGCGGAATTTACCCGAGTGATTAAGTGGCCTGTCGTAAGGTTGGTTGGTTGGTTATTCAGGACGCTTTAACCACTTTTGGTCATATCGCGTCAATGGGAGAAGGAAGGGAGAGTGGAGCCATGTCTCCGGGGTAACCCCATACTCTTTACGAAGATAGACATGGGATCTTTATTCTGCGACCACACAGACATGGCCACTGCAGGGCTCGATCGAGCCATCGATCCACGCGCCGTTAGGCTCTCAGGTGACCAGAGCACTCAATGCGAGCGCTCTAGCCCGCCGAGCTATCGCGCCGGCCCCTCGTAAGGTTGGAATGTTTGTCCCGTACATATCATAAGAATATAAGTTATATGCAGGAAGTCGAAATATTAACATCTTTCATTGAATTATTTGGGATTTAGCGGCTCACGCAAACACGTAGATTCACACGTAGGTTGGGCATAGATCTGTGGTTTTACTGGGTGCTTATATGGGTTTACGGTAACATTTCAGCAACATACAACGATGTGCATTCGTTCTTTAGTGCACACCAGGCAAACTTGTTGCACTTCCGGTTGAATTTGGCGGCCGAAATGAAAGATTGAAGGGCTTTCCATACGCAGTAAGCATTATTATAATAATTATGCAAGGTATCTTATTGACGATAAATGTGCAGTCAAAGGTGTAACTGATCCTTCTTTACTTTAGACAAAATCAGATCTATTGTGACTCCACCGATAGGGGAGGGTCGGCATATTTCGATCACTTGTGACGAAACCGTCTCTCGCCGAGTCTCGGCCTCGGGCACTGCAGCAACAAGCCCGCTTTTGTTCGCGAAAATATGACCGAAACAACCTAGTGTTGACATTTTCTTGATGTCAGAAGATAGAATAAGTAAACACTATAATTGTATGCGCACACATTATAATTAATAATAAATGCTACAGTCGATTCTACTAACGTCTCAGAGTGTCTCAGGATTTTAACATTGACACCGTTGGCGTTGTGCTCCTAAAGTCAAACTCAAAGTCATAAATGCCGTAGACTCACGTTTCGGCCGATATTTTCCGCGAATTTGGCGCGATCGCTCTACAAATCACTGACCTGACAAAGCAACCCTGTGCAATTTTAATGGTACCAAACTTACGTGCGTACTGTGAGGTTATCCTTTTTTAAGACACAAACAATATTTCTCCGTGCTGACACTCCTGGTGAGCTCCTGGTGAGCTGCATGGCTCTCACCCTTGCTCCGTTTACGGGTGTGGTCAGAGAGGTATGTACCAGGGCTAGCCTGGGGGCACTTGCGCCAAAGTTCAGTATCGGGTGAATCACAATCAAGGTGATTATTAGCAGTCACATATGATGAAAATGAAACTTGTTGTATCCCATTAAAATTTTAATATGTTACAACATATCAGTCCAGAGTTCAGAATCTGTATTTTTATAGCACAATCATGTATGGGTGAAAAATACATGCTAAGTTTACCATGGCTTGAAGGGTAGGCAGGGTTACGTACACTACAATCTATAGTCATAGCCTTTAAATATTAACCAATGATCTGTCTTTCAAAGACATCAGTTAAATGAATAGTTTATCATAGAAAGGTAGATGGAATAACAATTTTGTCCCAGAATCCTTAGCCTATTTGTTATGATTTACTTACTTGAATACTGTTTGAATTTGGGGGTACATACTCTACAGAGGGGTACGTACACCACAAACTTCATGTGTGCATATGTAGAGAATATAACAATATTGAAGTCAATCTTTTTCATGGATAATAACATCATTATAGAATAAAACAGAGGCTATAATAAAACAACTAATTACTTCATTTATCTTGCGAATTCAGGATTATGTACACTACATAATTTTCAGCATATTTTGGCTATTGTCATCAAAGTGAATTTTCATATTACTGAAGGCTTTGCTTGATATTATTCATTTATAATGGTTATTTTGCTTGTAATAGTAAATTTTAATTATTTGTTTCTTTAATACAATGTCTTTATTATATTTATATCACCCAATTACAAATCATTGTAGTAAATGGGTGTTTTCGTAACAAATGGATACTTTTTGAGAAATGTCATTACAAATAAATGACGCAACAGTCATTCACTTCAACCAATTATAAATTGACTTAATGCATTATTAGATAAATAAACATCTTTATTTCACTATTTGTATCAATATTACCGTAAACTGCCTATTAGAAGCCGCATACATATTAGAAGCCGCACCCCAACTTTGGCCTAAAAACCGGGTTGGCCGGCGACCAGAACCATTTCCGGAAAACTACATATTATAAGCCGCACCCCGACTTTGGCCATCCGACCCCTCCCCTCCCCCCCACCCACCGGCCCGCCCTCCGCCCTGTATTCCTGCTTAATCCATCCGGCCAACCAAGCCACTTAATTGTTTATACAAGCAGTCGCGACCACTAACAGCATTCACCTCTCCCTCTCGGATCGCACCTCTTATCAAGTGTCACACCAGTGGCTGGCTCTCCTGGACCTTACCAAACCAATTAATTGTTTATATGAGCAGTCGCGACTACTAACAACATTCATCTCTCCCTCTCCGATCGCTTCTCTTATCAAGTGTCACACCAGTGGATGGCTCCTACTGCATGTTTATGAATCCGGTAGACTTATCAAGTTACACCACCTGAAACCTGGCCTCTGATCATTGGTCTACAATAGGTGTGGGGGGAGTCGCGTGGCAGTATAAATAAATAACACAACCATAAGTAGCTCATTGTCGGTCTTGATTGCCCCAGGTAACACAATGCCTGGGAAAAGAACATCTTACGACGCAGCTTTCAAGTTGAAGGTTATTAACATGCGACTGAGTCTCAGAGTAACAGAGCTACTGCTGAGCACTTTTTGTGGAGGGAACAGACTATTAACATTTGAAATGGATGACTTGTTGACGTGTACGACATTATGATGCATTATGATGCAATATATGTTTTGTTGATTTGTATGACGTTATGATGCAATAAATTATTTTAGCAACATCGGTAATTTCCGTATTACCCCCGCCCCCCCCCCCCCCCTCTGCTTGTCCTGCCACACTCACTTGAAATCGGCAAAAGGCCCTATTTAAAGCTGCACCCCGACTTCCGACTAAGACCCGGGAATTTGACCCTCCAACTTCCTAATATAAGCCGCAGCTTCTAATAGGCAGTTTACAGTAGTACAAAAAATATTAAGATATTTAAAATGAACACTCGTAACAACAGAATTTCATCCATTTTAGATCATAAAATAATTATGTCATAAATGTTTAGATTTGCATGATTGTCTTTAATCTTTATCTTAATCTTTAATTTGATGTATTTAAGTAGCCCAATGGATATTTTACTTACAAGTTTCATTTCTTGCACTGTGAAATATTTTAAATACCATGTAACAGTGGTATTTTTGACATTTGACCTTGATTGTGATTTACCCCTATAACAGTTGCCTTTTGTTTAGTGACGGCCTCTAGCGAATATGCAGGGACAGACATTAGCTTTGGATGTCTCCTGTCCCGTCGAGCACATGGCAGGGTTCCCATAGGTCAGGGAAAATCATGAAAAAGAATTCCCTGCAGGGAAAAATCAGGGAATTTCATTTTCAAGACAAAAGCAGGGAAAAATCAAGGAATTTCAGAAGCCTAGATGGCATGTTGGTCACTGTTCAATCCCAGTCAGTACTAATATCTAGCAGGTTATGAATTCCCTGTCTTATATAGTTATTCATATCCGAATGACTCAATGGCTATAGACCCGATGTTGTACAATTATGCAATGGCATGTATGACATAAGTTCTCTTGCTACAATTTTTGTTCATGCTTTAGGACTGCATTGAGACCTGATTTAAAGGTGGTGAACTTTTCCAATTCGTTCTTTGTTCAAAATGCAATTTTGACTTGATTTACTTCTGGTGGTTTTCTGCAATTAGCAAAGATCATAAAACATTTCTCCACTAAATGTGGCCATTATACATGTACATATCCATAATTAAAGACTGCTTGACGCCAAAACGAATTTGACAGTAATATTGATGATGTAATAGATGAGTCTTCTTTTTGTCATCTGAATTCTGAGGATGTGGTTAGAACTGTGTGCCAACTAAGTCAAGAAATCAGGCCATGTTCCTCACATTGCTCTGTTGTGGGTTGGTTGGTTATTCAGGACGCTTTAACCACTTTTGGTCATATCGCGTCGATGGGAGAAGGAAGGGAGAGAGGAGCCATGTCTCCAGAGGTAACCACATACTTTTTACGAAGAAAGACATGTGTTCTTTATCCTGCGACCACACAAACATTGCCACAGCAGGGCTCGATCGAGCCATCGATCCACGCGATGTTAGGCTCTCAGGTGACCAGAGCACTCAAGCCCTCTAGCCCACTGAGCTATTGCACCTGCCCCTGCTCTGCTGTGGGTGATTCGTGTGAAGCAAACTTTGTTCCCAAGTAAAACAATGCATGCCTCCTTCGACACTTGAACGTTACCCTGATGAATTCTAATTGATCTTGCTTTCTGTAAATACTGAAAACTGTCCACCATTTGTGAAACTCATAATCTTTAATATAATCCAAAAAGAGGGCTCACTGAAACCCGGGGGGGGGGGGTGGTACCTAATACATTGCTGTGGCCGCAGGAGAATCCATGGTAAATCCAAAATCTGCTTGGTCGAGGCTTTTCCTACCAAAATCTGCTTGGTCAAGGCTTTGCCCGCCAAAATCCGCTCGGTCGGGGCATTTTACGGCCAAAATCTGTTTGGAAGGGATGTTTTTTTCTCTCAATGAACACACATTTTCAATTTCAACCCCCCCCCCCCCCTACGGTCACAACTTTTCAAATATCCACTCTTATAGGGGTATCTTTTTCAACATAAATGTCCACTCCCTCAGGCATCAAGGGGTACCCGCGGAACCCCCCACCACATTCATATAACAGGGCCCCCCAAGCACCTAAACCCCCACAAACTTCACTCCTTCACTGCATTAGGGTTGTAATAAGCATGATATCCAACAATTAATGGCAATTATTTGATGGAGTCGGCGTGGCTATAATTGGGATGTTAAAGACCACATGCTTTTCGATTACTCAGGGAAACTTTCAGAGGTTCAGGATAAAATCAGGGAATTTGTTTTTGTGTTTCGCCAACAAAAACATAGTTCTGCGACTGGATCCATATCAGAGCGGACTATGTTACATCTGTGGAACTAAGAAACAACAATGTTGATACAACTAATACACAATTGATATAATGCGCTATTTACAAGGATTTCCACGATTCTGATGTTATGAATCATAGTGATCAATCTGCTGTGTGCAGTTTAAATCTTCACCTGTCCCGTCGGGCATACAACCAGTATTCTGACCTGTCCGACCATGTAATTCAACTGTCATAAATGTTATTGTCAGTGATGGTTTTAAAAGGCCAATGCGAGTCCGGCTAAAGTCGATCATAGGCATTTAAATCAGTCACATGGTCATTGGCGGGTAGTCCCATATGAGACAGTTGTTGCTCAGCACAACAGTTGTTGCCGTGAAATGAACAATGTCCTATGGGGCTAATTGGTGGGTAACTTCGATCACTTGTTAATTTTTAAAAACAATTTCAAATTTTTGGTGTGGGTCTATTAAGAAAAGTCGGTTCTATTAAAAAAACTCACGGGGGGAGTCCACACCACTGAAAATGCGAGAGACAGGGTTGGTCTGGCCCCCTGTAACCACCAGTAACCATGGTCCCTCAACCCCAATCCTGCGCTGTCCATCCAGCTGTGCTACCACATGCACATATATAAATCAGGGCTAGGTCATGTAGCTGATCAATATTGCCTGACCAAATGATCGAATTTATACCTGACACAACTATTAGAGGCTAAATTTTATCCTCTGATTTCCTTAATATTGTATAAAAATAGATGTCCTATTACTATTTAACACATTAAAAGTTCTCTGTCCCTTAAACTTTATGAACTTGTATCGCTTCATATTATTCACCAAATTTATAGTTTCGCTGGGGCGATGGATCAGACCAATCAGGTTACAGTACTGATTCCGCCAATTCTCCTGTGACGTACATCATAAAGCTCTTGAATGATAAACGTTTGGCCTTCACTATAGTACAAATTTCAAATGTGATGAGGCCTCCGAGAAAGAAAAGAAAATATCATGTGATCTAAGTTAGAAGCTGATTGAAATTACCTGACCTTCCCCTAGTGACTGTTGTAACTCGTCGATCATCAAACATTCATTTAACAAACCTTAAAATTTGCTTTTAACTAATTTTTTAAGTAAGTTAATGCCAAAACCTAAAGTCAAATTCCTTAGCTAATGCAGTTGGTTTGGCCGACATCTTCGTAAATATTCCAGGAGTCCCCTAGAAATTTGTGGACTGCTGCAGATTTGCCACAATCTTTTTGAAAATCACTGAGGTGAATAACCAATATGAGACCGTTTTAATGATACCTAACTTATGATTAAAGAGCCTTTAGGTTTAGGCCATAATTTTTAAAATTGGGTTTAGACATAAGGTTATGTAGTGTTTTTATAGATAGGTTATAGGTTAGAGGCCCCAAATTTCTTGTAGCCTTAATGACGTACAGGGATGTTACAAAATAAGGTTTTTCAGGGTGCACACAGGCTTAAAACGTGCTTGAATGTTGACTGATGCCTGGAAAAGGTCATAAAAACAGAAATGGGCCTTGAGGTTGATCCAATGTACTTGAATTTGCTTAAAATAGGGCAGTTGCAATGAAAAGTGTTTGATTTCAAACTGGTCCAGGCACTGGCAAAGACCCAAAAAAAAATCGAACAAAAACTGGTTTAATTGAAGAAGTAGCAATTAATAAAAGTAAAGTGATTAAGTCCAATAAATGCTGTTGGTTGGTAATAAATAAACGTGGACACTGCCTTATTGTTGTCATTCCTTATTGCCACATATCAAAGATTGTATGCAAAAAATTTAGTCCCAAGCCTTGCAATTTGTATGCTTAAAATAGACCAGAGAAGGTAAAAAATGTCCTTGAAACATCCTTGAATTTTTCTAATGCTTGCCTTAAAGAGGCCTGAATTGGAACCTTGCCTGTATGAAACCTGTTTTTGAATCTGAAATTTTAAGGTAGGTTTTTACAGCATTTATGACTTGATAGTACAACCAAATGGATTTTGTTTTACTTCCATTCTTTCTCAATCATTTCTTAGATGTAATATCCAAAAAAATATTGCATATGATAAAGTTCTTTGACCACATATATCTGCCTAAAAACAAGCCTGTTATGATGTCTACTGTCTCCATTGTCTCAATTGCATTCAATGGCAACAGATTTCTCCATCCTATTTTCCTACTTTTTCTTCAAAATACCTACATTGTCCTACTTTTTGGCATTTGCTTTACCAGGTGCAATTTCAAAATTTTGTGAATTGCTGTAAAAAGTGTGCATATCACTTGTATTATTGCAAAAATCAGATATATATTGTTTTTGCTTTGTGATACATCTTTAAATCAACACTGGTATCTGGTGAGTTCTACTAACGAAAATACAGATATAGATGGGCAGCGTATAAGATCTGTTCTGAAAAGTATTTTCTTCATAATATAACTTTTTGTCATTTGTTTATCTGGAATAATATTGCTACATATGCTATTTGAGTTGTACTTTTTGCTTCTACTTTTCTACTTTTGTCCTAATTTTTCTATATTTTCATGCCTAGTTTTGCCCTACTTTTTCATGGGTGTGTGCTGGACAGCCTGTTTTTTAACATGTGTGATGACACATCTATTACTCATTGAGTTATATTTACACAGTCAGACAATGTTTCCACAGTGGTGACATTGTTAAGGATAAAGGCAAACTAACTGGCGTTAGTTAGGTGTATGTTCTCATTTTGTTGACTGATATTTATCTTGAAGATGAGGATATGTGCATATACATAGTGTCATTCGTATATTAGGGTTGGCTACCCAGAGTGGGCTGGGTGCGCGCTAGACGTTCGCCACATCGCCAATGTCGTACGCAAACTGTATGTAGTGCAAGATTGGCCTATGCGTGTCGCCACAGTGGCAAAAACAAAAAAAATGGCATGTGGATCGATGTTTAAACGCCTCTGTGGCCATGTCTGTGTGGTCGCGAGATAAAGATACCATGTCTTTCTTTATAAATAGTAGGGGATTACCCCCGAGGACATGGCTCCACTCTCCCTTCCTCCTCCCATTGACGCAATATGACCAAAAGTGGTTAAAGCGTCCTGAATAACCAACCAACCATCGTTCATGATGTGATTATATTGCCGGTAATGGACATATCAGTTCAGTGCGAAGTTACCGGGACATTGCATACAGCCGGCAAAAAGGGCAATTTGCACTGAAACACATCTGACAAAATAGGGTGTTTTGAGATTTAACAGGCATCTGTTTTATTGCTGGGACATTGCACCAGCAGCATAGGGTGCATCACTATATTTTTGGCAGATTTCAATGCACCGAGACACAGCTGGCAAAATAGGGTGTTATTTTACTGGCAGGTTGCAATGCCAACGCAATGGAGTGAGACAATGAATAGATAAATGTAAAAGTTTTTTTCAATGCCTTTATTATGTGCTTCATGAGCCATTCAAAAGCAAAAAATTAGACAAAGCTTTGATTGTCCAAGGACATGATCACCTTTGTCAAAATGCTGGAAATGGCTACAAATCGAAAAACTGAGAATACCGGTCAAATAGCTGAACATGCTCGCAAACTGGCCATGGCAAAATATCCACTGTGAAAACAATAAGAGAAGATAGCATTATGCTTAAAAAATTAGAGGCAATGTGGTCCTCACCTCAACCAAGCTCCAAGCAACTCAAAACATTTCAAAGATAAAATTACAGATTACACCCCCCCCTCCCCATTACTAGTAAAGTATGGGCTAGATAAAGCAGGGCTGATAAAATGTAAAATCAGTGTAGAATGGAAAAAACGCTGAATAAGTAAACTGCAGGTTACAATGATGGCCTGCATGTACCGCTATATCCATACCATTGATATTATCTGAAAGAGGACAGACCTGGCTATCCTTAAGGTAAGCTACCCATAATAGCAAGGTAAAAGAACTCTGTATTTGTGATTATTTTTATGAAAGTATACCCAATTACACACCTTCTGGGGAATTTTTAGGATACTTTACTGTCCCATTAACAAAATATTCTCCATTTTCCAAGTATACCCCCATTTCACAAAATGACTAAAACTTGACACCTACCACGAATATGTAATTTTGCTACAATTCAGCTCAATATTAAGTCATTTTCATCAGTATTAGCTCGTTGGAAAGCTTAAACCTAGTGCAATACAGAAAAGACATTCAAAAATGTAAATAGTAGCCACAAAAAATGACAGAATGGTAATAATAGAGTGCAGGTATACAAAATCAGGACAGTTTTTGCCAAAATTCGAAATCACCACCTTCACAAAGTTGACACCAAACCAAACATTTAAAAACTTCTAAAAACATCATTCTGGTAATAAAAATAAAGAAAAATATAGCTAGCCATGCAAACCCGTCCTAAAGCGTGAAAATGTTATTTCACAAATATTTTTTGGCGCAGCTTATGTCACACCAAGTATCAGTATTTTACGCCTTGTGTTAACATTTTAATAAATCTGGTTATTTGTAATGGTCTCCGATATAATTATGATCTACACGAATGTTTTCTGAAATATTTACAAGTTTTCTCGATGTCTTTTTCTTGAATTTTCCGAATTTATCACGAAGAGCCATTCTCGGGGAAATACCCTATGAATGACGTCACGAATTGGGGATTCCCCTGTGAATGATGTTACGAGTTAAGGATTTTCCTTTCACTGACGCCCGCCCATGTTTATCGATGTTTACCGAGGTCTTTTCTAAATCGCCGAAGCTTATTATACGATGCTCTATTCATTTTACCTATATTGCCACTTCTTTTGCTCTGTTTTCTTTGTGCTTTGTTTCAAGACTGCGTAAAATCTCAGGGCTACAGCCCGTCGATGTTTGCCGATGTTTACCGAGGTCTGCTCAAAATCGCCGAGGCTTGTTATGGGTACCTTAAAGAAAAATGAAGTACCATAGCTATAAAGCAGGGGGAACCGTGATTTCGCTGGCATCATTGATTGCACACCTGTTAAAACGAACTGTCATTATTTTATTCATATCAACTTTAGGCAGATGCCTTGCGGCACTGCGGCACTGCTTATAACAAGGCATCGCGAAGCACACAAACTGATGACGTTTGCCACTAAGTTGGAAACTGCATTTCGCAGTCTGGCATAGGTGGAATATAGACATTTTTTTTTTGTTGATTCAAGGATTGGTTCTTGTTTGTATTTTGAACTCGATATGCAACTTAAAAAACACGCAACATTAAATTTTTTCAAATCCCCCGCAGCCGCATAATATTGTTAAGGTTTTCTAAATAAGTATTGTTTATGGATCTACTTGAAAATGTAATAGCCTTACTGACACTTGTAAAAAAAGTTCTGGCCATTATTGTCAAATTGACTTTAAACATGGCGGTAAATAGGTTAATATTGCAAAATAGATTTTTCTTTTAATATTGTAAAATCTTTTTTTCTCGAGATTGTGAAGCCCCCTAAATAACCCGGTCAACAGATTTCCCTCCCCGCCCTCCAAAAAAAAAAAATGCTTGCTGAATCCTACCGACATGTTGAATGCATATATAAATAGCAAAATGCAATACTAAACTAACTTTGGCTATTTATGTATAAGCTTCATGATAACCAAGATAAGCTATAAAATACTAGGTCAAAAATGCAGAACTATCACATTTTTGCCTTTTAGTGTGTATATGCATTTACTGAATACTTGGTGTATTTGCTTTTAATACATAGCATACATGCAAATTTGACGGAGTAACTAATATTTGATGTGGCATGGTTCGATATTGGTTATCATTGTGACCTCAAAATGCAAATTGTATTCGTTTCTGAACAAAATATCCTAGGCGTCACCAACTTTCGACCATAAGTATTAAACCCCAAGTTGCCTTATACTTGCCAGTTAAACTTTAACAGATTATGCTGAGACATCCTGTGGGCTTTTTTTGAAAGCGTGTCAAATAAAGCAGTATTTTTTACCGGTGACCTCTCATAACCCCTGCAAATATTGATGCAGCCAAGTTATGTATTCCATGTTTCAGTGACATTTCTGGTCATATCTAATTACTCCTATATACAATGGTCCCTGTTTTTGATCTATAAGGCTTCTGTTCTGCCAGCCCTGAAAGACCGTATAACGGAGGGAGTCATATCATAGAGGGATGCCTCGAGGTGGGCAGTTTTCCCTCAACTATCGCGAACACCAATCAGCAATCGTCTTCGAGAAACTTCGGCCGACTCGCCACGCAGCACTGATGCTTTTATATTGTGGTATATTGTGTACAGCCACCCATTGGAAGCGGAGAAATCATTTAGGCCTAGGTCGAATGAGAAGAGCAATATTTAAGAGCTTTCCGGTCAGAGGAATGTTCTTGGACTATAATGTGCTGAACCAGTCAAACGTCTGTAAAACTCATCGTTTAATATTTTCCTAAGCTTCAATCTTTCATGGAGCTCTGGTTTCCCTTTCCCACTTATCCATGATCGCATTAGCATTCAGTCTAACAAAACTGCTATGCTGATTATGTGTTTTTTATCGGCTCTGTGCCATTAAATTGCATCGAAAAACTGCTCCAAAGTTAAAACATTTTGTTGCGTCTCCCAGCGTGTGCACAAAAGGTGTGACAAACAATAATGCGCCATCATTGTTTATCACACCTTAAAGACACCATGCAAAATCGTCTAGAGCTTACATCATAATGTGTGCGCGTACACTCATAGTGTTTACGTATTCTATATATCTTGTTCTACCATCTGACATCAATAAAGTGTGTCGACACTAGGTTCTTTCGGTTATATTTTCTCGAAGAAATGTTGAGGAGCACGCAACTGTTCCCAACCAGCCGTCCGCCATATTTGTTTTTGGCGGATGCCGGTACCTGTGCATGCGACTTGGTTCCTCCTCTCCGTTAGCATATGACTCTCCGCTAGAGGGCCTTGTCAGTCGCTCACTTAGAACCTAAAGTTACTATTTCAACAAATTTGTAAACATTGGCTGGTGCCTGGCCGCTCGTATGCACGGCAACAGGCAGGCCGGCAATCTCGCGATGCCCCCTGGCGTCACGGCCCAGAACTGCACTGTATAACACTCTGCGTGAAGGAGGCGCTGCCAGTCGCGAATTTTTCTTCAAGCACGGCGGATACATCGAGTGATTACGAGCCGGACACAACCCTGGTCGCTTGCTCGCCATATTGATTGTGGGTGATTGTGCCTTGGCACCTGGCCCATCACGTTTAGTATATATATGGTTGGTACCGGTGACTTCAGGAAAGCGAGACGTTGGTGCTCCCTCTGGCGGTCATTACTTCATGCGTGCTACGTCATCAGCACATTAACATAACTACACACGTTTTGAACCCACAACTTTATGTGTACTTTTCTTTGTTTACCTTTTGTTGAAATAGCCACTTTAAGGACAACAACAGCGCCCTCTTTCACAGGTCATTGACTGTTACAAAGTTTGGGACTCAGGCTACAAATGGTTCAAATGGTGGGGGGTTCGCCAGGTGGCGCTGCATACGCATGGCGGTTGGTAGGGAAAAGTCGCATGCTCCAACTTTTGTTCGCAAAAATATGACTGCAACAATCTAGTGTTGACACACTTTCTTTATGTCAGAAGATAGAACAAAGTATGTAGAATACGTAAGCACTATTATTGTACGCGCCCACATTATAACAAGACATATTCGACCATAGGTCGAGGACCAAAATCCATAAGCGTTGTCGCAGTTCGGTTGGCTCGTCTGACTTACTGAATACAGGTCAACAATTGCGAAACTACTTGACGATGACGTCATGGGTAAATGTGGAAACTATTTTAGGGCGACGCCACTGGTTGTCAGAGCCAATTTCGGCTAAAGGCCTTTAAGGGACAATTTGGGTTAAATACTGCCTTCGACAGGCACTGTGGGCACTGTAGGCGGAGCCTAAATGGACATCCAGTTTGAAGTCAAACGTCTGTCGAAGCAATATTAACGTCATTTGACGGTCACGACAATATTCGTGATGAGTTCTATTTTGGTAAATAGAAAATTGATACCTACTTATGAACTCCGGTGACGGTAGCTATTACCAAATTAGAACATCAAGCAAGACTTCTCCCCCTCGCCATAAGGTGTCTCCGAAGACGACGTGTAACGTCAAATAAACCGGTAGTCGCCATACCGTATAATAGATGATAGTCCCGCGGATAAGCGAAAAATGTTGTGCATGTTGTGGTAAAGCCATGAAATTTAGCACACATGGTCGAAATTCATGTCTAATCAAATTGAGCTATAGTATCAAGTCAGATTTGGCCCCTGGCCGGTATGGCGGCAATTTTTCAATGGCTGACAGGGATGATTCTCATGAGAGAGAAAGTCGTTCAGGTTTCCGTTGCGAAGTTGCCTTTGAAAAGATATGGCTCTCAGTCCTGAACATGTACGCGCAGGATGTTTTTTGTCAATTGTCATGTCTAATGCCTTCTACCAACAATACCTCGATCACATGAATGTTGTTAAGTATTGTCTCAACACAATTAAATTTCGTCCGAGGAACGTCGTCCTGTGAGAGTTTTATCACAGGAAGATCCGAGGCCGCCATACTCCCATTCGGTTTAACCATACGCGTCTCATCTTCACGCCGTTTGTTTTTGCCCGTACTTTCTGGATCAGCGTGCGTGCACTAAAAATAGGTATGAGGTCACCGGTGTGTGACGTCCCCAATCCCGACGACTGCTATCGAGGATTTCCCAACGGGCTCTTGGTTGTGTGGTTATGCCAGTCGCAAGTAGCAAACGCTACTTTCACCTTTAACCGATCTGTCGCGCTTTAACTCGTGATACTTGGCTTTGCCGTCTGCCTGTGTTGGGCGACCGCGGTGCATGGCCTTGACAGTGCCAACTGGCTGCCTGCGGCCTGTGGGTCAAACTGATAGGGTTCCTAGTGGAAGCGTGCACTCTGCGACCACAGCTCTGTGCCCAAATTTGCACCCACGAATAGGAGGACTAGTATTATGTGGTGGAGTGCATCAACCGGGCGCAAGTTGGTCGCAAGCGGACGCCGAACTTACGCCGGCGTAAATCCGCACGAGGAATTTTACGCGGTGTGCACCAAGTGGACGTAGGGCGGGCGTTAGTCGCAAGTTGGTCGCACCGCTACGCCTGCTAGGGGGTAGGCGTAAGGCTAGGGGGTGGGTGGTCGCAAGTGTCAATAACTCAACCCAGGGTGATGAAACTTATAATTTTCGACTTCAAAGAGCATGAAGACACAGTGTCAGTCATAATTACTGGGTGAAATAACGTATGATGCGCTTTGTTAAGTAAAACAAATGAGTGCACAACTGACCCTGCGTCCCATGGGCTTTTCCAATGGTAATCCACGAGCGAGTGAATCATGTTGCACGCTGGATGCCCAGCGCATTAACTGTTGTCTGTATCTTGATCAACTTGTTTTTGTTGACCCACATCACAACCGGGATTGATGTTAAAACGTCTTTATTATCTTATACACTTCAAGTAATGACCGAATTTCTGAGTCACTGGAGTTTTTCTTTCGTGCCATTTTGTCTTGGTTCTAGCTTCAAAAGTGAGACTAAATAGAGACGCGTGCGTTTATAACGGAGCAACCAGCTGCTATACACATTCCAGTGCCAAACTGGACTTCGTACACTTGTGTCTAGGCTGTAAATTGTTTCCTTGCCTAAAGCGCTAAAATTGAGGGGATCAGGTTTCCTTCTTCCCTACGGCATGTTACTCTGGTACGCGCCACGGCTTGTCCTTGACCTACGGGTCGCCACCGTTTACACGCCTCAATGTCAAGAGTCTGCGACAGAAAGGAATTGAAACTTGTGCAGGACACACACTAATACAGATCACAAAAAGCGGGAACAGCAAAGCTGAATGCTATACTAATGTGTTGTTCTGGTCGGCCGTATCATCACAATGACCCTATGTCTTGTTTAATTAACTGAACAAGGGAATATTACATCAACATCTACCTGAGCCCTCCTCACATGTTTTGATAATTAAGCTATTTAGCAAGCATGGAAACAATCCACGTCCAACAATGATCTTTCGCATACTTGAATTTACATTAATAAGAGCTGTGAGCTGTAAGAAACATCACTTTTCGAAATCCGCCATCGAAACAAGGGGGAATTCCCCACATTTCATGGACACGGCCTAACATTCATCACTACGTCCGACGTACGTGCGCAACCACTACGCCGGCGTAAATCTGCGACCGGTTGGTGCACTCCACCACAGATTAGTGCGGTCTGGATTCCGCCACCCTCTCTCTACGCTGAAAGGACCATCTTCAACCCCTCTACCTGCGTTGTAATATCTCTGGTCATGACTTCAAGTTCACTGCACCTCACTGCACTGGGGGCTGCAGGAGTCGGGTGGATGGGCGTGGGGGATGAGCAGAGAGGAGTCCATTAACACTGCTTTTATGTGGGGTTGGGGGGTTGGGAGGGGAGAATGAAATTGGTGCCGCTAGGGCGTGTGCAGGAATTATTGAAATGGGGGGCACAATAATGGGGGCCGCACAGGCCACAGATATACCTTAGGGTCTGAAAGGGGGGCGGGGGGCACGTGCTCCATGTGCACGCCCATGCACGGTGGGTGCGAGTGGACGGGATGGAAAGGGGGGGGGGGGGGCAGGAGTGTATGATTCTGACGAGTGAGGGTGAACCTGTTCTCCTCCCTTCCCATGACTGCGGCCGACGGCTCTCCCCATATATCACCTCACAATAAGTAAACCATACGGTGCCTTATCGCGAACCGCTGACTCAACGCGCGCGCGCACTGTCTGGATCCTGCATTAACTTTAACATGGGAATCCCTATAGGGAATGTTTGGCCCTCTAGAGGGGAAAGTAAAATAGAAAGTATCTTTGTTTAACTAAGAAACAACTAGGCGGTAAAGTTAGACGTTCTGGGACCTGAATCCGATCTCTCTATTCCCAATATTAATTTTACAGTGAATTTACTTTGTATTGAAATATTATATTTTTGACGTCATGTGACGTCATTTTCTTCGGAAAATTGGTTATAACGACTCCCTTAATACATCTTTGGAGCTGATGACGATTGAGAAAGTTAAAGTGGCAAAAACAACGTGCATCTAGTTTGAATATAAGGACAAGGTGAACTATGACGTCATTTTGCGCGAAACTTCTTTATACGCGCAAAAAAATGATCCATATTAAAGTTGTGTCCCCTAATCAGTGGAACATTTTAATGCTGGTCGCATCTCTTTAGGACAAAAATTAAGAAAGCCTTAGCACTTTTACGTTTTTCCTTTAATCGGATGGCCTTGACCTTTGACCTTGGGAAGTCCGTAACGTGAAAATTGTAGAGGCTCGCACATGCCACATTTCCATAAAAGTTGGTGAACAATAGCAGTTGTCGTTAGGTCAGTAGAGGGTACGAACAATAACAAGAGTGCATAAAGCTTACGTCTAGTGGGTGCCTGTGGGCGGGTGGCGGGCCAGTAATGCCAGAGTCTGATGAGTGACGACGGGCTGTGGGGCTGCATTAGTCAGGTGTGGAGGATGAGCAGAGAGGAGTCCATTAACCCTGTTTGGTGTGGGTGGGCGAGGGAGGGGGGGGGGGGGGTGGAGGGGCAGGAGTCCGTGAGGCTGGTGGGCGGCTGCAGGGGCGATTCTTTCGGAACTCCGTGTACACAATATCAATGCGCTGTATTAATGGTGTTCTACCTGCTCCCCTCCCTCCCCACGAGTGTGCCTGATCGCCCCTCCCGATAAATTACATCACAATATATAAACAACACGGTGCCTTATCGCGAACCGCTCACTCACTGCCCTCCCCAGCCCGCGCGGTCTGGATCCGGAGCCCGACTTTACCATAGGAATCCCCATAAGGAATGTTTGGCCCTCTAGCGGGAAAAGTAAAATAGAAAGTATATTTTTTTAACTAAGAAACAACTAGGCGGTAAAATTAGAGGTTCTGTGACCCGAATCCGATCTCTCTATTCCCAATATTAATTATACAGTGAATTTACTTCGTATTTAAATATTTTATTTTTGTTGACGTCATGTGACGTCATTGACGGCAAACTTTTCTTCGAGAACTGGGTCATACCAACTCCATTAATACAGCTTTGGAGGTTGACGACGGTTGAGAACGTTAAAGTGTGAAAACAACGTCCAGGACGTCAGACATATTTTATCCACTGAAAGTAGTAGTACTACGTTAAATGACAAACGACGGACGGGAAACAGCCCCTTTTTTAACTCAATCAACCTCCTTTTTTTACCCAATCAATGTATGAGCTTGGGCCTTAGTTTTACTGGACTGATATTCGTTTATTAGCGTGCTTTAGCCGCAATTTGAGTGTTCTGTACTGGATGCACAATAATTGCACAGAAAGTGTTTAAATATCCTTAGCAATTATGTCCCGTTATTCCGTAGTTCCCGGTCTCAATTTATGTCAATATAATTATCGATATTATTTCTGCCCAATGTCTACCTTCTGCCTGCTACTATTTGACGTATAAAACAAAATACTGTCATACTGTCTGTAAGGTCATTATTGTTCAAACTAATTAACAAATAAGACCTATTTCTGCAAATTTTAATCTTTTTCGAGCACATTTGACAATAGCCGAACGTGTAGGCATATGCCACACGGAACGGGTGACCCCCCTCCAGCTGGGGGGTATCCCCTACCAGCAGTGGGATGCTATCAGTTCAACAGAGCTTATCTGCTTAGTGGAAGATAGCTCAGGTCCATATGTTGATTTGTCCATTGGAAAGTTAACGGCAAATTAAATCAAACGTTAATGGTGTTTTTATTACAAACTTTGCAGGGAATGGTTGCTCAAGGTACAATAAGACGCACTGTAACGCATTGCGTAACGTTGAAAACCGCGTAGCTCAGTCGGTAGAGCATTTCCCTTTTGATAGTGGGGTCGTGCGTTCAATTTTTGTTCGCTGCATTTCGTGCAACAACCACATTCTCCCATAAAACTGGTCATCACTGTTTTAAGATTAGACCGATTAGTTCATGCAACGGCACAGGCACTGTCATTCAATACGTGAAACATGGTGGGGGGGGGGGGGGGGTAGAATTATTGCCACATTGGTCTTTTCATGAGATAAAATATGTCCGCATAATTCCATATACCCAGCATAATATCTCCCCATGCTCCGATCATACAATACCGGGTAAAACACGGGGTTCAACAACGCTTGTGTGCACAAGTTTTCACGTGGTTTGATTTGGATTTAACGGCACTTTCAGCCTGTAAGGCTACAGGCCTATGGTGCCATTTCACGTGGGTCTATCATATGAGTAGTATGCAAAGAATGTCAGGGTCATAGGATTCACTCAATACTCAATAAAAAATACTCCTAATAAAGGCAAAAACAATAGTAGGTCCATAGACTAATATGTCACAACACAAAGATCCTAGCTAACGTGGAAAGCGAGTTAAAAAATATAGGGGGACTTTCATGTCAATTGACCCTTGCTGCATGCCGCGGGAAATACCCCATTTTTTTCAAATATACTCTCCCCAAAAGACCCTCCTTTTTCACATGTACTTGCTCCAGAACACCCCTTTTCATCTGCCTGAAAATCGGCCATTTTATTACTGAAATCGCTATTTCGCAGCGAACCCGCAGCAGTGTCTCCCATTAGATTTCACGCGTTGAACGAGTCACGCAGTTTGTGTTTGCAGGCACAGCCTCGTTTTGGCGTCAATATGGCGATTCCGTGTATTAGGGCTAGGAAGCACTCGTCAAACTGAGTCTGGTGACAGTGCCAGTGCCAGGGCTAGCGTCACAACAAACCGGACCGATAATTTGAACTGGTGCAGTAAAACCTTAATCCTATGATATGTTCCTCACCACTGACAGATCACCACGGTCAGTGCATGTATCCATGGCTAGGCTAATGACGTCAATAAAGAAACGATACAATGTTGCAAACATGATGAGTGCACCTCACCCGCATCCCTTTGCTTTGTCATAAAGCCAAGCTGACTTCTGTCATTGATAGCCAAACTGTCGGACCGCATGCTGTGAACATAAATTCACTCGGGTTGGGATTTGTCAAATAAAATGGCCCAATTTAGTTCAGGTACGAAGGTGCAAACTGGGACATCGACGACTAAACCAAAGTAAGCAAGTGTTGTTGAACTGGCAAGCAAATGGTAACTGCTTATTCGATTACTATAATATTTAGCGCTTCTGTTCTTGATGACAGTCACTACACATTCGTAAAAGTTCAGCATAATCAAAGCGACAGTTTTTGCGAAATCGGTGGAATCCTATCGCTGTTATTATTAAACTCGTCGATGCGTTCTTTTGTGCGTCAACATAAGTTATCATGCCTCACATAGGCTAAGTTGCGCTGCATGGGCAAGAAAACGACGACTGCTCGTTTAATTTTTGTGATATTTTATTAGCAGGTTGATTCTTTATAGCAATCACTTTAGCGTGTCGATTCTGTATAGCAATCACTATAAAACATTGAAAGACTATAAAACAGCAAAATCGAAGAGACAGTTTTTGCATAGTCTTAGTAGAGGCCGCGATTGCTTAAGGTCGAGAGCGGGTGGCGCCTGGCGGATTTTTTCAGAACTAAATTTAATTTTTTTTTTTGAATTTTTAGGATTAAATGGCAACCAATATCAATCTATGTCACATCAAATAATATTTCCTCCACCAAATTTGCATGTATTTGATGTATTACAAGCAAATACCAAGATATTTAGTGATTGCACATATGTGCCGAAAGGCACAATTGTGACAATTCGTCCTTTTTGGTCTATTTTATAGCCTATTTTGGTTACAAAAGAGCTCATAGAACAAAAGTTAGTTCAGTAACATATCGTTTTTTTGTTATTTTTGTATTCACCATGACGCTAGGCTTCAGCAGGCAGTTTTTTGTGGAAGTCTGTCGACCAGTTTTTATAGGGGATTTTAAAACATGGAGAAAAAAACACATTTATAGGATTTTCCCATTGACCGCCATGTTAAAGCCAATTTGACAAAAATGCCCAAAACTTTTTTTTTAGTGAAGTGACATATTTTTTATTACATTTTCAGGTAGATCCATACATGATACTTATCTAGAGAAAAAATAAAAAAAATCTGTCGACGAATTTTTTTGGACCCCCCACCCGCTCTCGACCTTAAAATGCTCTTCTAAAGTTAGCCCGCAACTTGTGGCGCTGTTGCCTAACCCAGCTATGCCAGTCTAAGGCAGACACAACATTGTCACTGACACTGTCAATCGTTGACACAAGAACACACCCTGGCGTTTTCTCGCAAGAGCGCCGCTGACACTGAGACTTTCCATGACGGTCGGTGTTGACACCCGACCTAGAACTCGTTCAAGCTTGAATACCTCACTCGAAAATGGTTGGAACAACGTTTGGTTTCAGAGCACGCTTGCGTGTCAGAAATCCCAAATTCTTCTTCACTTTGGCATCGATTTCAAACTGTTCATCAATGAAATGTTCGCTACAAATGTACGTACATTTTCCCGGCCCCTTCTATGCCGCCCGCGTACGCTGCACCTGAGCCGTTCACCGTCGTTTCAAGGCTTTATATCGAGCAACCTGAACAGTCACATACTTTATCCAGTGAGCTTGTGGAGCCCCCTAACACGCAGCATGTCTTTACCATGGCAGATGTAGCATAATATCCGCGCAAAGCCCGCCAAACAACGATAAAAAAGATGCACAGACGCCTACGGATAAGCCACAAAGTCTCCCGTCACAAAGTCTCCCGTGTTTAATACCTAATTTGAGTGCATGGTGTCTAACAACCAGTCACCGCAATGTATTGTTTGTTCGGAACCAGTTGGGTCGACTGCCACACAACGCTGCCTCCTAGTGATTTAACAAAGGGATTAAATTATGTGCCAGTCGTATAACAAGCCGAAATGTTGGTCGTAAGTCGCGTTAGCATAATAGAGGGGCTTTAACATGTAAAAGAAAGTCCTATAATGGAGGGACTGTATAATGCAGGGACCGTTGCATATATATATACATGTATGTTATATCGGTTCACTGGGTATTGGTATGAAATAAACGTTTACTTTATTTGCCACTCTCACAAAAATTTTTTTTTTAACTGAGAACCTCATTGTTTTTTTTGTAAATATATACATGTATATGTATACCCAAGCATGCCTTATATTGGCTATTTCGGAGTTGATGACTCCAACTTAGCACAATGTGAAGCATTTCTATGAATCGTTTGAAAGCCTAGTTATTACATTTTCAGTAGAATCCTTGACCTATTAACTTCACCGAATACCTTGAAGGGAGCCGCCAGCCTGCCCTTTAATGCTGCTCATAAGCTCATAAAATTTAGAAGTGACCGCCAGTCACGATTTTGCCGCTTAACCAGGCGGCAGCCGTTTTGGAGGTGTGTCCGCGATTGACCAGTCAGGAGGCGATACTCTAATAATATTCCAACCGGAATTGACGCCTAAAGTGACAGCAAAACAAGAGCGGGTGATCATCGCAAATATTAATAGCCGCGATTCTAACTCCAATCATGAGTTTTTAACGGAGACAATCGTTGCAAGACATATATCAATATGTTCGGATGCTATTTTTCCCTGAAACACAAGATCATGGTCTACTGCGCGGCTTGGAACTGCTGCAATTCATCTGCAACTTGCGGCCCTGATCTCTCGTTTCACGCATTTCCCCTGAAGGCTACCTCTACTGTGAAAAGTTCCTTCTGTGAGGTGCCATCGTGCCAGATTATATACCAGAGATATCAGATTTGAGTTGCTAATGTGATGCGCGAATAAATCTTGTTTTATGTTATAATATATTAAAGTAGAGTTCCTGAACCTTATTGTCCACTTCTTACCCGAGAACTCTACCCTAGCTGTCTAGAAACTAAAACTAATACCTGAGTGACTTTTCTAGTAGGCCAGATTCCGTATCTTACCTTGTGCATGGTAAAACCAACTTGAACCTAGATCTATTATCTGAGGAGTCCCGGCCGCTTTTAATGACTTTAATTAAAATACATAATAATATTATGTATATTGTTTCTCTGCAGCCTTCTACCATGCTGATGATTGCTGCCGGCGAGATGAGACACCACTGTAAAGGTGACAGTGCCTTGCAAGGGACAGAGCTCCTTAGGGAAAGTCTTCACGAGGCGCTTGTAGCCTTCTGCAAGAAAGGCGTCCATTTCCAGTACAATCTGCAGGTGATGGGGGTCCTGTGCTTCACGGTGGACAACAGGAAGGAGGACGTCGTTGTCAAGGTCAACAACAAATGGCGTCGTGGCAACGTTTCCCCGATATCCAGTGATGGGGTGACCTCTGGAGGTATTGGTGGCAATGTAGGGTCATCTGAGGCGATCGGCTGTGATGAATCGACCCCGGCAGATGCCGGCACAAATGGCAAAATTGCAGTGACTTCTGGGAAGACCAGCAGTTTTGTAACTCCCGGAGAGTCGGGGGCTGTGGAAGGCGATGGGTCCGGCGCAGCGCCCTCTGGGAATGAGGATTTTGATCTCACGTCTTGGGCAAGCACTTCTGGATCTGTTCACTCGGTCAGCGGCGATTCTGCAACGGTGTTGGCCGAATGCGGTGATTCCGGATCTAGTCATTCGGATTCGAGTCAACTGTCAAACACCAGAGTTGATTCCGGAGATCGCCGTGAAAAAAATCCGTCTGAAAACAAATCGTCTGGATCTGAAAGTGGCTCAAGCGGGCCTGGATCCACTGTTTGCGGTGAACATACCTTGACATGCGGAAATCGGTCACCACAACTCACGTCGTTGGTTACCAGTGCCTCAAACATCCTGCCTAGTTTAGCAGACAAACTATACGGAAAGCGTCTAAATGGGACGAGCGACGGACCCATGATGAAGATCAGTACTTCATCCCTATCACGTCTTGAATGCGATGGTGCGCCAGCAGCTGGGCCCGGCTTCAAGGATACTGTTCTTTCTAAAGGATGGGGAGCGACTATAATGGTGGACAATAAAACAAGCGAAACAAGGGGTGTTGCTTTAGCCGAAGGAAGCGAAGGGGCGGATGTAAAAGAGGGTGTGGTAAAACATAATGCCCTAAGTGGGGATGATGTATTAGACCCCCTGGCGACTGCCACGCTTCCCTCTACGGCCATGCATTTGATGTCATCCTTCATGCGATGCCAAGACATTTCAAAGTCAAAACCCAACCAGGATTTGTCGAAGAATAGTGAGACATGTGGTACCGAAAGGCAGACTTTGTCACACCAAGGACCTCTCGCTTATGTAGCGCCGCGCGACAGTGATGGCACACAGCCCCGCCTCACCGGAACAGGGGCACCTATCCGGAAGAGGAACACCAGGAGGCCGGAAACCATGAATATCGTTCCGGATGATACGTTGTATGCGACAGAGAAACAGAAGAAAGGGAAGGACAAGAAATTGTCCAACGGCGCTAGAGAAGTCGTTATTTCATTCCTGACGCAGGGATACGTGCTCGAACGGCAGCGTGGGACCAGAAAGAGGAAGCGAACTATGGAGCAGTTGCTCCCGAAGGCAGGAGTGAAGGAGAAGCGGGTGAGGCGCACTCTGGAGCCGTTACGTGACCTCTTGCCGCTGGAAGGAACGGCAGACGACCAATGCGTCATAGTTAAAGCTCACCGTCTGTCCCAGCAACAGCAGTCGAAGAATCGGACATGGGGGACAGCCATGTCATCCGCACAGACTTGTGCAACGACCGCTATGTCACCCGCACAGACTTGTGCAACGACCGCTAAGTCACCCGCACAGACTTGTACATCGGTCGCTATGTCACCCGCACATACTTGTGCAACGACCTCTATGTCACCCGCACAAATTTGTGCAACGACCGCTATGTCACCCGCACAAACTTGTGCAACGACCGCTATGTCACCCGCACAGATTTGTACAGCGACCGCTATGTTACCCGCACAAACTTGTGCAACGACCGCCGTTCTATCTGCAGAGACTTTCACAACGACCGCCGTTCTATCTGCAGAGACTTGCCCAACGACCGCCGTTCTATCTGCAGAGACTTGCACAACGACCGCCGTTCTATCTGCAGAGACTTGCCCAACGACCCCCGTTCTATCTGCAGAGACTTGCGCAACGACCGCCGTTCTATCTGCAGAGACGTGCACAACGACCGCCGTTCTATCTGCAGAGAGATGCACAACGACCACCGTTCTATCTGCAGAGAGATGCACAACGACCGCCTCGCCATCTGCAGCGACTTGCACAACGCCTCCCGTGCTACATGCAGAGGCTTGTGCAACGACATACATGTCTGTTTTAAGTCACAATAATGTCAGCAATCCGCAGATGGAAATACCTACTGTCAACCATGGGGGCTGCACCGGAAAAGAGCGAGTAAGCAGCTCTCAAACAGGGTCAATGTGTGGAAATAGCGTGGTAAGACAAATGGGTGTGGACAAGATGGATAAGGACGAAGGCAAGAAAGATCTCGCAACGGCTGTTGTCGTGCGGAAATTAGCTGCCGATGCTACACGACGCAAAGACGTGGATTCAAGTGCTGGATCCCCTATGGTACCAACTGCTGATAAAAGTGATCCTGCGATGTCACAACGAAACGGTGTCCATCATAAGAAGGGTGATGAGCATGCTAAGGCGGCTGTCCCTAATGCGCTTGATGAATCTAGATTAAGATCAAGGGTGAAGCAATGCGACCAGATGCTGGTATTTGCGCCCTCTATAAGTGCAGTGGTGGCGTGTGCGCTACGCGCCACAGATAGGACTGATGCCAATATCGGTGACTGCGTGGAGAATAAATCAGTGAAGTACCAGGAGCCGTCGGACACGTCCGACGTCACAGCATTACGACCTTGGGCGATTTCAACATCGTCCGACGGGTCTGCTGTACCTGTCAATTCCACTGCCGCTGTTGATAACGTGTCCGTACATCCTGATAACCCGAGAGGGCAGCTGGGAATTAGTTTGCAAATTATGTCGGCTAATCTCAGTCCTGTAGAAGCGACCAATCGCGGCACAACCTCTTCGGAAGAAAATGAAATTGCTACAGACGCTCCCGGTGGGAGTGTTGACTGCGGTCTCTGTGGAAGTGCCGAACGGCGTAACAATGAAGATAATGCACCAGTGCAGGGCAATCGACCCATTAGGCTGTGTGATCTTACGCCCCCAACAGCTGTAGCCATGGCGACATCGGATGCTACTGAGAGCGAAGATGCAATTATACCCCACCGATTGACGTTAGCAACAGATCGCGGTGTGAATAATGACATTGCAACTGCAGGCGGGTGTCTGCGTAAAGGCATCCTTCATTTGAAGTTGGTAGGATCCACGCAAGCGCAATCCACCGTGCGACCAGCGACTGGTGGCATTAAAACGACGATGTGTCCTTCGGTATATCCCGAACGTGCGAAAGTGTTTGGTAGCTCCCTGCACACCTTACTGCCTGATGAGGGGGTCCTCGTGGATGGGAAGGAGGGGTTGGAGGAGAGCGAGTGGTCGGATACCAAGTGTGGGATGCCATTCCAGAGGTATAACGATACGGATGACCGTTGTTGTTGCCGGGCAGCATCGCTCCAGATGGCTGGAAGAAGTTCCTCTGATATCGATGAAGAAAGCATCGGTTTCGATGCCGTGGGGCCGTCTGCCTGTGACGACAGCGGCGCGGGTCCCCAATGGAATAGTGTATGTCAATTAGATATCAAACCTCCCACAACGGAGGTTACAGCTTGTCGACTTAACTGTGAAAATGTAATAGACGGAGGGAGTGTGGAACGAGTATCCAATCCCCATGTGGGAGTGAGCGATATTTCTGAGCCAGATGTGTGTGAAAATCTCGATAAGGTGTACGTTGCACCGGAGGGATCCAGGGTGGTCGGTGTCATGATGGTGAAGGACGAGGTCAAATCCGAGAATGAGGTGGATGCACCAGTGACCTAACGAGATCTAACTCCTCGGGCAGCCCAGCTGGATTTTTGTTCCTGGACTATGGAGCCACCAAAACTGGAACAGACCTTGCCGGAATTGTGCGGGAACCCGGCTGGACCTGTCGCTTTGAGAACGCTTTCGCCTCCGGTAGGATTATCTGGTGGGTGTGAGGTGGGAAGTCACCTAGGAGCCGCGAGTCCCGCGCAATCCTTTCAACCTGGTTCTTTTTATTCGCGCCTGAAGTCACTTGTAAAAGCACGTAGAAAACTTGTTGGCAAGAATTCTAGATCGATCTGGGATTCACAACAATACGGGAAAAATAAACTGATTGTGGGAAGTTATGCTTGCGCTGGGAAGGGAAAAAGGTCTTTTCAAAAGGCAGCATTGGACAACATTCAGCCCGAGTCAGGCGCCTCTAGCATTGTTCTCGCCAGTCACGGGGCTAAACTGACCCCGGAATGGACCGGTAACGCCCGAGTCAGTGTCGACACCACAAGTGTCCACTCTATCCCCTCAGCCAAGACCGGTAAGCGGAGGCGCCGTTACGACGGAGTGAGCGGTAAGAAGGGCTACCGGAAGCGAAGTCCGTCTGGTGAAAAGTCGCCGACGACTAATGTCACAGCCGCCGCCAACACGCGCAAGGGAGGCCGGCTGAAAAAGTCGTCTGCCACGCGCACGTGACCATCAAAGATCACCTGCCTCATGTCGCCTGGTGATCTAGGGACCACGCCTTGTTACATTGTTTCGGTTGCATGATCCACTCGTGCCCGGTTTGTCCCCTTACGTGCTGTAATTGAATACCAGTATCTTTTTTTCTGGTTTTGGTTTTGCTGTGATTTGTAAAAATGACCGTTCTTCGCGTATAATTGGTGTGCTTGCCCTTTTTTTACAAATGGCAATGTAGTCACTTTTAATGGCGGTGACGCGTCGATTATGATAAATCTCCCGACTCACGAGCTTCATTAGTGTAAAGAGCTATACCACAATCGAACGTAATTAATAACATTTTCACTCGTGGTTTGACGAATGTTTCCCGCATCTGGATTCTATGAGTAATCCTGTTCAGTGTTTTCACTGTTCTAGACTGTTCGACTCCGCATCGGTGGTTTTCAAAGTGTTTACTACGGTGTATGGGGGGGGGGCACGATGACGTCACGGTGACGTCAGTGGCTCCTCCATAGTGATATCAGACAAGAAATCGTTCGTGTGTACTTAAAATTACAAGATCCTTAGGAATGTAAAGGTTGTGTTTTGTGAAGACCTCGTGATGCATTTCGAGGACTCCGTGTTCCTTTTGTTGTGTGTACCCGCATACGTATTGCAATGTATATGTCTAGATGACCCGGTGGCCTAAGACGAGGGAAGCCAATTAGGTCCATGCATTTTTTGTAAGTTTGATAAAAGATGTACAGCGTTTCAACCGAAAAAAAATATTTCCACCGAGAATGACCCGGAAAAAATATGTCTACCGGGAATAAATTATTTCCGCTGGGAAAAATTATCTTAACTGGGAAACTATTTCTACAGGGAATAAATTAGTTTCACCGGGAATAAATTAAATTAGCTCCACCGGGAATAAATTGAATTATTTCCACTAGAAAACTTTCTACCGGGAATAAATTATTCCACCGGGAATAAATTATTTCACCGAGAATAAATTATTCCACCGGGAATAAATTATTCCACCGGGAATAAAATATTTAAACCGGAAAAATATTACACCGGGATTACATTATTTCTTCTGGGATCTATTATTTAAACCGGGAAAATTTGTATTTCCACCGTGAGTTAAACCCGCGGAAAATTATTTCCACCGGGGAATAAAGTAATATGTTCTGTTTTTTTTATATTGCCAACAGCAGTCCATTGTCCCGTCTATTCAGAAGTTTTATCCTTCACAAAACTTCACAATTAGAAAAAACAGAAAATTTGTGAACAAAAGTCTTGAACAAAGTAGCACATCGGACAATTCATGGTGTAATTTGCAACCAGAACCTGTTTTTCGTGTCATTTGTAACAGAATTGGTGCGTGACTCGCCCGGCCGGTTTTGCCCTCTTTTTCAAACTTCGTCTTTGTCATAATATGAGAAACACTTCATTTTTTGAGTTCACCAAGAAAACATACAGTAAAAACCTACAAGGTTCAATGCGGGATTAAAGTGTGTGATCCTTCTGGGTCAAACTGTCCCAGAGAGTTAGAAGTTTGCCTTCTTAGGCTGTTCAGTTCACTCATTAACATGCTGAAATAATGTGCTGACCATTTTGTTCCATTTGGGGGGCAAAATGACCCTCTGTGACATAAAACATGTTTTTTGTGCTAGTAACAATTTTGTTCGTGTCACTCGCATGTATCCAAGCTATGTTATTCACTACTGAATAACACTACTGTTGTCAGTTTACCAAAATTTGGCTCTGTTTATAGCACTGCTTGTCCTCCAAAAAATACAAAGAAAGTTAAGGTGGTCATTTTGCCCCATGTTCCCCTACTTTTTATATTTTCTTTATTATATTTGCAGGAGCTTTGACAAAAAATAAAAATAAATGTACGTAAGCCCATGTATAACTGCCATTTCGTAGTCCGAGTACACTGTCTTGAACGAGTTTAAGCTTTAAGTCACTGTTAAGCTTATGCTTCCTATCCGAAGATCATGTGTTTATAACATGAGTAACTTGAGCTTGATAAAACGACAGTCAGTGCTCACTTCGCCTTGCAAGTGATGAAGGTGGTCACGGTCTTTTGGCACGTTTATGTCTGTGCGTCTGTCCATGCATATGTCGTCCATGGACTTCCCGGATAAGTCTAAACGGAGCCGTTTGGAGATGGCTTCCTTTTGTGATTTTTTGTCTGATGTTGCCTATATTGCAGTGTAATAAAAACAAACTAAATAAACTTAAATAATAAGGTAAAGGTATGAAGCGAAAAGTAAACACGATCACGCATAACGTTACGTGGCAATAGCATTTCTAATAGTAAAAACTAATAATAGGACATGATATAAACAAATCAGTGCAGTTGGTAGCCCGATTCCAGCATATGATGCAAACGCGTTAATAATTACGGTTAAAAGACTGCATCAATGTCTTCAAAGGTTAAAAGGATTATTTGTGAGCAGTAGTTGATTACATGACTATGTTTACAACTACAGCGCAAACTATACAAAACTCACAAAATACTAATAATAGAGAGTTCACATTGTACTCCGTAAACCTAATGATTTCTCGCAAGTACACCACCGCAGGGCAGTCAAGTTTCTTCGTTGGTTGAGAGAAATTTTCTCTTGCTGAAATCATGGTCCGTCTCCTGTCATTGTGAGAAATTGTAAATTAAAACCTTACAACATTGGTTTAAACATATTTATTTAAACACGATTAGATAAAGAGAAAAATCTGATACAATCCTTTCGTGGGTATAAACGGGTTTGCTGGTGGACTGCTGGACAAGTAAGTGGAGAAAACTTAGCAACAATGGCATATGCTAATATTCAAAGCTGTAGTCTAACAACTGACATCTAATAGTTACATTACACGTTAGCGACCAGTTTTGTTACACTGTTTATACGTGCTTGTTTCGTCTAGATAAAACATTAAAGCGTCCGCTTTCTATCATAAAATTTTGAACGCAAATTTGAACTTCCATAGTAATACATACATGCACGTTATCTGGACCGTGAAGAATCGAGTGTATATTATATGCCCTGAGTGGAACAAGAATTGAAGACAACTGGCGTCGAGCTTTGACATATAACGGACAACAGAAAAAATAGTGATCAGCGTCTTCGTATAGATGCCCACACTGACATTTTGGTGAGTCTATTATGTGCATACGACACAAGTCTGCACAAAGCGGGCTACAACGCATCCTAAGCTGAGCGTAAATAATGGAGAATGCCCTGGTTCCCATACATTTCAACAGTTCAACTTTTGGTTTCGTCCCCGCTAGATGGTTTGTGAATTCCCCACGGTCTGAAATACTTCTGACCTCCAATGGCAAGTTGTTCCACAGTTTAACCGTTGCAGGGAGGAATGATTGGTGGTGGGATACTGTAAAGCTCTTAGGCAATGACAGATTTTGGGAGTTCCTGGTATTATATGGATTCCGCTGGGACACTGATGGTGGAAGCAATTCACGCAAGTATACTGGTGCTGACCCGTGAACAATTTTGTGCATTAGAACAATCTGGCTTCTCTTTTGCCTCTGTGCCAGTGTTTCCCAACCCAACTCCTCATAAACTGTATTACGTCCCGTCCCCTTAATTGCACCGCTGACAATTTTGGCAGCTCGGTATTGGACTTATTCTAGCATTTCGATCTCGGCATCGCTACAGTTGCTCCACACCACACTTCCATATTCCATCGTTGGCCTGATAAAAGTTTTATAAATCAGGTCAAGAGTTTTTCGATCCAATTTCCACTTTAGCGGTACAAGCAAGTCTACTCTGGCATTAGCTTTCCTAAGAATCTCCTTACTATTTAAAGACCATGACAAGTCACTTTTCAACGTAATTCCAAGATGCTTGTGAAAAGACACATCTTGAATAGGTTTGTCGCCCAAATATAATGGTGGATTACCAGAGTTGCGCTTCTTGCGCGTTGCCAGCAACGCCTCAGATTTTTCGGGATTAAAAGTCATTAACCACTTTTTAGCCCAACGCTCAAGAGCTTGTAAATCTTTTTGCAGCACAGTGCAACATTTATCGGGATCGTCAATGGTAATGAACAGTTTGGTGTCATCAGCCAACAACCGTATGTGCGACGTTACCACTTCGGTCATATCGTTTATGTATAAGAGAAAAAGGATTGGTCCGAGGATTGATCCCTGGGGCACACCCGCATCCACATATCCCCAGTCCGAGTGGGATCCTTCCACCACCACCCGCTGACGGCGGTTACATAAATAGTTTTTAAACCATAGTAGTAGGGGTCCACTTATGCCATAGCCTTGTAGCTTTGTAATCATGCCTGCATGCCATACCCTGTCGAAGGCTTTTGATACGTCTAAGAAAACCAGCCTGACATCTTTCCTCTTATCAAGAGATTCAGAGACTAAGTGGTAGAGTTCGACTAGTTGGCACACTGTCGAATCCCCTGGCCGAAACCCTGACTGATATTTAGATAAAATATGATTATCCCTGACGGAATTAAATACATGTTTATGCACACAATTCTCCCACACCTTACCCAAACAACTCAGTAACGAGACGGGGTGGTAATTACTAGCCACACTCTTGTCATTTTTCTTATGTATAGGCACAACATTGCCATCTTTCCAAGCATCGGGAAAAAGTGACTTCGTCAGACTGAGATTGAACAACGTACACAGGCTTGGGGCAAGTGCTGACCCACACTCTTTCAGTATTCTGGGATTAATTCCGTCCGGCCCGGTAGACTTATTAACGTTCAATGATTTGAGTACATCACTAACTTCGGAAGAAGACAAATGTATGTTCGTCAGTTTGTCGGTCACAGTAGATGTGAAAGTTGGGACGTTCCTACCGCCTAAATCAAGTTTGGAACTATCCAAGAAGAATTTGTTAAACATATCGGCTTTAGATCGGTTATCGACAACAGGTTGCTCCTCATCGGATTCAGTCCTCATGGGTGGGTAAGTGGTGTCGGCGCGATAACCTAGAAGGCGCTTAGCAGTACTCCACCAGTATTTCGGGCTTAATTTTCCGGTACACTCCGACCGCGACAAAGAATGAATCAGTTTATGCTCGTAACGTTCTGCAGCGTCTCGCAATTCTCCATTATAGTCGTTGCGCGCCGTCCGATAATGCTGCCATTTTATAGGGCAGTTCGTGCGCGCTGCGAGTTTATATAATCGCTCTTTGATTCGTCGTAAACGGCGCAATTGACTTGTATACCATGGGGTGTCATTTGGCCTTATTGTAACCATCTTGTTGGGAATATACTGTCGTGCAAGGTTATATAAGGTTGTCGTCCACCGTCCACAAGCATCATTTACATCATCGGAGTCAAAGCAAAACAACCAGTCCGTCTCATTAATTGCCTTCCTAAAACCCTTAAAGTCGGCTTTGGGATAGTCCCAAACGAGTCGATCATAAGACTTCGCTTTGGGTTTCTTAAAATTAATCATGCCGCTAATGGTACAATGGTCGTTTGTGCTGACAGGAGAGTGAACTTCGACCCCATTTATCAAGGACGCCGGGAACGTTAAAAACTGGTCGAGAATTGTGGCAGGTCTCCGTAATTCGGGTTGGTTCTGTAACGTGTATTTTGAGTCGAGACCCGTCAGCTAAATTTGATAAACGAGGCCAGTCGTCAGATTCGGGGTCAGCATTTAGGTCTCCTACAATAATCATGTTGCGTATCTTGAGTTGTTTGGCTTGGTCGATAGAATCTTGTAAATCCGACCAGAATAGTCTGGGAGAATCCGGGGGCCGATAACAAACGCATAACAAAACCTTATCATTACCACACCCAAGTTGCAGCCACATTGCTTCGAGTCCCGTAATATTTAGCTCGGCAAGATACTTTACGCTAAGTTTGTTTGACACATAGGCGGCTACCCCGCCGTGACCTTCGTTTTCGCTTCTATCAAGCCGAAATATGGGTTGGTACCCTGATATGAACAGATTTAGCGGTTTGCTGTCATATAACCAAGTTTCACTTATAGTTATTACATCGAACGATGTCAAGGTCGCCCTGATTGCATTTAATTTTAGGTGCGAAAGACTTCTTATGTTCGTATGACAAATAGTTGGACACTGCTTGCGGTTTGACACGGGACCAGGATTTAACTCTATGTCACCTGATAGAAGAAGTACACACATTAAGACTAATAACATTATCAGGGACACACTCCTCCATGTTGGTATAATATATAGCCCAGCACGTATTAACTTCATTGATGTGCAATTGAATAGACCAATGACCAGCCTATAATCTGCTAAGCTATTACCCAGTATCAAATGGATCTGTTAAATGGCTGATCGTGACTCCGGAGAGAGCCACATGCATTAAGTTTGTGACATACAATGTCAATGTACATGTATATACCCTGTTACAACAGAAAAAACAACGGTCCACAACAGCAAAATAAAGTAGGCCTATTAGCATAATAAGTGAGTTCATGACGGGTTTGAGTCACTGGTTTGCCTTGCGAGGCAGTGAGTGGGGTTGGGGTGCTACGGATTTAACAGTGCCTGCATAGCAAGAATGTTCAAGGCTGACGCAGAACAGCTCATGAATAGAAACAGACAGGTGAGTTCTTTTGCGCCCCGGTTTAAGGTCTCTTTTGTACCTAGAGCGGCCAACATGAGCCTCGGGGGTCGTCTCAAAGGTCGCTGCGAAGTTCCACCAACAGCTGGCCGAGATTGTTTGCGCCCTCCCACTTGGCTTTGTCGTTGATATCTGGGTCTCGTAGTCGCATGCCCACTCCCCAGAACTTGTCGGGGATGGCCGCCACCAGGTCGTTGGGGAAAGAGTCTGTTAGCTGCTGACGTAGCCGAGGATGTTGGGTGAATTTAGCGTAGAGACCCTGTTTTACTATGCCCTTTGACTTCTTTCGCCACAAATCGAGATCAAAGTTTACCGTTTTGCTTGCCAGAAATCGTTGCTGCTTGACAGATGAGCTCCTTAGTATTTTGTCTGCCGTCCCCGAATCGTCGAAGAGCATTGCCTTTGAGAACATCGTGTACTGGTCCAAGCTTGTAAAGCAATTTCCGTCGATGGTGAAACTGGCCGGGTATTCACTAGAGAAGGGAGAGTTTGAACCGTCGAAAGCAATGGTGTTTTCGTCGATCTTACGTAAGGCCAAGGTTGCCGGGTTGAGATGGGTCGGGAGCCTGTCCAACATTATAGGCCTAATCAATAAAGTAGTAAACTCGCCGAAACAATACAATCTTTAGCACGATACACACACGCAATTAATATGCCAAACATGAACATTGCAATTATTATATAATGTTACTATTCTTATCATTATCATTATTATCATTATTCAATATTTAATTTTTCAACGACCTAGTGTTAAACTTGCCCTTCTCGCTTAGTTAGAGGCTAATGTAGGGGGAACTCGCTTGGCGGGAGGATACCGATTCGACCTGTGCGGATTCCATAAACCAACTCTAACGACCGTGTATAATAATACTGATGGGTTTTAATGGTGATAATAATAGCGGATATGGACAAGTACAATATACAAATATAATATTGACATCAAAAGTGTAACCAACCTTGTACTAAGCTGAGAGATGTGCACTGTTGTAGTTGGGGTGTCCGTGGTCGGCTTGAGCTCCTCCCCGAGGCTCGCCTTCCACATTTATTTATACGAAGTTAATTCCCGACGATTGACCAATAGCAAATGCCGTTGCTGTTATTGGTCAATCGCCGCCCAGTGTGGCCCATGATGGGTTCGGGCGGTTAGTGCCAACATGTTATTTCTACCCTCGTGGTAGTTGTTTGGCCGCGGGTACCGGCGGCCGGGAATTGACATGTGTGAATTGTATTTTGGCGTAGACTTGTGTTGGCAAGTGTCATGCGGTAATCCGTGTGTTATTAGACTGTTTACACTATAACTACATGTGACACTTTGTTATCTGTTGTGGTGTTTAGCGGTTGCAGGTGCTCTGCCAACCGCTGTATTGTTGCACGGTCTTAGTGTTTATGTGCGGCTTATTGTGTGTGATGACACCGGGGTTGGCTTAGTTGAATCAGTGCGTGATTGCACGCGTAACACTAGCATAACGATGTGCCCACGTACGCTCTGCTGTTTCGCCCGCGACGTCTTTCGATTCGGACCGTGGTGACACTCCAATCGAGCTGTCCCAATTATTACAAAAGGGATACCGTCAAACTTGCCATCACCATCTTGCCAATGAATCCGATGATTTTTCTGCATCCATTATGCCACAATAAGAAGAATCGGCCGTTACGACGAGACAACTATTTTGTTCGGGGGAATTAATTATGAAATAGATTACGTAATGCTTATAGATATAAAGGAAGTATGTCTATGAATGTAAGTATCGTGCCCTTTTCCCTAAAATAAGTGGTTTGGCTACGAAATTACGTAATAAAGTAGAATTGAAGAAACCTATTACGCGTAAAAGAATAAATTAAAACATTTTGAGAGCCAATGGAAACACTTCTTGTGAAAGTTAGACGTAAGAATTGAATTGGCAGCCTCGATCGATGGCCAATACCGGTATTTGTATGTACATATATGTACCCCATGTACCCATGCACTGCTGTACCAATTGAGTTTTGTTTTTGAACAATAAATACATGTATATTTTTTTTTAATTGGCCGTTAGTCAAAAAAAAATATTAGATATAAGTTATTTTACAAATCTGTCGCTCAAATGCGTTTGCATGATACCGATTTCAAACAAAACCATTAACCACCTAATGTCTTAAATTCGGTTTCCCGACCAAAACCAGTAGTTTCTGCCATAAAGACAAATTAGAGTGTGTTTCAAGCTCATGTTGCTCCAATACGTTCTGGACCTCCTGAATTGATGTGGCAAATGGCGGCAAACTCGAAGAGGCATCTCTGTGTGAATCTGAAATGAATAGCAGCAAAACGTCAAGTGAGGTTCTTTTTTGTCGTAGGAACAAGTTGAAATGATAAATAAGGACCCGGGTGTTTCCGCAAAAAAATGCCCGACATTGGTGTGAAAAAACGAAGTCGCTGTTCATGGGTTCACCGGTGGCCTAGTAGGTAGCGTGTTCCGCTGCTGTTAACAAAGGGCCCTAGTGAAAAAGAGGGAAGGAGAGAGAGGGTTATAGGAGATAACGGAAAGGACAGACAAGGGAGGATATATTTGGAAAATGATGCCGAAGCGGAGAAAGTGTTACAGGAGAGAACTGGAAGGACAGACAAGGGAGAGGAGATCTGGAAAATGAAGCCGTGGAGGGAAGAGGGTTCAGAAAGAACGGGAAGGACTGAAAAGAGAGGAGAGATCTGGAAAATGAAGCCGTGGAGGGAAGAGGGTTCAGGGGAGAGCGGAAAGGACAGACAAGGCAGGAGAGATCTGGAAAATGATGCCGGAGAGGAGAGGCGTTTAAGAAAGAACGGGAAGGACAGACAAGGGAGAGGAGATCTGGAAAATGATGCCGGGAAGGGGAGAGGGTTAAGAAAGAATGAGAAGGACAGACAAGGGAGAGGAGATCTTGAAAATGATGCCGGGGAGGGGAGAGGGTTATAGGAGAGAGCGGGAAGGACAGACAAGGGAGAAGAGATCTGGAAATGATGCCGGGGAGGGGAGAGGGTTAAGAAAGAACGAGAAGAGCAGACAAGGGAGAGGAGATCTGGAAAATGATGCCGGGGGGGGGGGGGGAGAGGGTTAAGAAAGAACGAGAAGGACAGACAAGGGAGAGGAGATCTTGAAAATGATGCCGGAGAGGAAAGAGGGTTTTAGGAGAGAGCGGGAAGGACACACAAGAAAGGGGATATGTGGAAAATGATGCCGTTGAGGAGAAGGGGTTTTATAGGAGAGAACGGGAAGGACAGACAAGGGAGGAGGGATCTGGTAAATGAAGCCGGGGAGAGAAGAGGGTTCAGGGGAGAGCGGGAAGGACAGACAAGGGAGAGGAGATCTCAAAAATGATGCCAGGGAGGAGAGAAAGTTAAAGAGAGAGCGGAAAGGACGGACAAGAAAGGGGAGATGTGGAAAATGAAGCAGGGGAGGGAAGAGAGTTCAGGGGAGAGCAGGAAGGACAGACAAGGGAGAGGAGATCTTGAAAATGAAGCCAGGGAGGAGAGAAAGTTAAAGAGAGAGCGGAAAGGACGGACAAGAAAGGGGAGATGTGGAAAATGAAGCAGGGGAGGGAAGAGAGTTCAGGGGAGAGCGGGAAGGACAGACAAGGGAGAGGAGATCTTGAAAATGAAGCCGGGGAGGAGAGAGGGTTTTATAGGAGAAAACGGAAAGGACTGACAAGGGAGGAGAGATCTGGAAAATGATGCCGGGGAGGGGAGAGGGTTATAGGAGAGGACGAGAAGGACAGACAAGGGAGGAGAGATCTAGAAAATGATGCCGGGGAGGGGAGAGGGTTATAGGAGAGAGCGGGAAGGACAGACAAGGCAGGAGAGATCTGGAAAATGATGCCGGGGAGGAAAGAGGGTTCAGGGGAGAGCGGGAAGGACAGACAAGGGAGAGGAGATTTGGAAAATGATGCCAGGGAAAGAAGGGGATTAATAGAAGAGCGGGAAGGACAGACAAGGAGGGAAGATCTCGAAAATGATGCCGGGGAGGGAAGAGGGTTCAGGGGAGAGCGGGAAGGACAGACAAGGGAAAGGAGATCTTGAAAATGATGCCGGGGAGGGGAGAGGGTTATAGGAGAGAGCGGAAAGGACAGACAAGGGAGGGGAGTTCTGGAAAATGAAGCCGGGAGGAGAGAGGGTTTTATAGGAGAGAACGGGACAGACAAGGGAGGAGAGATCTGGAAAATGATGCCGGGGAGAGAAGAGATTATAGGAGAGAGCGGGAAGGACAGACAAGAAAGGGGAGATGTGGAAAATGATGCCGGGGAGGAGAGGGGGTTATGGGAGAGAGCGATAAAAATAGACAAGGGCATGGAGACCTGGCAAATGAGACCGGGGAGGAGAGGGTTAAGGAAAAAGCGGCCGGGGAGGAGAGAGGGTTAATGAGTAAACGGGAAGGACAGACAAGGGAGGGGGGTCTGGAAAATGATGGAGGGGAAGAGAGAGGGTTAAGGAGAGAGGAGGAAGGATAGACAAGAGAGGGGACATCTGTAGAATGAGAGAGAATGAGAATAGCTGTTCTACTTTGTTTCTTCTCACATGAGACTCTATAACACGGCTGATCCCGTGAAGGTGACCATCGGGACCATACTGCTGCGTCGGACACTCCAGGAGCAGAGCAGAGCCAATGTGTCCAGTCAGTGGTCAGTCCGGAACCCGCACTGCTCAGAATAGGGCTTTGTGCTCGAAGTTCAACCAAGGCCATTACGTCACAGGTGTTGTAAGGGACGTATGTGGTACTCAATAACGTTAGTTCCGTTTTAGAACAGGGAACCATTGTGCAAAGTTTAATTGTAAAACTTAGGTTGACCGATCCATGGCCACCCCTACCAGGCCAGGAGTCGTGTTGACCAATAAGCTGAAGGCACTTGCCTTCAGATTTACATTAAGATATAATAAGATAGGGCTTTGTTTAATTTCAGTATTTTACATTCGATAAATAATCGTCAATCAAATTGGCAGAGGCAAGGAAAGCGCGGGGGGTTTAGTCGGGGTTAACGTCGCAATTTTTTCCCTGACCCTTATAAAGGAACATTGCCTTTTTCCATGCATAGTCAATACCATCTGGGGTGTAGGCACCCTCCCCCCCACTCCCCCGGTCGTGTCACACTTGTAGATATCCGTCCCTGAATGTATAATATAATGGGGATACACCATTCGTATAGCACTTTCACTGTTGCAGTAAAGACTTCCTGGCTAGAACGCTATCGTAAATACAGTAAAACCTCCCTGCCCGACCACCTCCCTAACCCGATCGCCCTCCTAACTCGATCGATTTTTTCCACTCCCGACGGTCGGCCTATTTAGCATTGTAACAGTATTCTCTAACCCGATCACCTCCCTACTCTGTAAGTCGATCGATCATTTTGGTCCCAACGCCCCATTTCATATTCCTTAAGTCAATCGGTTGTCGGCTAGCGAAAGGATTAGTGTCACCGGCTGATTGCAATTAGCAGAACACACACACTCAGGCGATAACGCCTGTGGACTGGATAGTGTGTGAAACATGTTCGCGTGTTGTTATAGGTTGTTAGAGTATGCATTGCAGCTTTGATAATCTTGATCACAAAACTCGACACCTTTAAAGCACATACAATCTGTCTTGAGAAAGATCTGGGGGACTTGTTGCCATTCGTCGCTTCTCTTCAAGAACAACTACAGAAATGTGGCATGTTAGCTACAGCAACCGCCAAGCAAGTTTCGATAGAGAAATTTCGGCAAAAGTGATTACTTTTACATGTATATTTGAATTATTAAACAAATACTACATTGCAAGGGAAAATATTTTTTTTCTGTTTGTTTTTTTGCCACGAGTATAGTGTCGGAAGAATATTCTGTAACCCGACCACCTCCCTAAGTCGATCGATCAGTGGCAGTCCCATCGTCGGTCGAATTAGAGAGGTTTTTCTGTACACCGAAATAGTATCAATATCTGACCGTTTTCTTAGTGTCGATACTTGTATTATGGCGTATTTCGAGAGCCGCAGGATGGGGGTGCATGGAGTAGGAACGTAAGCCATGCCCCACTGTTATAATCGCGCATGCCCGATTGCTGCATCAAAGCTAGCCCGCAAATTGAGCCCGCAATTTCAGCCCGCAAATTCACTATTGGCCAATTAGTCATTTTGATAATAGCTTACAAATGATACCTTCTAGACCACAGATTTAGCCCCCAATTTGAGATACGGCGAGAAGTACAACGCTGTTTTATTGCATAAAATCATACACATGGGACACTTTGATACGATAAAATCTTCAAACCGGCCGAAATAATTCACTAAAGGACCTCAGTAACCCCCAATTTGAAGTCCGACCACCCCTAACGGGTGGTCAGATCGGTCATTTTGGCGGCCATTAGCTTGAAATCTGGGAAGTGTCCCCTCCGTTTTATTTCATTAAATCAACCCTAGAGGACCCTAGAGTACGCCTAAACCTTCAAACCGGCCGAAATAATTCAGCAAAGGACCTCAGTACCCCCCAACATTAGGGTCCGACCTCCCTAATGGGTGGTCAGGTCGGCCATTTTGGCGGCCATTAGCTCGAAATCTGGGAAGTGTCCCCTCCGTTTTATTTCATTAAATCAACCCTAGAGGACCCTAGAGTACGCCTAAACCTTCAAACCGGCCGAAATAATTCAGTAAAGGACCTCAGTACCCCCCAATTTGGGGTCCGACTCCCCCTAATGGGTGGTCAGGTTAGCCATTTTGGCGGCCATTAGCTCGAAATCTGGGAAGTGTCCCCTCCGTTTTATTTCATTAAATCAACCCTAGAGGACCCTAGAGGACCCTAAATTACGCCTAAACATTCAAACCGGCCGAAATAATTCAGTAAAGGACCTCAGTACCCACCAATTTGGGGTCCGACCCCCCCAAATGGGTGGTCAGGTCAGCCATTTTGGCGGCCATTAGCTCGAAATCTGGGAAGTGTCCCCTCCGTTTTATTTCATTAAGGCAACCATAGAGGACACTAGAGTAGGTCTAAACCTTCAAACCGGCCGAAATAATTCAGTAAAGGACCTCAGTACCCCCCTATTAGAGGTCCGACCCCCCCAAATGGGTGGTCAGGTCGGCCATTTTGGCGGCCATTAGCACGAAATCTGGATAGTGTCCCCTCCGTTTTATTTCATTAAGTCAACCCTAGTGGACACTAGAGTACGCCAAAACCTTTAAACCGGCCGAAATAATTATGGGGTCCGACCCCCCCTAACGGGTGGCCAAGTCGGCCATTTTGGCGGCCATTAGCTCGAAATCTGGGAAGTGTCCCCTCCGTTTTATTTCATTAATTCAATCCTAGAGGACCCTAGAGTACGCCTAAACCTTCAAACCGGCCGAAATAATTCAGTAAAGGACCTCAGTACCCCCCAATTTGGGATCCGACCCCCCTAATGGATGGTCAGGTCGGCCATTTTGGCGGCCATTAGCTCGAAATCTGGGAAGTGTCCCCCCCGTTTTATTTCATTGAGGCAACCATAGAGGACCCTAGAGTACGCCTAAACCTTCAAGCCGGCCGAAATAATTCAGTAAAGGACCTCAGTACCCCCAATTTGGGGTCCGACCCCCCCTAATGGGAGGTCAGGTCAGCCATTTTGGCGGCCATTAGCTCGAAATCTGGGAAGTGTTCCCTCCGTTTTATTTCATTAAGTCAACCCTAGGGGACCCTAGAGTACGCCTAAACCTTCAAACCGGCCGAAATAATTCAGTAAAGGACCTCAGTACTCCCCAATTTGGGGGCCGACCCCCTTAATGGATGGTCAGGTCAGCCATTTTGGCGGCCATTAGCTCGAAATCTGGGAAGTATCCCCTCCGTTTTATTTCATTAAATCAACCCTAGAGGACCTTAGAGTACGCATAATCCTTCAAACCGGCCGAAATAATTCAGTAAAGGATCTCAGTACCCACCAATCTGGGGTCCGACCCCCCCAAATGGGTGGTCAGGTCGGCCATTTTGGCGGCCATTAGCTCGAATTCTGCGAAGTGTCCCCTCCGTTTTATGTCATTAAATCAACCCTAGAGGACCCTAGCGTACGCTTAAACCCTCAAACCGGCTGAAATAATTCAGTAAAGGACCTCAGTACCCCCCAATTTGTGGTCCGACCACCCCTAATGGGTGGTCAGGTCGGCCATTTTGGCGGCCATTAGCTCGAAATCTGGGAAGTGCCCCCTCCGTTTTATTTCATTAAATCAACCCTAGAGGACCCTAGAGTACGCCTAAACCTTCAAACCGGCCGAAATAATTCAGTAAAGGACCTCAGTACCCCCCAATTTGTTGTCCGACCCCCCCTAATGGTTGGTCAGGTCGGCCATTTTGGCGGCCATTAGCTCGAAATCTGGGAAGTGTCCCCTCCGTTTGATTTCATTAATTCAATCCTAGAGGACCCTAGAGTACGCCTAAACCTTCAAACCGGCCGAAATAATTCAGTGAAGGACCTCAGTTCCCCCCAATTTGGGGTCCGACCCCGCTAATGGATGGTCAGGTCAGCCATTTTGGCGGCCATTAGCTCGAAATCTGGGAAGTGCCCCCTCCGTTTTATTTCATTAAATCAACCCTAGAGGACCTTAGCGTACGCCTAAACCTTCAAACCGGCCGAAATAATTCAGTAAAGGACCTCAGTACCCCCCAATTTGTGGTCCGACCACCCCTAATGGGTGGTCAGGTCGGCCATTTTGGCGGCCATTAGCTCGAAATCTGGGAAGTGTCCCCTCCATTTTATTTCATTAAATCAATCCTAGAGGACCCTAGAGTACGCCTAAACCTTCAAACCGGCCGAAATAATTCAGTAAAGGACCTCAGTACCCCCCTATTTGAGGTCCGACCCCCCCAAATGGGTGGTCAGGTCGGCCATTTTGGCGGCCATTAGCTCGAAATCTGGGCAGTGTCCCCTCCGTTTTTTACATTCATTAAATCAGCCCTAGAGGACCCTAGAGTACGCCTAAACCTTTAAACCGGCCGAAATAATTCTGGGGTCCGACCCCCATTAATGGGTGGCCCGGTCGGCCATTTTGGCGGCCATTAGCTCGAAATCTGGGAAGTTTCCCCTCCGTTTTATTTCATTAATTCAATCCTAGAGGACCCTAGAGTAAGCCTAAACCTTCAAACCGGCCGAAATAATTCAGTAAAGGACCTCAGTACCCCCCAATTTGGGGTCCGACCCCCCTAATGGATGGCCAGGTCGGCCATTTTGGCGGCCATTAGCTCGAAATCTGAGAAGTGTCCCCTCCGTTTTATTTCATTAAGACCACCATAGAGGACCATAGAGTACGCCTAAACCTTCAAACCGGCCGAAATAATTCAGTAAAGGACCTCAGTACCCCCCAATTTGGGGTCCGACCCTCCCTAATGGGTGGTCAGGTCGGCCATTTTGGCGGCCATTAGCTCGAAATCTGGGAAGTGTCCCTTCGGTTTATTTCATTAAATCAAACCTAGAGGACCCTAGAGTACGCCTAAACCTTCAAACCGGCCGAAATAATTCAGTAAAGGACCTCAGTACCCCCCTATTAGAGGTCCGACCCCCCCAAATGGGTGGTCAGGTCGGCCATTTTGGCGGCCATTAGCACGAAATCTGGATAGTGTCCCCTCCGTTTTATTTCATTAAGTCAACCCTAGTGGACACTAGAGTACGCCAAAACCTTTAAACCGGCCGAAATAATTCTGGGGTCCGACCCCCTTAACGGGTGGCCAGGTCGGCCATTTTGGCGGCCATTAGCTCGAAATCTGGGAAGTGTCCCCTCCGTTTTATTTCATTAATTCAATCCTAGAGGACCTTAGAGTACGCCTAAACCTTCAAACCGGCCGAAATAATTCAGTAAAGGACCTCAGTACCCCCCAATTTGGGATCCGACCCCCTAATGGATGGTCAGGTCGGCCATTTTGGCGGCCATTAGCTCGAAATCTGGGAAGTGTCCCCTCCGTTTTATTTCATTAAATCAACCCTAGAGGACCTTAGAGTACGCCTAATCCTTCAAACCGGCCGAACTAATTCAGTAAAGGACCTCAGTACCCACCAATCTGGGGTCCGACCCCCGCAAATGGGTGGTCAGGTCGGCCATTTTGGCGGCCATTAGCTCGAATTCTGCGAAGTGTCCCCTCCGTTTTATTTCATTAAATCAACCCTAGAGGACCCTAGCGTACGCCTAAACCTTCAAACCGGCCGAAATAATTCAGTAAAGGACCTCAGTACCCCCCAATTTGTGGTCCGACCACCCCTAATGGGTGGTCAGGTCGGCCATTTTGGCGGCCATTAGCTCGAAATCTGGGAAGTGCCCCCTTCGTTTTATTTCATTAAATCAACCCTAGAGGACCCTAGAGTACGCCTAAACCTTCAAACCGGCCGAAATAATTCAGTGAAGGACCTCAGTTCCCCCCAATTTGGGGTCCGACCCCGCTAATGGATGGTCAGGTCAGCCATTTTGGCGGCCATTAGCTCGAAATCTGGAAAGTGTCCCCTCCGTTTTATTTCATTAAATCAACCATAGAGGACCCAAGAGTACGCCTAAACCTTCAAACCGGCCGAAATAATGCAGTACCCTCCAATTTTTGGGTCCTACCCCCCCCCCCCCCTAATTGGTGGTCAAATCGGCCACTGACGGTCTGATACGGAACGCCCTCTGCCGGGACATGCGAATGTGATGCGGTTTACATGCGCGTTTGAATAGTCAGAAAAACCCATATAGGTGCGTAAATGCATGGTAGTTAATTTAATGGTCTATCGTCTGATCAAAGTAAGTCAAAGAACAGTTTTGTCATCCGCAAACCAGCAAATAGTGTCCAAATAACTGACATAAGCGACTTATTTGTTCGCGCTTATTGACGGTATATACTTTTTAGGCTGGTCCCCCGTTCCTAAGAAAGAAGCGCCTGCACTCAGTCGTTCAGTCACTATGGCAGGCCAAAGTGGAATTTAATAGTGCTTCAATATATTATCATTAAACAATCTTTTATCTTTGAATGAGTACCTTGGAGATACGTCCTATAATTGTTACGTTAATGTGCAATTATTTATTACATATATGTCCAATTATTTATTACGTATAATGTTCAATTATATATAGTATTACATAGCCGGCCCTATGTCCAATTATTTGTACATATGTGAACATGCATTGGACACATGTATTGAGATAAATTTAATATCTATAATTATGTAGTTTCCGCTGGAGTGACATGTTTGGGACGCGGTCGCGGCTGGTCCTCTCGTCACCGGCCACTATAAGAGGGCACCTGAGGGGGGGGGGGGGGGAGCAATGTCGCATGTCGAATTTAAGAAGATGTGTCTATATTTTAAGAAGCGGTCCATGTTCATGTCGCTTGTATATTCATATAGTTATTACAGTGCGCGCCACTTAATCGCACTTCGGTTAATCGCAACTTACGCTTAATCGCAACACAAATTTATCTGTAAATGGGCGGGAGCTTCGGATAATTGCAACATTCGAGGTCAAACCCAGGTGTTGTTAGCGGTCATGTAGAGACAACGCGCTATCAGCTGACACTTAGCACTTTTCTAGCTTTGTTGTTATCGCCGGATTAACAGCCTGCACCAACAAACACAAGCCACATGCTTTGTTATTCTTTTGGTCTCTTTGTGCTCGGGTGGTTGACATTGAGCAACGTGTGGCATGTTTGTGCCTCATCTTTTTGCCCTTCAACATGTAAACTGTTCGGACAGATTATGGTGGGAACGGCAGGGACGCGTATGACACAGGGGACGGTGGGGAGAGAGGGGATGGTGGGGACGGTGAGGACGGGGGAATGTCGGAATTTGAAGTTCATATATGCCTGTATCTTGTGTCGCCATTTACTCCTACCTGACCCCTGCTGTGGGGAGGGGGACATGGTTGGTGGGGACGACAAAATATGGCACCCTCATCGGACGTTGGTGATCCGAAAAAAATCTTGCAAACACAGATATAAGTGACAACTCATTTTGATTGTTTGAAAGAATGAAATAGCTAAAGGATAAAATTATATGGAAATGTGACATTTAGTCCCAGTGTGCATCGGGATAAGAAAGAATTCCTAAATGCGCCTAATCTTTTTGAAAGAACCTCTTAGGAAATACAGGCTGGAACTGAGACAAGTGGTTTTCCCGAGGCTAGGTCAGAGCACGCAAGGTTTGTTTCCATCGGCAGCATAAGTGTAAGCTACAAATTTAAAGTGGAAATCGTGGTGAAAGATACAGTCTGATAAAGTCGAGATCGTGGTGAACGATACAGTCTGATAATGTCGAGATCGTGGTGAAAGATACACCGATTAAGTCGAAAATTTTGCAAAAGATCGCCGGATAAATTAGTCAACATCAATTAAATTCAATTTAATTGAATTACGCATATGTAAAATGGAATTACACATATGTAAAATGGAATTACATATCACTATGCACAATTGAATTACAAACATATTCAATGAATTGGACATTTTACATGTAATTGATCGTGAGACCAAATGCACTGTACATAAAATCATGCACAATTGAATTGGACATATGTAAAATGGAATTACACATATGTAAAGTTGAATTACATATACCAGGGTTTGTAAAATTAAATTACATATTGAATTGAATTACATATTATTATGTACAATCGAATTACATATTCTTATATGTACAATTGAATTGCCATATCATTATGTACAATTGAATTACATATCATTATGTATAATTGAACTACACATATATTCAATGAATGGGACATTTTACATGTAACTGATTGTGAGACCAAATGAACTGCACATCAAATTATGCAAAATTTAATTGGACATATTATGTTCAATCCATTTGTTAAATTGAATTACACATATGTAAACTGGAATTACGCAGATGTAAAATGGAATTACAAATATTTAAAATAGAATTACACATATGTAAAATAAAATTACACATATCTGAAATTGAATTACACATACCAGGGTATGTTAGATTGAATTACGTATACCAGGGTATGTAAATTGAATTACATATACCAGGGTGTGTAAAATTGAATTACATATTATTGTACAATGGAATTACACATACTTTCAATTAATTGAATTTCTTTATGTAACTGATCGCGAGACCGTGGTTTTGCGGGGATAACTATATTACATGATCAAGTTCGACGCTAAGTATAAATGATTGGACAAAACTGCCTTACCACGTGTTTTAGTTACCTCGCGAGAAGTATTCGATCATCCCTTCCTCAGCAAGCACGCCCGGCCGTTCTCGGCGGAATTGTCCACATTCGTTTAATCATGAATAATGCAAATAACTTTTGGTTCTTTGATCCAACATTTAGGAAAATATGTATCAATAAGTGTCCAACGTGTCTGTTATATAGT
>OZ025260.1:35506221-35584927 GCA_964019135.1 Arenicola marina | reverse complement strand
AAAGTACTTTTCGGGTACAAATGGCGTTTTCGGCAAATAGAATCACTTTTGTTTCGCCAATTTCCTAAATTTGGTTAACCGGGCGTGCGCGAAGGAGTCCATGATGTTATTTATGCAAAATTTGTCGATTTGGAGGAGAAGTAGGCTTTTTTAGTTTCGTAAAAAAGTACTTTTCGGGTACAAATGGCGTTTTCGGCAAATAAAATCACTTTTGTTTCGCCAATTTCCTAAATTTGGTTAACCGGGCGTGCGCGAAGGAGTCCATGATGTTATTTATGCAAAATTTGTCGATTTGGAGGAGAAGTAGGCTTTTTTAGTTTCGTAAAAAAGTACTTTTCGGGTACAAATGGCGTTTTCGGCAAATAGAATCACATTTGTTTCGCCCATTTCCTAAATTTGGTTATTCGGGCATGCACGAAGGAGTCCACGATGTTATTGATGCAAAATTTGTCGATTTGGAGGAGAAGTAGGCTTTTCAGTTTCGTAAAATACTACTTTTCGGGTACAAATAGCGTTTTCGGCAAATAGAATCACTTTTCTTTCGCCCATTTCCTAAATTTAGTTAATCGGGCATGCGCGAAGGAGTCCACGATGTTATTTATGCAACATTTGTCGATTTGGAGAAGTAGGCTTTTTAGTTTCGTAAAATACTACTTTTCGGGTACAAATGGCGTTTTCGGCAAATAGAATCACTTTTCTTTCGCCCATTTCCTGAATTTGGTTAATCGGGCGTGCGCGAAAGAGTCCACGATGTTATTGATGCAAAATTTGTCGATTTGGAGGAGAGGTAGGCTTTTTAGTTTCGTAAAATACTACTTTTCGGGTACAAATTGCGTTTTCGGCAAATAGAATCACTTTTCTTTCGCCCATTTCCTAAATTTGGTTGATCGGGCATGCGCGAAGGAGTCCACGATGTTATTTATGCAAAATTTGTCGATTTGGAGGAGAAGTAGGCTTTTGAGTTTCGTAAAATACTACTTTTCGGGTACAATTGGCGTTTTTGGCAAATAGAATCACTTTTCTTTCGCCCATTTCCTAAATTTAGTTAATCGGGCATGCGCGAAGGAGTCCACGATGTTATTTATGCAACATTTGTCGATTTGGAGAAGTAGGCTTTTTAGTTTCGTAAAATACTAGTTGTCGGGTACAAATGCTGTTTTCGGCAAATGGAATCACTTTTCTTTCGCACATTTCCTAAATTTGGTTAATCGGGCATGCGCGAAGGAGTCCACCATGTTATTTATGCAAAATTTGGCGATTTGGAGGAGAAGTAGGTTTTCTAGTTTCGTAAAATACTACTTTTCGGGTACAAATGGCGTTTTCGGCAAATAGAATCACTTTTCTTTCGCCCATTTCCTAAATTTGGTTAATCGGGCGTGCGCGAAGGAGTCCACGATGTTATTGATGCAAAATTTGTCGATTTGGAGGAGAAGTAGGATTTTCAGTTTCGTAAAATACTACTTTTCGGGTACAAATGGCGTTTTCGGCAAATAGAATCACTTTTCTTTCGCCCATTTCCTAAATTTGGTTGATCGGGCATGCGCGAAGGAGTCCACGATGTTATTTATGCAAAATTTGTCGATTTGGAGGAGAAGTAGGCTTTTGAGTTTCGTAAAATACTACTTTTCGGGTACAATTGGCGTTTTTGGCAAATAGAATCACTTTTCTTTCGCCCATTTCCTTCATTTGGTTAATCGGGCATGCGCGAAGGAGTCCACCATGTTATTTATGAAAAATTTGTCGATTTGGAGGAGAAGTAGGCTTTTTAGTTTCGTAAAATACTACTTTTCGGGTACAAATGGCGTTTTCCGCAAATAGAATAACTTTTCTTTCGCCCATTTCCTAAATTTGGTTAATCGGGCATGCGCGAAGGAGTCCACCATGTTATTGATGCAAAATTTGTCGATTTGGAGGAGAAGTAGGCTTTTTAGTTTCATAAAATACTACTTTTCGGGTACAAATGGCGTTTTCGGCCAATGGAATCACTTTTCTTTCGCCCATTTGCTAAATTTGGTTAATCGGGCATGCGCGAAGGAGTCCACGATGTTATTGATGCAAAATTTGGCGATTTGGAGGAGAAGTAGGCTTTTTTAGTTTCGTAAAAAAGTACTTTTCGGGTACAAATGGCGTTTTCGGCAAATAGAATCACTTTTGTTTCGCCAATTTCCTAAATTTGGTTAACCGGGCGTGCGCGAAGGAGTCCATGATGTTATTTATGCAAAATTTGTCGATTTGGAGGAGAAGTAGGCTTTTTTAGTTTCGTAAAAAAGTACTTTTCGGGTACAAATGGCGTTTTCGGCAAATAGAATCACTTTTGTTTCGCCAATTTCCTAAATTTGGTTAACCGGGCGTGCGCGAAGGAGTCCATGATGTTATTTATGCAAAATTTGTCGATTTGGAGGAGAAGTAGGCTTTTTTAGTTTCGTAAAAAAGTACTTTTCGGGTACAAATGGCGTTTTCGGCAAATAGAATCACATTTGTTTCGCCCATTTCCTAAATTTGGTTATTCGGGCATGCACGAAGGAGTCCACGATGTTATTGATGCAAAATTTGTCGATTTGGAGGAGAAGTAGGCTTTTCAGTTTCGTAAAATACTACTTTTCGGGTACAAATAGCGTTTTCGGCAAATAGAATCACTTTTCTTTCGCCCATTTCCTAAATTTAGTTAATCGGGCATGCGCGAAGGAGTCCACGATGTTATTTATGCAACATTTGTCGATTTGGAGAAGTAGGCTTTTTAGTTTCGTAAAATACTACTTTTCGGGTACAAATGGCGTTTTCGGCAAATAGAATCACTTTTCTTTCGCCCATTTCCTGAATTTGGTTAATCGGGCGTGCGCGAAAGAGTCCACGATGTTATTGATGCAAAATTTGTCGATTTGGAGGAGAGGTAGGCTTTTTAGTTTCGTAAAATACTACTTTTCGGGTACAAATTGCGTTTTCGGCAAATAGAATCACTTTTCTTTCGCCCATTTCCTAAATTTGGTTGATCGGGCATGCGCGAAGGAGTCCACGATGTTATTTATGCAAAATTTGTCGATTTGGAGGAGAAGTAGGCTTTTGAGTTTCGTAAAATACTACTTTTCGGGTACAATTGGCGTTTTTGGCAAATAGAATCACTTTTCTTTCGCCCATTTCCTAAATTTAGTTAATCGGGCATGCGCGAAGGAGTCCACGATGTTATTTATGCAACATTTGTCGATTTGGAGAAGTAGGCTTTTTAGTTTCGTAAAATACTAGTTGTCGGGTACAAATGCTGTTTTCGGCAAATGGAATCACTTTTCTTTCGCACATTTCCTAAATTTGGTTAATCGGGCATGCGCGAAGGAGTCCACCATGTTATTTATGCAAAATTTGGCGATTTGGAGGAGAAGTAGGTTTTCTAGTTTCGTAAAATACTACTTTTCGGGTACAAATGGCGTTTTCGGCAAATAGAATCACTTTTCTTTCGCCCATTTCCTAAATTTGGTTAATCGGGCGTGCGCGAAGGAGTCCACGATGTTATTGATGCAAAATTTGTCGATTTGGAGGAGAAGTAGGATTTTCAGTTTCGTAAAATACTACTTTTCGGGTACAAATGGCGTTTTCGGCAAATAGAATCACTTTTCTTTCGCCCATTTCCTAAATTTGGTTGATCGGGCATGCGCGAAGGAGTCCACGATGTTATTTATGCAAAATTTGTCGATTTGGAGGAGAAGTAGGCTTTTGAGTTTCGTAAAATACTACTTTTCGGGTACAATTGGCGTTTTAGGCAAATAGAATCACTTTTCTTTCGCCCATTTCCTTCATTTGGTTAATCGGGCATGCGCGAAGGAGTCCACCATGTTATTTATGAAAAATTTGTCGATTTGGAGGAGAAGTAGGCTTTTTAGTTTCGTAAAATACTACTTTTCGGGTACAAATGGCGTTTTCCGCAAATAGAATAACTTTTCTTTCGCCCATTTCCTAAATTTGGTTAATCGGGCATGCGCGAAGGAGTCCACCATGTTATTGATGCAAAATTTGTCGATTTGGAGGAGAAGTAGGCTTTTTAGTTTCGTAAAATACTACTTTTCGGGTACAGATGGCGTTTTCGGCCAATGGAATCACTTTTCTTTCGCCCATTTGCTAAATTTGGTTAATCGGGCATGCGCGAAGGAGTCCACGATGTTATTTATGCAAAATTTGTCGATTTGGAGGAGAAGTAGGCTTTTTAGTTTCGTAAAATACTACTTTTCGGGTACAAATTGAGTTTTCGGCAAATAGAATCACTTTTCTTTCGCCCATTTTTAAAATTTGGTTAATCGGGCATGGGCGAAGGAGTCCACGATGTTATTGATGCAAAATGTGTCGATTTGGAGGAGAAGTAGGATTTTCAGTTTCGTAAAATACTACTTTTCGGGTACAAATGGCGTTTTCGGCAAATAGAATCACTTTTCTTTCGCCCATTTCCTAAATTTGGTTGATCGGGCATGCGCGAAGGAGTCCACGATGTTATTTATGCAAAATTTGTCGATTTGGAGGAGAAGTAGGCTTTTGAGTTTCGTAAAATACTACTTTTCGGGTACAATTGGCGTTTTTGGCAAATAGAATCACTTTTCTTTCGCCCATTTCCTTCATTTGGTTAATCGGGCATGCGCGAAGGAGTCCACTATGTTATTTATGCAAAATTTGTCGATTTGGAGGAGAAGTAGGCTTTTTAGTTTCGTAAAATACTACTTTTCGGGTACAAATGGCGTTTTCCGCAAATAGAATCACTTTTCTTTCGCCCATTTCCTTCATTTGGTTAATCGGGCATGCGTGCAGGAGTCCACCATGTTATTTATGCAAAATTTATCGATTTGGAGGAGAAGTAGGCTTTTTAGTTTCGTAAAATACTACTTTTCGGGTACAAATGGCGTATTCGGCAAATAGAATAACTTTTCTTTCGCCCATTTCCTAAATTTGGTTAATCGGGCATGCGTGCAGGAGTCCACGATGTTATTGATGCAAAATTTGTCGATTTGGAGGAGAAGTAGGCTTTTTAGTTTCGTAAAATACTACTTTTCGGGTATAAATGGCGTTTTCGGCCAATGGAATCACTTTTCTTTCGCCCATTTCCTAAATTTGGTTAATCGGGCATGCGCGAAGGAGTTCACGATTTTATTTATGCAAAATTTGTCGATTTGGACGAGAAGTAGGCTTTTTAGTTTCGTACAAAATTACTTTTCGGGTACAAATGGCGTTTTCGGCGAATAGAATCACGTTTCTTTCGCCCATTTCCTAAATTTGGTTAATCGGGCATGCGCGAAGGAGTCCACCATGTTATTTATGCAAAATTTGTCGATTTGGAGGAGAAGTAGGCTTTTTAGTTTCGTAAAATACTATTTTTCGGGTACAAATGGCGTTTTCGGCAAATAGAATCATTTTTCTTTCGCCCATTTCCTAAATTTGGTTATTCGGGCATGCACGAAGGAGTCCACGATGTTATTTATGCAAAATTTGTCGATTTGGAGGAGAAGTAGGCTTTTTAGTTTCGTAAAATACTACTTTTCGGGTACAAATGGCGTTTTCCGCAAATAGAATAACTTTTCTTTCGCCCATTTCCTAAATTTGGTTAATCGGGCATGCGCGAAGGAGTCCACCATGTTATTGATGCAAAATTTGTCGATTTGGAGGAGAAGTAGGCTTTTTAGTTTCGTAAAATACTACTTTTCGGGTACAAATGGCGTTTTCGGCCAATGGAATCACTTTTCTTTCGCCCATTTGCTAAATTTGGTTAATCGGGCATGCGCGAAGGAGTCCACGATGTTATTTATGCAAAATTTGTCGATTTGGAGGAGAAGTAGGCTTTTTAGTTTCGTAAAATACTACTTTTCGGGTACAAATTGCGTTTTCGGCAAATAGAATCACTTTTCTTTCGCCCATTTTTAAAATTTGGTTAATCGGGCATGGGCGAAGGAGTCCACGATGTTATTGATGCAAAATGTGTCGATTTGGAGGAGAAGTAGGATTTTCAGTTTCGTAAAATACTACTTTTCGGGTACAAATGGCGTTTTCGGCAAATAGAATCACTTTTCTTTCGCCCATTTCCTAAATTTGGTTGATCGGGCATGCGCGAAGGAGTCCACGATGTTATTTATGCAAAATTTGTCGATTTGGAGGAGAAGTAGGCTTTTGAGTTTCGTAAAATACTACTTTTCGGGTACAATTGGCGTTTTTGGCAAATAGAATCACTTTTCTTTCGCCCATTTCCTTCATTTGGTTAATCGGGCATGCGCGAAGGAGTCCACCATGTTATTTATGCAAAATTTGTCGATTTGGAGGAGAAGTAGGCTTTTTAGTTTCGTAAAATACTACTTTTCGGGTACAAATGGCGTATTCGGCAAATAGAATAACTTTTCTTTCGCCCATTTCCTAAATTTGGTTAATCGGGCATGCGCGAAGGAGTCCACGATGTTATTGATGCAAAATTTGTCGATTTGGAGGAGAAGTAGGCTTTTTAGTTTCGTAAAATACTACTTTTCGGGTATAAATGGCGTTTTCGGCCAATGGAATCACTTTTCTTTCGCCCATTTCCTAAATTTGGTTAATCGGGCATGCGCGAAGGAGTTCACGATTTTATTTATGCAAAATTTGTCGATTTGGACGAGAAGTAGGCTTTTTAGTTTCGTACAAAATTACTTTTCGGGTACAAATGGCGTTTTCGGCGAATAGAATCACGTTTCTTTCGCCCATTTCCTAAATTTGGTTAATCGGGCATGCGCGAAGGAGTCCACGATGTTATTTGTGCAAAATTTGTCGATTTGGAGGAGAAGTAGGCTTTTTAGTTTCGTAAAATACTATTTTTCGGGTACAAATGGCGTTTTCGGCAAATAGAATCATTTTTCTTTCGCCCATTTCCTAAATTTGGTTATTCGGGCATGCACGAAGGAGTCCACGATGTTATTAATGCAAAATTTGTCGATTTGGAGGAGAAGTAGGCTTTTCAGTTTCGTAAAATACTACTTTTCGGGTACAAATAGCGTTTTCGGCAAATAGAATCACTTTTCTTTCGCCCATTTCCTAAATTTAGTTAATCGGGCATGCGCGAAGGAGTCCACGATGTTATTTATGCAACATTTGTCGATTTGGAGAAGTAGGCTTTTTAGTTTCGTAAAATACTACTTGTCGGGTACAAATGCTGTTTTCGGCAAATGGAATCACTTTTCTTTCGCACATTTCCTAAATTTGGTTAATCGGGCATGCGCGAAGGAGTCCACCATGTTATTTTTTGAAAAATTTGTCGATTTGGAGGAGAAGTAGGCTTTCTAGTTTCGTAAAATACTACTTTTCGGGTACAAATGGCGTTTTCGGCAAATAGAATCACTTTTCTTTTGCCCATTTCCTCAATTTGGTTAATCGGGCGTGCGCGAAAGAGTCCACGGTGTTATTGATGCAAAATTTGTCGATTTGGAGGAGAAGTAGGCTTTTTAGTTTCGTAAAATACTACTTTTCGGGTACAAATGGCGTTTTCGGCAAATAGAATCACTTTTCTTTCGCCCATTTCCTTCATTTGGTTAATCGAGCATGCGCGAAGGAGTCCACGATGTTATTTATGCAAAATTTGTCGATTTGGAGGAGAAGTAGGATTTTTAGTTTCGTAAAATACTACTTTTCGGGTACAAATGGCGTTTTCGGCAAATAGAATAACTTTTCTTTCGCCCATTTCCTAAATTTGGTTAATCGGGCATGCGCGAAGGAGTTCACGATGTTATTTATGCAAAATTTGTCGATTTGGAGGAGAAGTAGGCTTTTTAGTTTCGTAAATTACTACTTTTCGGGTACAAATGGCGTTTTCGGCCAATGGAATCACTTTTCTTTCGCCCATTTCCTAAATTTGGTTAATCGGGCATGCGCGAAGGAGTCCACGATGTTATTTATGCAAAATTTGTCGATTTGGAGGAGAAGTAGGCTTTTTAGTTTCGTACAAAATTACTTTTCGGGTACAAATGGCGTTTTCGGCGAATAGAATCACGTTTCTTTCGCCCATTTCCTAAATTTGGTTAATCGGGCATGCGCGAAGGAGTCCACGATGTTATTTATGCAAAATTTGTCGATTTGGAGGAGAAGTAGGCTTTTTAGTTTCGTAAAATACTATTTTTCGGGTACAAATGGCGTTTTCGGCAAATAGAATCATTTTTCTTTCGCCCATTTCCTAAATTTGGTTATTCGGGCATGCACGAAGGAGTCCACGATGTTATTTATGCAAAATTTGTCGATTTGGAGGAGAAGTAGGCTTTTCAGTTTCGTAAAATACTACTTTTCGGGTACAATTGGCGTTTTTGGCAAATAGAATCACTTTTCTTTCGCCCATTTCCTTCATTTGGTTAATCGGGCATGCGCGCAGGAGTCCACCATGTTATTTATGCAAAATTTATCGATTTGGAGGAGAAGTAGGCTTTTTAGTTTCGTAAAATACTACTTTTCGGGTACAAATGGCGTATTCGGCAAATAGAATAACTTTTCTTTCGCCCATTTCCTAAATTTGGTTAATCGGGCATGCGCGAAGGAGTCCACGATGTTATTGATGCAAAATTTGTCGATTTGGAGGAGAAGTAGGCTTTTTAGTTTCGTAAAATACTACTTTTCGGGTATAAATGGCGTTTTCGGCCAATGGAATCACTTTTCTTTCGCCCATTTCCTAAATTTGGTTAATCGGGCATGCGCGAAGGAGTCTACGATTTTATTTATGCAAAATTTGTCGATTTGGAGGAGAAGTAGGCTTTTTAGTTTCGTACAAAATTACTTTTCGGGTACAAATGGCGTTTTCGGCGAATAGAATCACGTTTCTTTCGCCCATTTCCTAAATTTGGTTAATCGGGCATGCGCGAAGGAGTCCACGATGTTATTTATGCAAAATTTGTCGATTTGGAGGAGAAGTAGGCTTTTTAGTTTCGTAAAATACTATTTTTCGGGTACAAATGGCGTTTTCGGCAAATAGAATCATTTTTCTTTCGCCCATTTCCTAAATTTGGTTATTCGGGCATGCACGAAGGAGTCCACGATGTTATTTATGCAAAATTTGTCGATTTGGAGGAGAAGTAGGCTTTTCAGTTTCGTAAAATACTACTTTTCGGGTACAAATAGCGTTTTCGGCAAATAGAATCACTTTTCTTTCGCCCATTTCCTAAATTTAGTTAATCGGGCATGCGCGAAGGAGTCCACGATGTTATTTATGCAACATTTGTCGATTTGGAGAAGTAGGCTTTTTAGTTTCGTAAAATACTACTTGTCGGGTACAAATGCTGTTTTCGGCAAATGGAATCACTTTTCTTTCGCACATTTCCTAAATTTGGTTAATCGGGCATGCGCGAAGGAGTCCACCATGTTATTTATGAAAACATTGTCGATTTGGAGGAGAAGTAGGCTTTCTAGTTCCGTAAAATACTACTTTTCGGGTACAAATGGCGTTTTCGGCAAATAGAATCACTTTTCTTTCGCCCATTTCCTCAATTTGGTTAATCGGGCGTGCGCGAAAGAGTCCACCATGTTATTTATGCAAAATTTGTCGATTTGGAGGAGAAGTAGGATTTTTAGTTTCGTAAAATACTACTTTTCGGGTACAAATGGCGTTTTCGGCAAATAGAATAACTTTTCTTTCGCCCATTTCCTAAATTTGGTTAATCGGGCATGCGCGAAGGAGTCCACGATGTTATTGATGCAAAATTTGTCGATTTGGAGGAGAAGTAGGCTTTTTAGTTTCGTAAATTACTACTTTTCGGGTACAAATGGCGTTTTCGGCCAATGGAATCACTTTTCTTTCGCCCATTTCCTAAATTTGGTTAATCGGGCATGCGCGAAGGAGTCCACGATGTTATTTATGCAAAATTTGTCGATTTGGAGGAGAAGTAGGCTTTTTAGTTTCGTAAAAAAGTACTTTCCGGGTACAAATGGCGTTTTCAGCAAATAGAATCACTTTTCTTTCGCCCATTTCCTAAATTTGGTTAATCGGGCGTGCGCGAAGGAGTCCACGATGTTATTGATGCAAAATTTGTCGATTTGGAGGAGAAGTAGGCTTTTTAGTTTCGTAAAATACTACTTTTCGGGTACAAATTGCGTTTTCAGCAAATAGAATCACTTTTCTTTCGGCCATTTTTAAAATTTGGTTAATCGGGCATGGGCGAAGGAGTCCACGATGTTATTTATGCAAAATTTGTCGATTTGGAGGAGAAGTAGGATTTTCAGTTTCGTAAAATACTACTTTTCGGGTACAAATGGCGTTTTCGGCAAATAGAATCACTTTTCCTTCGCCCATTTCCTAAATTTGGTTAATCGGGCATGCGCGAAGGAGTCCACCATGTTATTTATGCAAAATTTGTCGATTTGGAGGAGAAGTAGGCTTTTTAGTTTCGTAAACAATTACTTTTCGGGTGAAAATGGCGCCCATCGGGTGGTAGGGGGTGGTTCTGGATTTGCTGATACCTGCCAGTTTGCAGAGGTCAGCTATTACTGCACGTTCAAAATTTCGGCCCTGATCCAAATCTATCCTGGTAATGAACCCATAGTGAGTCAGAAAGTTTTCGAATAAAACCACTATAATTCGTCTCTGCCCGGAATTGTCCCTCTATATCTTGAACCAGCACGCCACCTAAACCCCTTCTGCTAGCGTCTACTCGCAGAGAGAATAGTTTGGTGTAGTATCGTACACCAGCACAGGAGGTGTGGTGAGAAGCTCCTTTAAATGATCAAAAGCTCTCTGTTGGTCATCCTGCCACACCCAGGGTGTGAAAGCTTGTTTCCCTTTTCCTTTCCTCCTGCCACCTAACCGTTTATGAAGGAGAGTAGCGACATCAGAGAAACCCTTTATAAAACGCCTGTAGAATCCTGCAAACCCTAGGAATCTCCTTAACTCGTCAACATCTGCACGGGTCGACTAATCTCTGACCAACTTGTCTTTCTCAGGGTCACACTCTATCCCGTCGCCAGGCACTATATGCGCAAGAAACTTAATCCTTCGCCGAAAGACAGAACACTTTTGAGAATTGAGCTTTAAGTTTGCCTCTTTTATCCGTGCCGGTATTTTATGCAGGTTCTCCTGGAGCTCTTCGAAAGTGTTTTCAAAAACGATGCCATCCAAATACACGAAGCACACTTTCAAATGGCGGTCTCCTAAAACATGAATCATGAGCCCCTGGAAACTGGATGGGGCGTTGGATAAGCCGAAAGGGAGGCGATTAAACTCAAAGTGACCCAAGGGTCCAGCGGTAAAAGCTGTTTGGTCCTTACGCTCCTTGGCAATATCCATTTGCCGATACCCACACCTCAAATCTAGGGTACTAAACCATTTGGCCCCCATCAATGCACCCAAGGATTCCTCTATGGTCGGTAAGGCATAGCATCTTTGATAGTACGCTGACTGAGTTTCCGATAATCTATACACAGCCTCAAGGATTGATCCTTGTTTCTAACGAGTACCATATTAGACGCCCATGGGCTCAGAGACCGTCTAATGACCCTCATATCTATCATTTCCTTAAGGTGTTGCCTCACTTCCTCATACAGAGGTGGAGGAAACGGTCTGGCTCGTTCCTTGAACGGAATCTCATTCATGAGCTCAATTCTATGATCGGCCAGCTTTGTGTGACCTAAATCTAAGGCACTAGTGGAGAAAACACTATCCCAACCCTTCAAAAAGTCACTGACCTTCTCCCTTTCACTGGCTACTAGATGATCAATATTAATCTCTGGACAGACATCTCCCGACTGGGGCTCGATTTCTTCTGCTGTTTCTAAGTTTGCCACATGTAATTCACCTTCTATTCTATTACATCATTCATTATTTTCAAATTTGGAAAATCTTTCTCAGTTGGGACAGGGTGTGTAGCTACAGCGACAGGTATTGGACAAAACATGTTTTGGCCTCAAGCGAACCTTCTTTTCCTCCCTCCTGACCTGCACTAGCAAGTCCGAGAATGCGGGTAGATCCCTTCGCAAAGCTTCAACGCTTGAAGCAGACTTTCGTCATGACAGCCCGCGTAAAACGCAACAGTTGTGCAACCCTCACACCTGCTGTTACCCCACCCTGCGAAAACACATCTTGCAAGGCAGTATTAAGACGTTGTAAATATGCTGCAGCTGTCTCCCTTTCTCCTTGTGGGATCAGGAACAAATTTGCCAAAGGTCCTGCCCATTATCTACCTCCCCATAGATTTTCTGTAACAGGTCCACTATATCCTGGGCAGAGCACCCGATATCGTGTACCATGGGAACAACTTGGTCTAACGCAGGCCGAAGGAGACTTTGAACCAGAGACCTTTTCTTTTCTGTGACTGTGTACTCTGGGTCCTAGATATTTTCTAGGTAGCAAAATCAACTTTCTCATTCCCGACCACTGACTTGCCGGAGAAAGACTTAAGTGTCCTAAGTGGGAATTTCTGATATGGCGGGTAAAGGTTAAACTTCTCCCAACTGGAGTTCCTAATGCGGTAGGCAGAGTCTGGATCTGAGGGGCTGCAAGTGGATTTACTGGGCTGACCCCATTATGGTTACTAGCTGCTAAGAGCGGGTCTTCATAACGGTCTCTAGTCTTAGGGACACTTTTCCTCAAACTCTTCAGGTGGTTCAATCTTCACCACTGGGGGTAGATTTGCTCCAGACCCTGGGCTTATTCTGGACAGAAATAACAGTTGTTCCTGCCCTGATAGGGAGTTGTACAGCTCGCCTATACCCTGTTCTGTGTGAGGCCTAATCTCTCCACTGGTAGGGCCTTACATTAATATTTCGACTTTTCCATGTACTGTCATCAAGATCATTGACTGCATCAACAGCATCCTGGATGCTAGCATATTGTACAATTGCAGCACCAGTAGGCTGACCAGTCGCATCACAAACTCTCTCAACCTCCGAGAGCCATGTGCTCAGAAATGTCTGTGGCGTTCATACTAAATCCATTTACATACACAGACGACATGATGAAGGACCTTAATTAATATTCTCACTTAACTGTACATAACTATACTTTACTACTTAAATACGTAGTATAACTAGAAACTACTATTTACAACAGTAACAAACTAACCGCCAACATAGATGGACTGACTGTAAATGTAACAGCTCAACAACAGCCAACAGACACTGTCTGACTGTATCCACACCAGTCGGTAACAGATAACATCAACTGACTGACAATCTCGTACAAGCCTGTCATAGCCAACATTAACTGTGACTAACAAAACGTTTAAAGGTAAGTCACTACCAAAGAGTGACATTTCATTCTACCTACGTAGACCTTGTCTGCTTCAGGCTGATTTGAGGGTCGTGAAGTCACGTCCTCGTGGTCGACAGCGTCCTGGACTTGTCTCACGCTTTGGTCCGCAGACGGGGGTTTTCTCTTGGCCCCTTCCTCCTTCTACGTTCTCTTGGGTAGCGCCTTCAGCACCTGGATTCCCACAGTATGGCCAGAAGACCTTGCTCCTCAAACCACCAACAACACGTGCAATGCAGTTTAATGCCTGGCCCCACGTCGGGTTCCAATGTAACGGGTTCAGGCAATAACAAAGAGGACCAGGCAACTGTATATGTAGCAACGGTTGTGGCGTGTTTATTGAGGCTTGTAAAGAAAGAATAATTCAATTCACAATTCAGGACATTATATTTACCATGTGGAACCATTAAATATTGACTCCTAATTTAACATATGGCTCACATACCACATGTCTCAGAAAACCTGGTTTACAGCAGCAAATTACATAAAATGACAATTATTACCAGCCTGTACTAGGCCCAGCTCATAATTGTTTAACCACAAAAATCTATGCCTTAGTCTTTAGCAACAAGTAGGAGTAAATACCTGCTGATACAAGGCTATGGCTAAATAAGTGGGTTACTCAGCTTGGTAAACTATTTCAATACAACAGCAAAACATGGGTTCGCCTTAAACTTGGCTCACGCCCAATATGTGTTCAGAACGTCAATACCGGCGTTACTCTCAAACCCAGTTTATTCTTATACAAAACTGTGGGACGCGAATGACAGTAAACTACAACTAAATTCTGCTAACATGTCGGCGACATGCCTGTAAAGCAAGGCCTTAAGACCCTCAGTCTCAGTCTGGGAGGTGTTAGGGAAAATTGTAAGATTTCCCCACCGCCTGCGTCGATCTTGACAGGAAAGATATTAACGCATAGAGGCTATATACTCCAGTATATGGTATGCTGATTAGTACGCATGCGCAACAGACATCTCCGAAAATTACTCTCCGTATGGTGGAAATATACACTACACAACCCTCAAGCGGTGTGAGGTCACATCCCGTGGCCTTGAGCTTTACTTGCGCCACACCGGGAAAACTGTTCAACTATAGATATTTTACGCAGAAGATTATGGATAACCAATAAAGAGAGAGATATACGAGGTAAGCGATTATTCATATTGATTTTCTTATGCAAGTGAACACACATCAAAGACCAGATCCAGTCAAAATATTGATTTACCAACTTGCTAAAATTGTTGCCACAGTCACTGGCCACAACACTCACAGGTTCATGTGACATGTCAGTCCTGGTAAAGAATACGCATAAAAATCAATTCCGTGACATTAAGAAAGAACTTGAAGTGTTTACTCCTAATATGGAAGCAGTATTTATCGAATTAGACCAGTGTAATATAACAAGCGAGAGGACTTGTCATCGGGTGGTATACCGCCCACCGGATACCAGCATGGATATATTCAATGAAATGTTACTCGAATTACTTCAGAAATTGAAGACGAAGGTTGAATCAATTTACTTGGCAGGTGACTTTAACATTAATTTACTTAATCATGAATTTCATAAGGCCACTGCTGATTTCGTAAATACTATGTTCAGCTATTCATTCTTTCCAGCCATTAGTAAGCCAACAAGGGTTACAAGCAAACCTGCAACTCTCATTGATAATATTTTTACAATTTTTACACGTTAAAGCAAGCTGAGAAGCTTCACTATTAGTCTTTGTTCAAAGTACATCAAGGTAATATGGCAAGGACATGGACACTTATTAAAGAAATCGTCAACAGAAACAATATACGAAAGCGGCAATCAACGTTTAAAATAAATGACAGTCTAGTCTCCGATGGGAATACTATTACCAATACATTTAACAACTACTTTGTAAATGTGGGCTTCTCTCTATCTAAAAAAAACTGCGAGGAGCGAAGACTCGCCACCGACTTACATAATTAAGAGTATGTTTTTAAGCCCCTTCACAGAAGATGAAATCTACGATATCACTGGATTATGAGCTCTGCTGGGTGGGATTCCATTACGCCGACAGTAATTAAGGAAGTCCTGGATAGCATAGTGCAACCTCTTAGACACATATTTAATATCTCCTTTCAACAGGGTTACTTTTCGGAGAAATTGAAAATTGCAAGAGTGACTCCCAGACTTAAAAGTGGGGAAGAGAGCTTATTGACCAATTACCGACCTGTATCGGTCTTGCCAACCTTGTCTAAGGTACTTGTAAGACTGTTGTTCAACAGATTGTATGAATTTACAAACAACTTCTCAGTCTAAAATAATAATCAATTTGGCTTTAGACCAAAACACTCGACCAGGATGGCGTTCATACTTCTAGTAGATAAGATCGCATCAGCCACTGGTAAAGGGAAGTGCGCCTTGGGTATTTCCGTAGATTTTTCGACAGCGTTTGACACGGTAATGCCCTGTTAACACGATTCAATACGTTGTAAAGTTCATTGCAAAAAATCAAGTTTTCGACCAACTCTGCAATTGGTTTTCAACGCATCGTAAGCTTAGCGCATGTTTTAAAGTTTCGATCAACTTCAAGATTTGGGAATTGTCAACCAATCAGCGTCGAGCATTGCAGTCAATCAGCGTTCAGATGATCCGGTTGACTAATGTTTGCATTATGATAATGATACAGTATGTGTGGCTTGTATCCATGACGCTATGACGCGCGATGCCCTAATAGTATGGTCCAAAAATAAAGTCATTATGTACGACGTCATATTCAATTGAAGAAACAAGAAAAAGGAGAGTAACTCCCATTGAATAATCCGCCGGATCTGACTGCCGTTTGCATTTTATGCTCATAAAAGTATACACATGGCATTTAGATGTCATTTTGAATCCATTTATATGTTTAAAAATTAACACAATTTCATTATGTATTGCTACATGCGCGCTATGAGCTGCTGCAAATTTTGCTCTCGATTCTTCGCTTGAAATTCATCGGTAAGGATTACGAACTGGTCTGAAAAAAGTGCACTGTATTTTTATGACGATACATGAGCTCTATTGTAAACATTTTTGGACCTGTATTTCATCTGGATCACAGAGGAAATTGAATTCTTCTCGCCATTAACATTGCCAGATAGTTTCATCAGAGATTATGTAAGGTAGAGATAGCCAACTCGGCCGTTTTGACCGTGCACATCCGCCGGTGGCTCCCCCAAACGGCCGTACTGCATGCTTCCGTGCGCAGTGATCAACAATCATGGCAGCGAAGCGGAAGGCTTGGCTGGGCAGCAGGAAGTTTTGTGCGGCAATAAATTGTTCCAATTGCCAAAGAAACACACCTTTTTCCGCTTCCCAAAGGACGATCTACGGTAGGCAGAAGAAAGTAGTATAAATGTTCAAGTACTCTTAAATTGAAATGCTCATTGATGCTGTCAACTCGGTAAACTGAGTGACCGATAATGGAAGAAAATATGGCATTTATTCCACATAAACACACTGTCAAGTCTCATGTTTTCAGTCACATTCCTTTGTAAGTTGTATCTGAATCTATCCTTATTAATATTTGTTTTCAGTGCAAAAACATGGGTTCAGTATTTAAGGAGGGAAGACCTTGGGGAAAAAAGACGGTACTTATCTATACAAGAATTGTGTGGTGTGTCAGGAGCACTTCAAACACATTATGTTTATGAATGCTAAGTTACTGACAGGAAACGCTTGGTAAGAAACTTAAATTAATATTGAAAATGGTTTGATAAATTGTTGTCACATACACTGATACATGTCAGTGGGTTATTTCATGTACATAGTTAGCATGTCATGTCCAACGAAGTATGTCTTCCAGATTGGAGTATGAAAGTGGCACACATTTTATGAATTATGAGATGGGTTTGCCCAGATATATAGGTCCATCTTCCATGTAAGAGCGCATGAAATGTATTATTGAAGTAAACGTTAGGCGTGAGTAATATGTGAGCTATGCTGAAACAATGGTTCACCCTTACATGGAAGAACGACCGATATATATTACTTCCAAAATATTTCCTCGAAACATGTTCACATTTTGAGGTGGCGTTTGGAATTCACATTGGATATTATTTATATAGGAGTAATTAATGTTTTCATTGCAAGAGATACATTTACAGCTTGATTATGTCAAAATACTGAAGTCCCTGTTAAATAGCATACCGAGGCTAGAAATGCATTCTGTGTATTTTTTCAAATCACCTTGATATGAATTCAGGGCGGTTTCAAGATGTTCAAAAGTGGCATTGAATTTTGAGAAGGTTAAAAGAAATGACTGGGGGGAGGCGGGGGTAATTCATGCCCCGACTGAAGGGGGCGGAATTATAATGAAGTGCATATTTTTGTGGAATTATAATGAAGTGCATATATATCTGGAATTATAAGAAAGTGCATATTTATCTGGAATTATAAGAAAGTGAATTTATTTGTGGAAAAGAAGTGAATATATATTTGGAATTATAATAAAGTGCATATATATCTGGAATTATAAGAAAGTGCATATATATCTGGAACTATAAGAAAGTGAATTTATTTGTGGAAAGGAAGTGAATATATATGTGGAATTATAAGAAAGTGAATATATATGTGGAATTATAAGAAAGTGAATATATATATACTCCGGAGAGATTTACATGCGAACAGAACAAAATGCAGACATTAATAATCATAAAAATATCAAAAATAAAAAATTCAAAACAATAGTTAACGAAAATTATACCCAAATTCTGGGACACGAGTACACAGATGAAAATTCAAGGTATTGATAATTTTACAGAGGGAAACTTGTAAGTTTCTGCTTCCGTCTAAACACACATCCTAAACAATTTGGTGGCGCTTAATAAAAAGACTTTCTTTGTTTCTTGCATGTGCTTTACATGTCAAACACCTAGGAAATTGACTCCCCTAATTATATGGCCACATTTCGGGGAATGCCGTAAATTACCTACTAGGGGCTTAATGTGCACCTGTTTTCCTAATCTGACAATACTCTTATCACTCTGAATCCACCCCCCCCCCCCTTCCAAACCCCCAAAAAGACCGAAGCTAACCCGTTTGTGTGACGCGTCGAGACTAAAGCATGGGACAAATGCTGAGACCCCAGGTACTTGTTTCTGTAACATTTCCGTGTTCTGTTTTTGTTTCGGTAAGGAATCGACCTGTATGTAATTAACAGATGTGTGGTGCTACATTATCCCATCAGAATTATATATTTTACCGGATGTATCACGGTGAAAACCCGGTGGTAAATACACCAATTTCAGTATGTTTATCATGCGGCCCGTTTAGTTCAGCAGCACTGCCGCATTGCGGCGCTGCGGAACGGCGTGTCACGCAAAATACCATTGTGACGTAACGGAGTTGGATATCTCGTACTACACGATCTCTGGTTTCATAAGCTGTCGATCTGCACACCATTTGTTTACAACGGATACTGTATTGTCTACGTCACTCGTTGCGACGCAACAACAAACGTCGTCAGGCAACAGATGCATTTAGCTACTTTTGAATGGCTTGGATGAACGATTATGGACATAGTCTAATGTGAAGTAAATATTAAAATGGCCCTAATCAACTACACCAGATTGGCTTTGACGGAGATTTTCAAGTCAATGCAACGCTCTCCTCTGCCATCTGAGTTGTTCCTGACATTAAAAAAGTTTGCTATGTCAAACCCCTCCTACAAAACGGGGTTCCAGAGGCGGCGTAAATCGACGAAGGTGGAACAATCCTATACCGGTGAGGATAACTTCTCCACTGAAATGTATCACAAAGGCATGTGTGGACAGCAACAGGTCCGCTCTCTGAGCCCACACAATGTATTGCAGTCTACAAAGCTGGGAGTTGAAGCAAATCATATCAAACCAAGGAGATCCGATTTAGAAAGAGGAGTAAATGTAAACAACCTGGTGACGGTGAGAATGGACAACTTCAAGGACTATCACCCGTCGCCGCACTCCACTTCTGGTCTCAGATTCTGGGGCCGGTTGCACCAAGCGGTCGCAAACGGTGGTCGCAAATCTGAAACGCCGGACGTACAAACGCCGGACGTATCACCGCCCTCTCTACGCCCGTGAGCTAACGTCGGTTGCACCAACCAAAATTTAGGCGGTCGCACGTACGTCCTTGCTTTACGCCCGCCAGCCGAAAGTTTCGGGTTTTCCCCGTTGGAATGTGTCATGTCTGTCATCATACTGACTCCGTGTCGTTCGCAGGGGCACGGTTCCCGCACAGGAGACGGTACCACATCGGTGAAAACTCATTTATTAAAGTCAAAGAACTACCGTTGCCAGATTGGGCGCGCAAAAGAGCCTTTTAGCACTCACTTTCACGCTCCCGTAACAGTGGCATTTTAAGCAAGTAAGACGTATTTACTTCAAATTTTTAGTTCATAGCTTACATGAAGATGGGGTCATTGAACAATCCTGTTAATTTAATACACAAAAACTGTTGTTTTTAGCTGGTCATTATATGCACCATCCCCAAAGACTACAATATCTTATGGTATTGACGCTAAAACTTGCTTTCAATGACAATACTGCACCATTGGTGGAAACCCTTTTTATGTAAAACATCTATCCATTGATGACTCATGGACACTATTGGCATAGATATTCAATAAATTAGTAAAATACTGCTTTAATTTCGTACTGTGGCTGCTGTTGTAATGAAACTGCACCCTGTACGAGTGATATATTGCTGTCTCAGTGCTGTATAATCCATATTCCCACAATAGGATCAGAAACGTTATATTAACATTTTAGAAACGTTTTGTCAAACGAGTCAACTATTTTATATTTGACAACAGATGATAAAATTCAAGAAATCACACGGAATTTTCGTATAGTAAAGATTTTAATAACCTTCGAATTATTGAAATTTTACTTAAATCTGTTCGTGTTTTTTTGCGTTTCGTAAGGATTTAATGACGTTATAAAGATGTTTAATGATTATGTGCTGTATATATCGGTTTTTGCATCGAACAATTCAATTCCACCCTTATGAAAATATTCCATGGTACACTATAGTAAACCATGGTATACTATGGTAAATCATGATATACCATGGTACAGCATCACAAACCATGATATTAGCATGGTATACCATGGGATAGCATGATATACCATGGTATAGCATGATAAACCATGGTATACCATAGTAAATGATGGTATCACCGTGGTAAATCATGATATACCATGGTACAGCCAGATAAACCATGAGATACCATAGTCCAGCCAGATAAACCATGATATACCATGGTACAGCCAGATAAACCATGATATACCATGGTACAGCCAGAAAAGCCATGATATTAGTATGGTATACCATGGTATTACCATGGTAAATTATGATATACCATGGTACAGCATGATATACTATGGTACCAGTATGGTGTACCATGGTATATCATGTTTAACCATCAAATATTATGGTTAACCATGGCATACCATAGTTTACTATGCTGTACCATAATATATCATGGTAATATCATGGTATTACTTTGGTATATCATTGTATTACTTTGGTATATCATGGTATTACTTTGGTATGTCATGGTATTACTTTGGTATATCATGGTATAACTGGTATATATTGATACCATGGTACTACCCTGGCACTATGGTAATATCATGACACCATGGTAATATCTTGGCACCATGGTAATATCATGATATTACTGTGGTATATTATCATACCATGGTAATATCCTGGCACCATGGTAATATCATGCTATTACTGTGGTATATCATTCCACTAAGGTCCCATGCAACCTTGGTTTGGGTGGGGGGGGTGCAGAAAAGCCCCCTCCTGGATTTTCCACCGCCAAATTCCGCTGGGTCGCGGGAACATGTGCGTTCATAGACCGGGTTTGCCGGGAAAAATAATAAACCGAGCTGGTCCAAGTATTTTGGCGGTGAAGTACGGGTGGCTTTACGGCGGACCTCCCCCTCCCCCGAAAACCCAACAATGTACTAAGTCCCCTCCCCCCCCCCCCCCCCCACCCCTCCTCTTTCTCCCTCCGGGACAGCAGCGTTACAAATAGAACACCGGTAATATTTGCAGCGTGCCACAGCCCGCGAACTGAGTTGCGGGCCACCAGGCGGCAGCCGCCGCCTAGCGGAGATGCGCAGCAGAGATCGCAAGTAAGGCGCATGCGCGAAGTTTCAAAAATATTGCGGAAAGGCGAGCAGAGTCCTACGGCATGTGTGAACGATTAGCTTATATTCACGAATATTTGCTTATGTATATGAATGAAAGGTATGTATTTATAAATACTATACTGTACAGAACCTGAAGTCACCCAGGTTTCAGTGTGACACCTTAACACAAGGCCAACAGGAGTTTTATCTTTTGTTGACAGACTGTCAACAAAGGATAAAACAGTCTTCTGGTCTTGAGGACACTTGTTCTTGTGACTGTAACAGTTGTCACAGTACATCATCAGACTATCAAACTGTAACGTCTAAACATTCAGGCTACTATCACCCAAGCCCCAGGTCGCCTAATTCAAGGAATAGGTTACATCACATGGGACTACACTCTTCCCCCTGCCCCCGGCCTGTACCAGTTGATTTACGGCGCCTGTGCAGCCACTGAACCCTCTACACTACAGTACAGGAACCCTAAACGCCGGGGTGGTGGGGGGTCGACCTGCCCCCCTCCCTCTATCTGAAGTTTGTGGTTCTTGTACGTGCCCTTAGATGATACTGCTGTGATATCTCTCGGCCCGGCCCTCCGTGGACCCCTCCAAGGACCTACCCCTGTATACGGGGATCAAGCGTCACGAACTGACCTGGAACGTTTTTTGTTCCCGCCATGGTTTGGGCTTGAACCACCGACCTCTCGCTTCCCAGGACGTTAAGAGCGTAACGTCAAACGTGATGCGCTAAAGGGATAATCCTGGCGTTGGCGCAGGTTGTTATTGGGCATCTTCAACATTTCCTTCAATTATTATAATCGGAAGCGCAGTTATTTTGACCTTGTGAACGTAGCCATGGTTTTATAGGAAACTTATTGTTTCACACAATAACCTTCAGATTAGTGTCACGAGCACAGTTGCAGACCTGGGGCCGTGTTCACAAAGATTCCTTATAAAGAATTCCTTATTTTTATTAAAGCAAAAAGTTTTGCTCTGTGAAGAAAATTTGTAAGAATCGTTTCTCGAAAAGAGATTAAAGAATTCCTCACAGAGTAAAACTTTGAGAATTCTTCAGGGCTTGATTTGTCCAGCCCGCTCTGGACCAATCAAAACAGCCGTATAAAAGCGGATATGGCACTGTTATTATCATTGTCGTCACTGTTGTCATGGTGATAAATGTGTCTTCTGTTTTGTTGCTAAGTGACGTCAAGTGTATTGTGACGCAATGCATCCAAGCAGCAAACCAAAGACCTTACCACACCTTACTATGATACTACTACATAGACTAGTAAGGGCTTTGAGCAAACTATGCATACACCCCCCCCCCCCCTTGGCAACTGCCTATTCGATTGCTCTTAAAATTAACTTGTCAATTCCTCATGGCAATCGATATAAAACACTGAAAGTTTGGTAAAGTCGAAATTAGTGAAATAAATATATGTTAATGTGCATTTAAACATAAGACTCTTCAAAGCGATGGTTTTGACGTTGTAGTGCCTCAAATATGTTACGCTCCATATGCAAGAAAACAATAACTGCCGCATCGATTTCTATAATATTAGGCATGTCACTCCTTCGTGGCAATCCCGTTAAAGTGCGAAAATTTCCGCAAAATCGAAGCAACAGTTTCTGCGTAATCATTGAAATAATATCGCCATGTCTTCAAATTGTCAACTTATGACACTTTAAAGAATTCTCAGGACACCTTTAACTTTTCCTTATTTTTTACTCAATAGAGTAAAACATTTTACTCAAGAATTTTCGAGAAACACTTTTAGCATTCTTAAGCAAATTATTATGAGAATTCTTGAAAATTCTTAAGAATTTGCTTAAGAATTTACTTAAGAATCTTTGTGAACACGGCCCCTGATCAGAAATATGATGAAGCGCTTGGGTACGAACAGGCTGTGGGGGCTACACAGCCTTAGGGGGCAAAAAGCCAAACGTTCCTTCCAATCTACCAATGTCTGCAAAGTTACACTCAAAGTTGCTATATCATGATTGCATGATTACTAACTGTATTACAGGTTTCCATTGATGTATTTCTTCTTTTTTTTAGAAGCCAGCATGAAGTACCATTCCATCGGCCAAAAGTGTGCTATGCGCTCAAGTCTGCTCCTTGGCAGAAGGGTGGGAAGGCAAACTTTATCCGAACTTATGGTGATATCTTTCGCGGTCGAGCACAACCATATTTTTTCGCTTCCCAGTCAAGTAAGACACCTTCATGTATGTACTGGATAGTTTGTCTTTCTACACATAAGTTAATTACTTACAATCTGTCAGGAGAGTTCCAATTAAACCTCATAAATTTACCCTGCTTAACGTTCTTGTTCCAGAATGAGCCTAACGAGACCTCAGCCTGATTTAAACAGATTCATTGCATGTAATTCAGCAATAAAGAGCCTTTGAACTGAACTAAATTGTTGTTGCATGAATTTCTTTTTCCTCGCGTGACATAGAATTAATATTACATTCATTTCATTAACCTGTTAACGTTATAAAATACATAGGAACCACTGCAAAATCGCATTTTTATAACGTCCAATACAGGTTTTATAACGTCCAATAAACGTTTTATAACGTCCAATAAACGTTTTATATCGTTTTAAAAACATTCCTAAAACGTTAAAAAAGGTAATAATAACGTTTTACGAAAACGTTTTAAAAACATTAAAACACCTCTACAAAATAACGCAATTATAACGTTTTTGGAAAACGTTTCCGAAACCAATTTGTATCGTTTCTACGACGTCAAAATAACGTTTTTGTGTTAGCTGGGTACCCCCTAGAGGTCGTATATTTACGCCCCCTTTTGCGACCGCGTACGATTTGCGACCACGTCGTGCAACCGACGTATGGAGGGCGTACCGTATACGACCACGATACGACCGGCGTAAATTTTACGACCGTTTGGTGCAACCGGCCCCTGCGTCGTAAACACTCGTTTGATCAAAAACAAAGCTACTGACTTTACGGAATACATAGTATCAAACAAAATTGATTTATGTGCAGTCACCGAAACATGGTTAACTTCGACAGATGAAGCAAAGAGATCAGAATGTGAACCAGATGGATACGCTTTGCACGACCAACCGCGAGAAACCAATAGGACTGGTGGAGGTACAGGACTTCTGTGTAAGGCACCGCTGGTGGCCAAAAAAGTGGCAGGAGGTGAAAAAACTTCATTTGAGTTTTCTGAATGGCTTGTCAATGGACCTGCAACTAATGTCAGAATTATAGTAATTTATCGTCCAACGTACTCTGCGAAACACCCAATCTCTACTACGATGTTCTTTGATGAGTTTTCTGAATACATGGAGCCTGTCATTATCAGCACTGAGCCAATCTTAATCACTGGAGATGGAGCCTGTCATTATCAGCACTGAGCCAATCTTAATCACTGGAGATTTTAATTTCCACGTTGATGTTACTTCAGATAGGGAAGCGGGTGCTTTCATGAATCTTGTAACCAGTTTTGGTCTGAGACAACACGTAACAGACCAGACGCATGAATCTGGTCACACATTGGATTTAATTTTAACACGGAATACTGGCCAATTACTGCTGGATATACCGCAATCCACTTATGACATCTCTGATCATGCTTTTGTGCAATGTCAGCTATCTCTTCCGAATCCTGTACTGCAAACAAAGACAATCACGTTTAGGCAGTTAAAAAAGATCAACATCGATCGCTTTAAGCTGGACATCCAGGGATCTCAGTTGCATTCCTTAAACCATGACACGGATGCGGCCGGAACACCGGAACAATTGGACAAGGTAGTCACCCTATATAATGACACTTTACAACAACTGCTCGATCAACATACTCCACTAAAGACTTAAAACCATCACTGTTAGACCTGCGGTTCCATGGATGAACGATAACATCAAAGAACTAAAGCGAAGACGGCGGAAGGCAGAACGTGAATGGAGGAAATGGAAAAATGATCCAATCGAGTGCGACCGTAAAAGAGCTCAATTCAAGCATTGGCGAAATGAATGTAGACGCATCATGGATGCATCCAAAACTGATCATTACAGCAGCCAGGTGTTAGAGTGTGCTGGGGACCAAAAGAAACTATTTAGGTTGATTAGCTCTTTTACTAAGCCAACACAACTGGTATCTTACCCAGATCACCAATCTCTATCGAACCTCGCAGGTGACTTTGGAGACTTTTTTGTTATGAAAATAGACAAGATCAGGAGAGAACTGGATGAACTTAATGTTCCACCAATAAGGCTGCCGAAATCTGCCAAGACTGATTATCAAAAACTGACATTGTTTCAAATGTTAACGGAAGACGATGTTTCTAAACTCATTAGAAGGTCTCCAAACAAGCAGTGTGCGAGTGATCCGATACCAACATGGTTACTCAAAGAATGTAGTGAGTGCCTCTTACCTGTATTGACTCTGCTGGTTAACGCATCACTGAAGCTTGGCTACTTCCCTAGCGAGTGGAAAAATGCGATAGTGACACCACTCTTAAAAAAATCAGGATTAGATCCAGTGTTCTCTAATTTTCGGCCAGTAAGCAACTTACCTTTTGTATCCAAGCTGGTTGAACGGGCATCCGTAAAACAACTGACAGACCACTTGGAACAGAATCATCCACTACCTGCACACCAGTCAGCCTACAGAACCTTCCACAGCACAGAGACAGCACTCGTCAAAGTCCAGTCTGATCTGCTGCTAAATATGGATCACCAGTGCGTTATACTGCTGGTAATGCTGGACCTCAGCGCAGCGTTTGACACCATTGATCATACCATCATGATGGAAACAACGGAGTTCGAGGCCGGGGTTACGGATGCGGCTCTTAGATGGTTCGCCTCATATTTAGATAACCGCACGCAGCAAATTCAAGTATCTGGAACAACCTCAGATAAGTTTCTACTGAAGTACGGCGTCCCCCAGGAGTCCTGCCTTGGACCAGTGTTGTTCACGATCTATGCAGCAACATTGTTCCAAGTTATCAGGCAACATTTACCAGCAGCTCATGGCTATGCCGACGACCATCAGCTGTACTTAGCATTCCGACCCGACGGTTCAGTTAATCAGGACTCTGCACTGATAACCATCCAAGAGTGTATCAGCGATGTGAGACAGTGAATGTTATCAAACAAACTTAAAATAAATGATAGCAAGACAGAGTTTCTTATACTCGGTAGTAAGCAGCAGCTAGAGAAGGTTACCATCCAGGGGGTACAAGTTGGTGAAAAACAAATATTATCAGTAACGTCAGTGCGTAATTTAGGCGTAATATTTGACAACAATTTAAACATGGAAAACCACCTATCTAAGCTGTGTTGTACAGCTTACTTCCAGCTTTATAATATTAAGAGCATACGGAGATATCTCACAAATGAGGCAGCGAATACAGTCGTACATGCCTTCATCACTAGCAAAATTGACTATTGCAATAGTTTAATGAGTGGCCTACCTGCATGTCTCATTGAGAAATTACAGTGTGTTCAAAACGCGGCAGCCAGGGTGGTACTAAATCTTAAAAAGTTTGACCATATAACGCCAGCTCTGAGACAGCTTCACTGGCTTCCAGTGCGGTTTCGAATTGATTTTAAAGTATTAATGATGGTTTTCAAGGCATTGCATGATATGGCACCTGAATACATCAGTGAAATGATAATTAGAACGAATTGTGCTCGCTATAACTTGAGGTCCAACGAAGAAATTAAATTGAAGGTTCCCAAGGCCAATTGTAAGACACTTGGCAGACGTGCTTTTGCTGTCAATGCTCCAATGTTGTGGAACGCCCTACCAAGTGACCTTCGTTCGCTTGATACCTTAAGACAGTTTAAACAGGGCTTGAAAACTTACTTGTTCACTAAATTTATTGATGAAGGTTATTAGTGGTATGCATGTATTTCTTATTTCAGTGAGCTACCTATAACATGTTTATGGATAAGCGGGTATAGTTTTGTAAATTACCCGGTTTATTTCAATGTACAGCGTCTTTGAACGGATTCACGGATTTGGCGCTATATAAACCCAATAATAATAATAATAATAAATTATGTTTAGTGTCATAAAGTGACTTTCAAGCGGCGGTCGTGAGGTACTGAGTCGGAATTGCGTGAAAACGGTCCGCAGAATAGCGCGGCAATTTTTTTTGCTGCAAAAACACACCTTTTTGGGGGGTCACTCGTGCATTGACAAATTTCTGTGTTTATTTACTAGATGTAACAAGGCAGCATAGTAATAAAAAATATATGAGAAGTAGCCTATGATCCTTATAACATTTTGTTAATGTTTCATCTCCCTGGAAACAATTAAATCGGCTATCTGACATAAATTAACACGCACTGTGACATTTAACATGGATGAAGAACAAAAAATCCTTGACCTGGCTCAGAAAGGCCACAGCGTATACATGTGTAATTGGTCGGGCTGGAACAGGAAAGACTGTTTTAGCCCGATGAAGATTTGTGCGTACACAGCCGTGACAAATCTAACTGTTTTGTGCTCTACGACTACGGGCCTTGCGTGCTTGCATAGTTGCTCAGAAGCCTTCGTTTTGGTATATATTTATTAATAGGAACGATGGATTATGCAATATATAGATCTATATCTATTTAAATACTCGTTAAGGTGCGAAAATGACGTCATTATATCCATAAGAAATAAGATTCAATACAAATCTATTTAATTTCTCTGTTTATCATAACGCGCTCCCAAGACGATGTCATTTTGGTTACGTCATAACAACCAATGTTTGGAACACCCGATCGAAGTCACGCGTTTTAATCGTTACGCCTCGTTACCACTGCGCCACGACATATGACGGTACTTCGTTTCGTTTAGTTTCCTACTTTTATACCCGCAAAGTCGACATACGGTGGTTATGATTGTACACGCAAGGAGCGTTGGGGGGGGGGGGGCACATTACTGCAGTAGTGGTGTGCCGTAGTACCCTGATAACCACAGAATCGCTTTGTCTACGTCCACTTCTCTCCTGTTGTTTATTGACACTTGTCCGTGCGAATAAAAAAAAACGGGGTTTGCCGTTTTTGCCGCAAAGTGGCGTAAATAACGACGTAATTTTTACTACCATCGCTAGGCGGTGTAAACGGTTGAATCGGTTGGTACGCGGTTTGACCCTGTGAACTGTTGACCGACCGATACTCCGACCGTTGTTACGACTATTGAAGGAATGAACGTATCGTATAAACCCGGCATTAACCACGAGATATAGCTATCAAAATTGGAGAAATACGGGGTCAGGTGTATAGCAGAGAAGTGGTTCCAAAGTTATTTGAATTCCCGGGCACAATATGACAACACTAAATCAACCAGGTTAACGGTAAGATGCGGATTTACACATGGTTCAATCCTAGAACCATTACTTTTCTTAATTTACATCAATGATTTGGCCAACGTTAGTACTAAACTTATCTGCATTTATTTGCTGCTGGTGACTCAATTTTTTTCCGTCAAACAGGGAGGGATAGCAATGATATGATTATAACATTAAAAACAGAATTAGATAAGATACAGTGGTTACAGATACAGTAAGTGGTTACAACTAAATTAGTTAACTCTTAATCTCAGCACAAACTAAATTTATGATCTTTAAGTCACCCCGAAAGAAAGTATTGAACGGCGTGTAGAGATATCAGGACATACAATCGAGCAGGTTACCTTTATCAAACTCTTGGCTGTGTATATAGAAAGTGGGTTATGATTGAAACCCCATATATCATATATCAAAGGGAAAATATCAAGTGGATTGGCGATAATTACCAAGGCGAGGAAGGTGCTGACAAGCGAGACGCTCCGTACTCTGTATTACGGTTTATATATACATACTTAAGTTATGCAATTAAAATATGGGGGGGGGGGGCGTCATACGATTGCCTATTTGAATCCCATTGTAATCTCCCACTCAGCCTATATTTTACAAACATAACATCTGGCCTGTATTCTGTATATTTGAATATTGAATATTATTTGTTTTATCAATATTTCAATAATGACTACCGAACGTTATAGCTGACTTATATATTAACAATATTGAAGTACATAAGTATTAAACGAGGTCATCCCAAGGTTTGCACCTCCCTAAGTTTAAAATGGATGAATTTTAAAAGTCGTTTAAGTACTAAAGCATATGTTTATTTATTAAGTGGTTCAGTGAAGTTGAATTTAGATCTTCTATGACGCTATTTAAAAGGACAGTTAAAAAATATTTACTACAGTGTATAGTGTATAGCATATGTACGTGTGTTGTTCTTGTGGTTTTTTTGTGTGTAACAACATCGCATTTTCATTATCTCGTACAAGCGTATAAGCTTCGGCTTTACCTTTTTTTTGTTATATTGTTTACTTTTACCGCTACAATGTATTATGCAGCCTCTTTATATGACAATAAAGATATTATTATTATTATTATTATGATTATTGTAGAAACACTACCCCACGTGAATGTTCCTCCATCATTATTAGGCATTCCACAGCTTCATTGTGAAGTGGAAAGTGAGAAGTCGGAAGTCCCCTCGAGGCTTTCGTAATAGTGTGCATTCGATTGGAAGCGGAAGTGGCGGAAGGTCTTCTAACGGGTCAATTCTTCAGAGATCTCTATCCCACCCTATGCACAGAACGGGCCTAAGCTTGCATTAGCCATTTCTTTTTAAACTGCGTTTATGGGGCGGATCATGTGATATCCAGCGGGGACGATATTTAAAAAACAAATCTGGTTTTGAAAATTACCTGGGCTTGAGTTTTTACTTCGACCCAAAGAAAGCCATACTGCCCCCAGCTCCTGGTAATCAAATGGTCCGCCCCCAAGTAGGTCTATGCTAGCTACAACCGCAAGATAACATGCTTCATTCGTGGTTACATTCGGGTGGTCGCAGTTACATTCAAATATTTGGTTTTTTACGCAGATTGGGTCGGAAGTTTTGGCCCAGTCGAATGCATTGAATGTGTTCAAGGCACTGCACCCGACAAACAGGCTGTTTATGTCACGACAAGAACGAAAACATAACTGTGAATGTAAACCTTGCATGAACGTGAATTAAAGGAATTTGGCGTTTGTTCATTTCTTGACCTGTTTATTCTTAACAACAACGGCTGATTCGCAGATAAGAATCAACACTCGTAACAAAAGAATGACGCCATAAGAATGGTTTAATATCCTGTAGTACTGGGCCTGTACCCACGAGCCAGTAGATAAGTGAACCGTAATGTGAAAGGGTAGAATTCTGGAAAACGTTATAAACGCTGCTGCCGGTACTGCCGGTATCAGCCGCAAAATTGCCGGTAACGGGCCACTATACCGTCATGTTTGTTGGGACATTACGTTATACAAATAGGAGAGAAAATTGGGCGACTGATGTAAAGCGTATTTTATTTAGGTATAGTTTTTTAAACGTTCATGTCACAGAATGTCGGCTATGCACAACTCTCCTTGTCACAATTTAAAGCAATATATTCCGTAATTTTTATATTAGCAATCTATTCTCCAGGTCAAAAAAAGTATATTCTGCCTTGAATTAAAATCCTGAAAGCACTTGGGCTATCTGAAGAGAAGCAAATTTGTTCAGAAGTTGGTGGCCGGCTTTATATCCCTGCGCGCCTGTTCGCTCTTCGGTATTGTGTGCGATGTCGACCGCGACTCGCTAGGACGTCTGCGCGCGATAAACTAGTCCCGCGCAGTTTTGTGTTAATAGAAAACATCTATGCATCATAATTTTGAGATACTTTTAGTCTTGACTCTAAAATGTAAAAAACCCTAAGATGGCGCATTTAATTAGGCTGCTTTAGACAAAGATTAAGAGATTGTTACCAACATTATTGGTCGAACAGTAGTCATAAATCCACCAAGCTTGATACCTATGCAACATGCAAGAGTTTACTCGATAGAGACAAGTGTCTGATTAATGTACCAATGTTAAAACATCGTATACCTATTCTCAGATTTAGATTGCCATAGAAACAGGAAGGTGCAAAAACGGTTCACGGTGTTGCCGGATATGTATATATTGTAACACAAATGGCCTTCATTATTATTTATTATTCAACATTTATTAATATACTGAAAAGAGAGAATCCTGTTAAGTTAGAAGAGCTGGAAAATTTCATCTATCAAGCAACAAATCTCCGTGATCGGTTTCACAAAGCCGTTTCCATAATAAAGTTAATTTTGGTAATATAATAATCTGTATATATGTTGTACTGTGGGCCGAAGACCAGCAGTGCGGAATAAACCTTTAAGTTACCTTACCTCACATGTATACGATACAAACAAGCAAATGCTATATAAAAAAGGAACACATTTTCCTCACTTTATCATCTACAAGAGAGGCATATATTTAAAAAGTAACATTTTGCCATTCGCGGTCTGTCTTACTGTAGCACAGTTAATGTAGAAATAAAGTCTTCAGCCCAAAGCCCTCTTCCTAACACCATCATTCATCAATCAGTCGTCCATGGCTGATGCATTACATCCAGGGGCCGCGACTGACCGAGGTCTTGGCAACAAGACATTGTTCAGTGGAAGCGCGCCAATGGCGGCATGATGCCTTGGCCTTTGCTGTCCCCCAGACGACATGCCTGCTCGTCGCCATTCAGAGTGTATCCGACGTAGCAACGGCAGAGGAAGCTTCCTTCTGTGTTTTTACAGTGGTGCTGGCAGCCTCCGTTCTGGGCCGAACACTCATCCACGTCTGATGGAAATGAAACTCCAAATTGGACAAATTTCCTGCGATGTGCCGGTACCTACCTGCCGGTACATATTCCTATTTTTGAGTTTCATAATTACATAGACCTGCAGTTGGAAACCTATATAATTTCTTTAATGAATTGATTAATTAATAAAATACGCACCCCATCTTTAACATTACTTTGGGCAACTAATTTGCAACGTACAAGGGACACAATTTTTCACTGGAAAATTTAGTCCGGATATTGCATATATTTACAATCCAGTATTATATTATTATTTGAATAATATTAAGTTATTCCCGATATATTGCCTAGATCATGCATCTTGATTAATTACGTTCCGTATATGGTTATTATACTCACAGGTCGTAGCACTCTTCACAGTGGTGGTTCCGTACGTTTGCAGGACTTCCCGTCGACGGCTAATTCATAACCCTCGTGACAACCGCATACTGCCTCTCCACTGGGGGCGTCAGTGCACAGCTGCAAACAACCTCCATTGCCACGACTACAGGAAGCCTCTGCAAATATAAATATTGCTCCATCAATGTTTTTTATGGAACACTTGTCGAACATATATTTAGGATGTGCAAAGTAAGTTCGTTAATGCACCAGAGCGACTGGGCAAGCCGCCGAGACCACTTAGCGTACTCGACGGCAGACCCACCAGACCAGGGTTCAAACCCCGCCTGTATCTGGGACCGATCCATCTTTTCATCTCAGCGTGCCATGTGCGTGGTTAGAATCCCGCCTGTGCAAATATCTATAAATGTGCATGATAGAGATCCCGTATCATGTTCAAAGAAAAGTAGGTGACAAACATGGAACTCTTTTCCGTTGGCTCTTTTCACGCGGAATGGGTGGATACAAAGTAAATCGACAATCTTAAAACGGCTGTCCAACATTTTGTAACACATTGAGTCAGATAACATGAGTTTAAACACTTAATTAGCGGCAATAACCATTTAGGAATTGACACAACCGACCAAAATAACTCAACTGTATGATAATACGATGACTTCTTTATATTGTAGTTAACCATATTGGAATTATTTTCTCTAAAGCAACGTGCTGTCAATAGCGAAACACATTTTGGAATCCAGATGCATATAATTTATCATTTGGTGCCAAAATGCGATGTAAAATTCTATATTGGAACTCATGGAGTTTCACATATCGGGTAATATGGTACAACCTTGAAAAAGCACAATAACTTTCTTCTTCCCGTTAAATTACCATTTAAATCTGCTTTTCATCCGTTAAAAGCTGTACTTGGGCCATCCTTTCAATAAGACGGTTGGAAACACATTTACGCGTTTTTTGTGTTCTCTAAATATAGAACGAATAGAGATGGTTCTTCGTCAGTACACCGGATGTACACCGAGATTAATGAATTTGTTGACTTGCCCTAACCTGACCCACGTAGCCTTTCGACCCTCTTCACCCTAATATCTAGGAACCGCCACATGACACATGGTATCTGCTTGCCTACCTTCGTCCATCACACACTTCGGTAACTCCCCGGTCCAAGCGCTGTTCCTACAGTACATGAACTCCCTCGCTGACTCTTCCAGCTGGTAGCCCGGCAGGCACCGGTACTGAGCGTACAGCACTGGTCTGCCACTCGCCGCCGTTTTGTGGCGTAAGGTGGCGCCAGCGTTCATCACCAGCGGTGGCGCCACCTCTTGGCGCCTCTCCACGGTGCCCACGCAGGTGTAGTCCGCCCCTTGCAGCGCCGCCTCGTGGGAGAGCGTGCCTGGCTCTGCCTGGTCGCGGTACACATCGTTCTCGCCCTTCGCTGTCAGGTGAATTACAATAAATAATACTTCTACTACTACTACTACCTAATTTATATCGTAATATGATGGTCTGACTTACAAAACCTCTTCCATTTTCGTCTTACTTTCGCAAAGAAAGAATTAAGTTTAATTTCTTGCATTATCATCGCAACAGTGATACTATATAACAAAGCAGGGGAAGATCTAGGATTTTACAAATGAGGGTTGTTCTCTGAAAACTTGCGAGGGGGGGGGGGTGGGTGCTTGGAGAACCCGACTTTTACAGTGCATGTTCAAGTTCCCAAAGGGGAGGGGGGGGGGGGGGGCGGGGGGCTACAACCCCGCTGCCGCCAACCCTAGATCCGTCCCTGTAAAGATATGAACTAATGACACAACGATAGTCGGGTATCGGCACAATAAATAGTAGGGAGTCCGTGCCTCAAATATAGAACAATTTGTGCACAAGCAGAGACTCGACGCTTCCATGCACCGCATGAATATAATATGCCACTGCATATAATAACGCTAAATGGCGCTAAACACAGATGTTTGTATATATTGCTGATAGTTGTACAGCTCCTGTCATGATTGATTCGTCTAGCCATGGTAAGGAGCCAGTGACGAACCTTGGTGGATGCAGCGGGGTCTGGACCCCTTCCACTTCGCCTTCTGGCAGTAGAGATTCCGGGCGGTGCCCACCAAGGAGTACTCCCAGGTACAGCGGTACACCGTATACAGCCGCGGGCTTAACCACGCACACCAGCCAAAAAAATAAGAACACGTCAATCAATGATAAATATCCAAACTAAGGTCTCCTTTCCTTTCCTTTTAGTTAAGTATTCTTTGTTCATAATCGACCAAGCAGTTATGTCTTTACTATAATGTAAACTATATACTGATATTTGGAAAGATTATCTTCGCTTCATTGTCATTATTTATAGTTGTATACCCTTTTAACATAACTAACTCAGTTTTCCATTCACTAAAATCTAGAATATGTCTTTTCGTATATGCCATTTTGGTCTTAATTGCAACTGCAACATGCTTGGCCAAGCCATTTTTTTTATTTTGTAGTGCATAATTAATTTGTTTACTTTCCACATGAGTTGCGAGTAGCTGTCACCTGGTTAGTGGGTGCATTCTTACTTACCTCCCTAGATAAACAGCCCACTTGGTGAAGGCCCTTGCGTTTGCTATGCGCGGGGGCGTTATGATGTGTTCATGTTTGATACAGCTATAGTCTGACACTTTCAGCATGCCATGGTGGGGACTCAAATCGCGCAATTTAGATTTCGACCATTTGGTGGCGGCCATGGTGCCGTAGTTCCAGCTCGGATCGCTCCTCTTGTCGGATGCCTTGAGATCTGGCATGTGCAGGTATGTTTGAATAAGAGAAATATATATATGAATAATGGATCAAACTGCGAATTTCATTATTTCCCTTAACTTCACTTTCGAAGTTATCCATTGTGCAGAGAGAGGGCAGACCTATGTACTGTGTTCTGGCGATCGAGGCGGGTGGGGTGGCTCGGTAAAAACTTACAATAGGGGGGTGCGCTCTGAAAACGTGCGACTTTGAGGGGGGGGGGGTCCTCCACCATGAAGTCGTAACGTCAAGCAGTATAATTTGTTGAGGTATGGCAAAAGTGCGTGCGTGGGGGGTGGGGGGGGGGGGGCATGGACTCCTCTGCTTCCCATGGGCCTGCCACTTCTGGTGCATACACCGGATCGTGCCAGGTATCTTACAGTTGAAGGTACTTGATTACACGTTACAAATAACAACATCAGACAATAAATACCCATGTTGTTAAACTGTTTGAGCCATTGGCCGTCATTCACTTACCAAAACAGGTCGGAAAGCTAGCGTTCCATGATGCGCCATCACACACAATGACGTCATTTCCTTTCAGCTGGTATCCCTTGAGGCATTGGAACTGAACGACGGCACCTCGGTAGCTGAGGCTTACCTTGCCGTTGGGCAGATGCAATACCTCTTCACAGCCGTTGGCTGAAATTGAAAGTTATATTCAATACCTCTTCACAGCCGTTGGCTGAAATTGAAAGTTATATTCAATACCTCTTCACAGCCGTTGGCTGAAATTGAAAGTTATATACTCGTTATAATTATAATAGAGTTATAATACTCGTTTCTTTGCCGTCAAATTGCAATAGACGACTAGGCAAATTGTAGTTCACAGTAGGCCACTGTGAGATACAGCTTAGCTTGGGCAGTAACGGATCACAGGAAGTGGCGGATCTCTTCCGCTGTTCACCGTTGAATCGTTTCTATTAAAAGCTACTAAATGTAATAAATTAGGAGTAATTTTCAAAGATAATTAACAACTGACTTCAAATAAGTCAACAAACTCGATGTTTACACTCATTTTTACCTTAGTTCCCCTTCCGGTAGTGAGCTCTTTGCTCTGTGAGTACTCGCACGAAACAGCAACTTTCATTTCAACAGGCCCCTTTTGTTAAAGTGAATACATCTTTGCAAAACTGAGGTAATTTTTAGACAGCTGTATGTATCTTGAACCTTTAAGAAAATAATCAGATCCGATCAGAGCAGAATTGCTGTTATCATCCAAATTGCGTTCGCTGCTTTATCGGCAGTAGCGAATCAGTGACGCTCGTTTTCACCGCCAAGCTTTACTGCCAAGCTCTACCGCCAGGTGGCATATGGCATGAATCATTGGTCCAATATAAGTAGCGATACTCCGAAGGTATCAAAATAAGCTATGAATTATTATGCCAAACTATAAAATATATGCAATATTAAATCGTCGATAATTTTGGATTTTTGAGACAGTCCTTGCATTAAGATACCTGCTTCAGTGTCAAACAGGCCGCTAGATGGCGTGATCCGCTACTGACTAAAGTGACCCGCTACTGCCTACTTCAGTACCCTGCAGTACCCAACAACAACTACGACTATTTTCAGACAGGTTCTTGCCAGAGAATTAGCAAGTTCACTACATATGAAAAGAGCCTGCATTTCTGAAAAGAATGAGCCTAAGATGATGCATCAGTTCCTTCTCAAAACATTTTCAATCGACAAAGGTAGACAAAGTAGACAAAAGTGATCTGCTACTGCCTGACAAGCTGTACCGCTGTTACGCATCTTGGTTAATATTCTTGCCTTTTTCACGCAGCGTCAACATGGCGTCATCCCATGGCAACAAATCGTTCAGAGACTTTTACACCCCATATATTGTCATCCTTAAAAAGGAAAATGATATAACTTAGGGAAGTAATAGTGACAAGCTCGTTACTAATAAACAGCCTATGGCATTCCTCCGGAAATGCACACCAAAATATTTTCCAGGAACAGTTGCGCCTGTCATGTTTGACAAGCCGGACATATGCTAAATCATCTAAAGTTGCTTACCGACACAGAGCGGAGGGGCCTCCGTCCAGCGACCTCCCTCACACCGGGCGTAGATGGTGCCCATTGTCATCAGGCCCCGAGCACATTGAAAGTGGGCGTACCGGCCGCCGTGGGATAGACGCACCATGCCATAGCGACCCATCGTCGGCGCGACGCACGCGGGAACTGTCAAGAAATATTACCGCATTTTACCCATTACCAAGAATATTAAAACACCAAGATAGATCATAGGGCGAGCGCCCATTGTCAAATGTGTAATGCGGCGAGTAGTGGCGCCGCTATGCAGCGAGGGCGTAAAATTGGGCTGTCACTACGCTGCCGATAACGCAGTCGATAACGCAGTCTCTAGCGCTATTAATCCTGTTGATGTAAAGCCTTGTTGTGTCCTTTCACGCTTTCAGTTATATTTTACATTAAATATATATATATTTGTATTTTTATGCGGCAATAAATAGTTGTCATCAAGGTGTCATATTGCGAGAACGTCATTCACTGGCAATATCCTGTCTGACATTGACACATTTTGTCGTAAAATAGATTCGTCAACCCTTCGACGCCACTGCAAACACAGAGCTCTCAACAAATGTATAACAACACAAAGAACCCGAATTTCAGAAATTCGGCACCAGAAAATGTCTTGGAGACCCGGATTATTATCACTTCATTCAGTAATGCATGTTTTTCTAACATGGTGAACATGTTTAAGAAGCTTACTCATGGAGTATATGGGAACAGTTTTTTTTTCTCACAAACTGGTTACACAAGGCCCTGGAAATATGTGTTCTTTACGAAGAAGAAGTTGGCATTATCTCAAACAATAAGTTTAATGGAAGTGACTTACCTACTTGATAGTGATATAAATACAAATATTTTATGGGCATGTCTTTAAAAACATTTTCAGCCAGATTAGGGCAAGATAATTTGGAACAGTATAGCTTATTAACTATATCATCGACATTGTCTACGTATTACATATTTTACCTTTCATTATGTACATAGATATCATAAACCATACTGACATCGATCTTAAAGAGTTATGATTAGTAAACGTCATGCAAAATAATTTCTTCATGAACATTTGCTATAGATCTATATCCGGCTGTAACTTGATTTAAAACATAACTGATTAGGCTATTTAGGTAAAGAAAAAATAAGACATAAAAAAATAGTTACAAATAATTGTCATAACATGATTTTACTATGTATATGCCTAATTGATTACTTATTCCTATCTTGCTCTGGGTGGGACTCTACATATTCTAAGCCTAAATATTATTAATAAACCACAAAGCCATGCTTAATCAATTTATCTTTGGTAACACAAAAAACATAAGCATCAACAAGATTACTCATTTCTACAGAAAGTAGAAATATATAACATATGAGCAGCCTTAAAGCGGGTGCCCAACCTAATCTAATCGCGATCTGCAGTAAATGTTTACATCTTAAAATTAAATTGACGAGTGTTAACGCTTTGCATCTCGCGAAAAAAGCGGTTTCAATTGAAAGGAAGGGTAAGAAAAAATTGACTGTGTTGCTCTTGACTTCACGGCAGGTCCATTTTCGTGGGAATCGCGTGTTGCTTTAGTTTAGGCCCTCGGCTCTGTACCCTTGACAACAACAGAGGCATACCTTTCATGGGTCTCAATTTGGATAGCTGTTTACATTTTAAGGGTTTTAAGGTGCATGCATGCACAGTAAATCAGTGTGCGGTAGGGGGCACCTACAACATATATAAATATGTATATTCATATTATATTCCTGTACTGATTTTTCAATAAATATTTTTTGTCAGTGACCAGGGGTTTGAGCTTCTCGCTTCGTAAAATTTCGTAAAATGTTGGGCTGTTATAACAAAAGAAAACTACACCGTGCACATGTGTATCAGGTGAAGCTTGTATAACGTGTATTGGTCTTCAAACCAATCCACACACATGGCAGTCATGTTGGCACATCAAGTACATTCGTTGATAAATAGCTGGTGCCACGTTCGGTCCTTGAGGAATCGCATCCTACAATGTGTGCCCCATCCTTCTCAGGGGGCTCTTCTTCTAATCTAAATCCATCTCAGAGCTCGGTTGGAATTCCGATATACTGTCGGTGCTACCTCATATGTCTCTGCTTGCCATGTGTCATCAGCCCCGAGTGCTCCCGATGTAATCATGTAATTCATGGAAAAATACCATCCAAGCAAATTGATATGCTTCTTGCGACGATTGTCTCTGTGAAAAAAATATGATTCGAGTTAGCATCGTAGATATTTTTTATTAACGATGATCACGCGCTCTTGTTTTGCTCATACAGAAGGTGTCATTTCTGGTTTGAATATAATTCGCGTATCGCCGCCTGATTGGTCAATCGCGGACACCAACCTCCAAAATGGGCTGGCGACTGGTTAAGCGGCAAATTCATGGCTCGTGGTCACTTACGCATTAGACCCGGTGCCTCTGGGACATACCGAAATATATGACCGTAGCTTCACCATTTGACACGGTGCCTCTGGAACCTGCCGAGACATAGTATCGTAGTTAACCAATTAGACCCTCTGGGACATGCCGAGATATAGTACCGTAGTTTACCCATTATACGCGGTGCTGCTGAGACCTGTCGAAACAAAGTACCGTAGTAGGTGCTCTTCTAGAAGATGTAGAGTTTGGAAGAGCAACTAGATAACGCTCTAAAGCATAATACCTGAAACAAACTGATCGACTTAAAGCGATGCTTTCGCCTGTCAAGCGATTCATTTTATAATTTGCGAAGGAAGTAGGCATTTTGCGATCTTCAGATTATTACCAGAATCCCAAGTGGTCATTTAGAAAGTACCCAATTGATTAAATGAAAAGTTTAGGAAGAAATAGTACACTTCTAATCAGTATAAAACAAAACAAACAAAAACTACCAGATAAGATAAGATCCATCAAATGTGTTATCGGCCTGTTATTTTCAATAAGTTCTTCAATTGGACTAATGCACTGTTTTGTAGCTGCACATCAGGCCTATGTGTTGGTTTGGCGGGAAAGACGTCTTTTAATAATTGTGGTAATAACTGCTGGGTTAGGTTCCACGCATTCCACGCAAAGGCGTTTGGCATCTTTCCATATTAAAAGGTTATAATGCCCAATAACCAAGAGGAAAACGTTGTGGTTTCCTCACTAGCAACCTGAATATTGTTTTTGTTTGCTTAGAATGCTGTCTCGCTCTCGTGCGTAGCCTACCAAAACAATCGCTACCTTGGTCGCGGTCCGCCAAGTAACTACGCTTAAGATATAGCAGTTTGCCACTAATATGTAGCAGAGTTTACTACGAAGCAGGTACTTTTCTGTCCAATATACGTGTGGTAATATATATATATATATATCGGAGCACACGTCAAGATAAACTGATCATTGGAACACTTGTGGATACCGATTAACTGCATGTTATTATGTCGCGCACACATGTTGCCTCGTGGGGGTCCGGAAATGTGATTACGCCCAACATAAGTTGAAGACATTCAAGTGTAGATTCAACACATTTATGAGTCTATTTGTTCTACCCGAAGCGGGGCTTCAAATGTTGTTCACTTATTACACGAGTAGAAGTCCGGTTCTTCTCCGTCACCAAGGAGTAGCATTAAGGCCACGGCAAATAGAAAATGGAATGAACGGGTGTTTTTGGCCGCTTTTGTGAACGCGACGAAAATGGATGACACATTCCCCAGATTAGGTGTCCAAGTTTTGAGCCGGGACCTGTTAATCGGCGGTCTAGTGTGATAACCACTACATCAGGGAGCTGATTCTTTTTACACGGGATATGCTGCTCGTTTGTTATGGGATATCTTAGCTTGGATATATAAGAATTTAGCCTGATAGGCTCAGATTTACACTTACACACGTGATATAATATTTGGCTTAAAGGAACGCACTATTTATGAAGTAGACCGGTTTATCGTAGGATCCTAAAATAATTTTCGTAGTATCAGATATGGCTGAGTGCCACTACTCTGTGAGGATTCTGAGCATGAATCACCCAAACCACTCTCCGCCTGCCCAATTATGTTTAGATATTTGTTGTGGGGAGCAAACCTGTAATGGATTGAATACTGAAAGGATTGTAGTTTGGTTTCAAAGGTACATTTAAAAGGCAGGAATATATTTTCCCCAATCTGATTCGTGGAACGAAAAGACATCAAGCCACTTGTTCATCTGTACACAACTTGATGGACGAGAAGAAAGTATATTATAGAGAGATTTACACAAAAGAGATACAAGGTCCAAATGGTGCAAGGGCTGGAGACAATTGCTACTTTGCAGGCGTATTCTCCATAGCTTGGAATAGATAGGAATAGCTTGTCGAACACTATAATACCCCAAAATATGTAAATTTACCCCATATTTCTCTACCAGTTCAACCTCGGGCAAAAAAACATTGTCATTTCCAACTATGTCATTAAGTCTAACAATGCCACATTTATACCACTTTCCATAGAGGACCGACTCGTTGCTAATCTGTATGAAAGGATTAAACCACAGTATTTCTTGTCGAATGTCCGGAATACTCTCTGGCACAAAATGAGCTTAAGCTTCGCTCATGCTGTTGGAATATCTTTGTCAAAAAAGGTACAGATTCTAAATACATATCGGGTATGCAGCATCTAGTATTGACGGATCCCTTCCACAAACTATAGCGTCCCCGTTATACAATTTCTTGACATAACCCAGTTAGAGGGATGCTAACTTTACTTCTATGATGGGCATTTTCATGCCTCCTTTATTAATTGGATGCGATAATATATCAAGCTTGACCTTTGGCCTTGCGTTTTTCCACTCAAACGAATTAACCAGGCTGGGAATGTTTTGTTCACAATGGTAGGAGGAACATGCATATTTGATAATACGAGCTTAGAAATGGCAAGCGTTTTAACAATCAAAATTCGCCCAATAAGTGTGAGATGCCGCATTTTCCACATATTGCAGCATTTCTTTAATTTGTCCACATGCGTTCGTAAATTGAGATGAGCCATTTCAACTTCATCTGGGCTGAGCTTGATACCCAACGTGCTGAAGTTGTTAATGACCATCTAACTGGAAGATCTCCAGGCGGTTTGCCAGAATTGGCCCCTATCCAAATAGCTTCTTATCTAAGCTACAGTGTAGACCAGATAACTGTGCATATTGGTTTAGGAGGGTGAGGAGTTCTTTCGCTGAGTCCACATCCGCTAGAAGCAGACAGTGTCGTCTGCGAGTTGTGCGAGTTTCGAGGTTATGGAACTACAGTTTATACCCTTAATTTGTTTGTCCTTCCGTATGGCAATAGCTAATAACTGTACAGTTAAAACAAATAAAGGGCGCGAGACGGCCACCTAGTCTGACACTTCTCTCGAGTGTGAACCAATCCGAAGTGAATCCGTTATTCAATACACTACTAATGCTATCTCCATAAAGAGTTATTACATACTTGCGGAACTTACCACCAAAATTAAAAGCGCATAAAGCCCCGTCTATATAAAGCCATTCTATAGAGTCTTCGCCTTAAGCTCGTAATATTCATTATGTCAGTTATCTGCCTGATGTTTTCCCCAAGATATCTCCCTTTGATATAACCAGTTTGATCGGGACTCACGAGAGGGGAGGTGGGTCTGAAGTCTCTTGGCTATGGCTTTAGTCCCGATCTTATAATCCGAGTCTAGAAGAGAAATTGGTCTCCATTTTTTTAATAACGTCCGATCTTTGTCTTTCTTTGGTAAGAGGGAGATACGCCCGCGCTTTTGTTCCACATAGAGTCTTCAGTTGTCAAAAGCGTAATTTAGACTATCCGTTACGAATGCTGATATGTACCGCCAAAAAAACTTGTGGAACTTGTATGTTAGACTTCCGTCCCAGGGCTTTTGTTAGGTTTGCAAGCCTGCAACGCGCTGCGGCAACGCGCAAGACCTGACTGATTTTCCGGGTTCAATTTGGGAATATCAGGGTTTTCTAAAAATAAAGATTTGAACGGCTCATAGTTGGCCTGCGACAGATTAACCCGTCGAGTGGTGTACAACGCCTGGAAGAAGATAAATTCCCCTTTTAGTATTCTAACTGGATTGGTTATGGCTTCCCCGTTCTCAAGCTTAAGTTTGGTCACACACTTATTATAATTCCTCCGACATAGGCCCAGAAAATATTAGGAAGATTTATTGCCATGTTCCGCTCAGTTGGCTTTTGACATGACAAGGGCTTCTTTCGTTCGCTCTTTAGCTATTTCTTCTAACTCAGTTTTTAAAGAACACAATTGCTCAAAATCTATGACGGAGTTGTCAGCATCTGAGTTGGACTCAAGTACGTTGACCTCGTGCAGCAACTCTTTTTCGCGATTTCTGAGCCTTTTAGCTCGAGACATGGAACAAGCTAATGTGTGACTTCTAATCTCACATTTAATCATGTCCCTTTTTAAACCTTTATTAAACCTTTATTAAACCTTTATTAAACCTTTATTAAACCTAGAATTAAACTTCCAGAATCGCGGTTCCTTTTTTACAGGGTGGCAGCCCGTGCGGTAAAGGGACATTGATTAACCTATGGTCAGATATAATAGCGGTTTCACAAAAGTTCTTTTCACAAATGGCGACAGAAAGTCGGAGACGAGAAAAATATCTAGCCTACTTTTGATAGCTCTTTTCGGAGAGCACCAAGTACATTGCATGACACAGGTATGCTGATTTCTCCAGATATCTGACAACACGTATCCATTTAAGAATTCAAGTAGATTTTCTCGATATCGAGAATGCCTTTCCTCAACTCCACCTTTTTTGTCCAGCTTTGGATTTAAAGCTACATTGAAATCCCCTCTTATTATAAGTGACATACCCAGAAACTTACGCAACTGACCGCTGAATTCTTCCAGGTAGAGCCATTGTTTGGAGATATTGTTCTTTGTTGGGGCGTAATTTTTTTTTTTTTTTTTTTTTTACCATGCATTTCGTTTATTTCAATGTCGTTCACGGGGAAGCGAATGTTCTGTTGCCAATATTTCTCGAAAACGACCGCTCACTGCGGAAGTTTTAACTACGTTGTTGGAATGATTGTCGATCTATGTGAATGATGGCATGGAAAACATTACTCGAGATTTCTGGATTTCGAGTTGTCAATCTTTGGTCGTAGTTCCATGTTATCGCGTCATTTTATCAGCACAACTAACGAATTTCGTAGACCGACATTTACTTAAATAATCGATGTTGCGAAACCAAACACCATTAGACGAAATGTTTTCCGTTCCACAACGGAAGAGATTCCAGTACTGACTGAATGCATTGGTGTTTAAGATCACCTTACGTACTTACGTTGGCTACAGTGAGTCTACTATGCCGCAAGTTGTTCCCACAGACTATTAAGAGCAGGAAACTGTCTGGACATGTTCTGGTGGCGCATGGAGAAGGCCGAGAAGAGCCAGCCAGGGCAGAGCGTGCAAGCAGCGTCCTCTGAATCAACCTTCAGGGCGTCAGTTTGCCTTATATTACGCCAAACATATTCATTTCCATCCATGTTATAGTGCAGTATAAGATAACGTCCATCTTTATCGCGCGTGTGATCAATTAACGTGCAATTCAGAGCGTTTGGAATCAGTATACAGACACCTCTGCTTTTAATGGTATAGTGACAAAACTCTATATCTCCTCCCCATTCGTGCCTCCATGCATTTTCTTCACTCTCTATGCTATGTGTCTCTTGCAAAAAGATGACAGAATCTCTAAAGAAGGTGTGAACGTGTCTGAAGATACATCTTTGCTTCATGGTATATACCCTTAGCCAAGTAACGCATATCAAGGTTTTTACTCTCGCTGCAAAAGTAAAGAAGACAAGTAAAAGTAAAGAGTGAGAGATAGGAAAAAGACGTGACGTGACGCATGACAACGGCCAAGCAGCAATGAGCCAATTTTTACTGTCACAACTCCTTGCATTAAAGAGCTAGGCGATAGAAAGACTAGCCCTTCAGCTATGGATTGACGAAATGGCCAAAAGTTGCATTAGCTCATCATTGGGGAGGAACAAAGCACACTTCATCTTCTCCGAAGATGAAGGCCCCCTACCATTTGGCGCAAAGGTCACAGCTCTAGCATGTTGTCTCTGTAATAATGTGGATTATTTATTTATTTTATTTATGGGATTTGGCTTGCCATATTTGTTAAGCTACGGTCGTCGGATATTTGTGTCCATTAATTACTCATTTATTTCTTTGGGCTTGCCATAACCATAGTGTAGTTTTGCTGTTGCGAGCGCCATCTATTTAGTGAACAATTAGGCGTCGTTAACAACAACCAATTGAAATTCAGCATTAGCCAGCGTCAAATTCAATTTTGCATCTGGGCAACCTGCACTCTGAGCAGATAACTTTTACTTGTACGCGAGACAAGACGTATCTGTCACGCGGGGAGCTTAACATTCTTAAGGAGCCTTCATGGTGTTCAAGAAACTGCGGTATACAAATTAACACCCGCAAAGGACACTGCGGGTGTTAAAGAAGAAATAAACTTAATACGAGACTCGCCCACCTAGTTGAGACCCTTATTACATCTCCATTGGCTCATCATTGGCGCATTAAAACATTTAAAGCGCTCTAGCGCCCTAACTAGGCGTGATCCGTCTAATTAAAGAATCGGGTAATCTGTGGATGCTTACTGATAACTAGTTTATTGATAACTAACTTTAGAATTGCTATCTGATTTTTGACGATTTTTTTTTCTCAATGGCAAGAATATTTATGTTTATTATTAGGCCAATTGCTTCGTTGCCATGGAAACGAAAAGTAGTATTGTGTTTTTTGCTTTGCCATGATAGTATCTCACTGTGTGGTGAAGGGTACGAAAGTAAGCCATATTCACTCAAGTTCATTTCTTCCCATAGGATCCAATGTTAATCATGTTTGACTATATACCGAACAGTAATAATGTTATGTCACCATGGAAGACATTCTCTTAGGCGTGACAGGTGCAAAATATCAATTGACCGAACGTTTCCTTACTTTTAAGAAACATATTTATAAGACAAATTCGTGGGGAGATAAGTCAGATATGAAGCACGGTTTTCGTATTTTGAAACGATTATACTCTGTGGGATATTCTATAAGCGAAACAAAGTTTGGGGCAAAACGAAGCCAAATGTATAAGTTAGAATGGGAAGTCTTGAATCTTTGTGGCCACTATATGCTGTTATGAAGGTGCTATATGAAGGTGCTGTTAGTGTCTGTAGGTTAAAATAACCATATCATATATATTTTTTGTTGTATTGTTTGATGTCTTTGTGATGTGCTGCTCATTTACTGTATACTCTGTGCCTCTATAAAAAATATTTCGAATCCAAGTTGAAACTACTTCGAGGCGTCACATGCCGTCGCAATCATTTTAACATTTAGTGATTTTTAAAGTTGAGCAACGTAGAATATAATTACGGCCTTTTATATTTGCTTTTTTATTTGGCAGACTGACAGCTTTCCTTTCAGCTCTCGACTTGTCAGTCTAGATTATTGTATCGCTTATGACCTTCCTTTTGATAGTCGTGGATGTCGCGGCATGGGGCTAATCCATCGTGAAGGGGTATTTTCTTTCACAGAGCTTCCGCTCAACATCTATTTCCAATAAGCAAGTTGTGCTCCTCGCCCAGGCTTGTCTTGTAGCAACTTGGGAGATACATATTATAAAAGCAACAAAACGTAAAATGTTTCTGACAAGAACATTTCGAGTATTATTTCCCTCAGGCATGCTTTCACACACACTTCAATGTAACCCCTAACCGACAAAGAGATATTTTGTCAGAACTGCACTGATTTTTTATCCACATGCTGGTGGTTAACATGGTCAACATTACTGGTTGATATACCATAATGGTCAACATTACTGGTTGAAATACCATAATGGTCAACATTACTGGTTGATATACCATAATGGTCAATATTACTGGTTGATATACCATAATGGTCAATATGTCTAGTAAATCATAGGTCATTGATATAGCGTGGTCATCGCCATATTGACGTGGTGAACATCTCGAAGTAATTAAAATATATATATAGGCAGTCAATGCACAATGTATAATGTTTAATCAGATAATAGATACAGTCAACTTGTTAGCATATATCGAGGTCTACTTATCTTACGTATCTATATACTGTTCACAGATGGTCTCTACACGCTGATGATTTGTACTCGACAAGCGTCTAAGTTGGCCAGCGTAGTTATATAGTCAGTTCGTTATATAAAGGTAGCCATTTTAACTAGAAAGTTGACATATACGATTGGTCGCCACATGTAGATCGACGTTCTGAGATGGGAGAATCGTAGTCAGTAATTGCAATCGATTGTTGTCGAGTGCAATTTTCTGGATTTTTTTTCTTAATGATTACTTTCCTATGCATAGACCTTTTTTTCGACATTCGGTGTACCTCTGTATTAGTGTCATGCCTGTATTAAGCCACTTTGGCATTTAGCATTAGGTGACATGTTTATTGAACACCCATCTGCCCCCACACACACTCAACCCCAATACTATCAAAGTACAACCAAATATTTGGCGTTGTTATAAATATGTACGAGGATCAGCCCTTCTTCGTAACATTTATTCATAATTGTAATCGATTCCTTTATTATCTCATGTAATCGTGGTCATAAAATCATGAAATTCCGAAGTAATCGTCAACGCAACAGACAACAATTACACTGTAATCACCCCAGGTATGAGTTATGTTCTAGGAATCTATCGTTATGGTCGATCAGGTTTCTTCGAATCTATTGCTATGGAAATTCTGGTTCTGTGAATCTATTGTTATGAGCGATCAGGTTCTATGAATCTATTGATATGATTGATCAGGCTCTACGAATCGATCGTTATGAGCGATCAGATTTTACGAATCCATTGTTATGGACAATCTGGTTCTATGAATCTATCAGTAAATTCTACCAGTAGATTCTACCAGTAGATTTTACCAGTAGATTCTACTACTATTGATAGATTCTACCAGTAGATGCTACCAGTAGATTCTACCAGTAGATTCTACCAGTAGATTCTACCAGTTTATCTACCAGTAGATTCCACTACTACTTATAAATTCTACCAGTAGATGCTACTACTACTGATAGATTCTACCAGTAGATTCTACCAGTATATACTACCAGTAGATTCTACCAGTATATACTACCAGTAGATTCTACCGGTAGATTCTACTACAACTTATATACTCTACCAGTAGATTTAACCAGTAGATTATGCCAGAAGATACTAGCAGTACATTCTACCAGTAGATTCTACCAGTAGATTATACCAGTAGATTCTACCAGGAGATTCTACCAGTAGATTCTATACCCCTAGATTCTACCAGGAGATTCTACCAGGAGATTCTACCAGTAAATAATACCAGTATTTTCTACAGTAGATTTTACCAGTAGATTCTACCAATAGATTCTACCAGTATATTCTACCAGTAGATTCTACCAGTAGATTATACCAGTAGACTCTACCAATAAGGTTGTACAGTTTTCGCCGGTTCTATTTCCGGGTTAGGTCTTTTGGGGACCAACAAAAAACCCCGTGCTGTTACAACAAGTGCGCATTACGCTGGTGCCTTGCTACAGCTGCGTGACGTGCACTCATTGTAGTCAACGTTTGAGTGTTGGGAACCGGCTGCGCGGTTTGTGCGTGAAGAATTGAGTGGGTGGGAAACTACTTGTTGTTTGCTTTGGTCCAGGCATTGCTAACTGTAAAATCATAATATAGTTCAATATAAGACATTTATCTGTCCACAATGCATGTGGTCTGTTCAATGAGACTGTTGGAAGCGTTGTATTTTGAGGCAAATCATCGATGTTTACATTTCTAAGAGAAATGGAACACCGTAACACAGGAGCGTTGTTACGTAACCATAGATACCGCGCGCAGACATGCGAGTCATGATGATTATTACGTCATATAACATGGAAAACTCTGCGCAGCACCTTAAGCCTGACACTGACAATCACAGTCACTCAAGCCAACCGCATTCTGGTTTATCAACTGTCTAACCGCTCATATATTACATAAATCTACTCGGATGGTTTTAATTCTGATATGCACAGAACTTCAGTGATAATGTGTGCATTCAAGGACAGTTTTAGCAGATCGTGTGTGTGAAGCGAGTGAAGGCAAACAACCGGAAGGTAGGCTACACGTACAGACCGTTGATGCTAGGCATAGGGCTATAAAGTCTCGTTCGATTAGACTTCCGGTTTACTCATTTTGGGGACAAACAAACGAAGCACGTGTTTGGAACGAGTTTAGAATCTCTGCGCACACTGGTTTCCTGACTATCTATGACGTAGGCGTGACGTGTATGTTACGCAAAGAGAGAGACTGGGAACCAGACTACCTGCGCAAAAGCCAGGCGCCGAGGGGTGGGTCCATTGCGGAAAGCCTAGCGCTATGATTAAGAATATTTAAGAAATATAGCTTCACAAAACGGATAGATGACATATTTTTTATTCGTTTGCGCCATCACAATGATGAATATTTGTTACGACGGGACAATACGACTGAGAAACTAAGGTTTTTTTGCATTTCCTACGAAAACGAGGCATTATGACGTCACACGGATTCTCCCAGGTGATAACGTTGGCGCAACGCTTCAAACAGAAAACTTACAAAAATGAAGAAACTTGGTCTTTTCGTGATCCAAAAGTGATACGAAAACATCCAACTGGTCTTATTTTATCTTGACCATGTGGTTAAATGACGCACCCGTGTGTTGTTACTCCAAGCACGGCACATTTTGACAGCGGAATGGTTAAGTCGCTCACTTGCTCTCGCCATTTTTGTTACCGCGGAGGCACGCGAAACTCTGTGACGTCACTCTCTGTTTGGTGAACTTGTGAAAGCCCGGGTGCAGGGCTAAATTTAGAACGTTATTTTTAGCTTCTGAGTGTTTTGAAGACGGATTTTTCCTTGTATATTCCCAAAGTTCTGCGCTTCATCGCCTCCAAATATTTTAACGTATATCTCCCATAGCCATGTTTAGTGAAATGGTACTCATAGTCTTTAGAATAAACCTGGAAAGAAATTGACTTCTAGCTGCCTATACTTCAACATGGAGCACGTGTGTTTGTTTGTCCCCAAAACTGAAGTCTCGCGGCCCGATCGCGAGAACTGTATAGCCCTATTGTAGGCAAGTATAAGTATCCCTGTCTCGTGGGTTCTCGACAAGATCCGGTAGGGACTGCACAGCCCTATAGATTCTACCAGTAGATTCTGTCAGTAGATTGTACAAATAGATTCTACCAGTAGATTATACCAGTATATTATACCAGTAGATTCTACAGGTAAATTAAATCTGGTATTGCAGATTCTACAGTAGATTCTTTCAGTAAATTATACCTGGTCCAGTAGATTCTACCAGAAAATTATGCCTTTATTGTAGATTCTACTGTAGATTCTACAGTAAATTCTTCCAGTAAACTATACACGGTTCAGTACATTCTACCAATAGATTCTTCCAGTAAATTATACCTGGTCCAATAGATTCTACCAGCATATACTACCAGGGTATTATACCTGGTCCAGTAGAGTCTACCAGTTGATTCTACCGTAAATTCTACCAGTAGGTTCAACCAATAGATTTATGAATGGGATTACCGCACACCTGTCTGTAGTTTAAAAGTAGAGAACGGATTGTCGCGCAATTAGACAAAATGCAAAGCGCTCATCGGGGGCACGGGCGTCTAACATGCTGACCAAAAACATGGAAACAGTTTCATTGGCCTAACAGTCGAAACACGGGTTAAGGAGGGGGCATTTGCTTCATCCTAGTACCACCTGCCGTCGACTTCAGGACGTGACTGATGCTTGTGTACCTCGGCCCACAATGCTTCCCATGACTGCGAGCCTGACAGCTCGCAGGCCGCAAAAATACCCCAGACGAGCAAAGCGATATGGAGGGCGCAATGCGTTTCTGTGGATGAGTGAAAAACCTGAACGTCTGAAAATGTCTGAAACGCTTGGTGCTCTCAGACGAAAGGCAAGCGGAAAAACAGTCTGCAGACATGAAATGTCTGTATGAGTCATGGAGTAAAACAGATGAAATGACAAGTCAATTATCGAATGACACAAACATATGTAACAGCACGGGATGAGAATTCTAAGCAGTAGCTGTGGATCCTGAACAACGAAATCAACAATTTTCGAGTTTCTTCTCTTACTTGAAAACACGCCACGGAGCTCGAAACAGTCATGATTGGGATTACTAGTTAATCCCTAGATCACTCATTAACTGTTGATTCGTAAATAAGAATCAACGTTGTAACAACAAAAATACGTCACAATGCTTTAAGAAACATTATGTCTCACTCTTATAAATACGCCTAAGTGATGTCAGATAAACTCGGCCGAAAGGAACATAACCGTGGCATATCAAACCAACCTGAGATATCTAAATATACAGTTACGTAACTTTGAGCGCCTTGCTCATCTTAAATGATTTTACAGATTGATCTTTGTGTAAGAGATTTGGTAAGCGGTGTTTTCTTTGTCGCATAAGAACATCCGGCATCGGTATAAACTGTCAGAGAATATTTGTTGGAATGTTTGTTTGATTGGACTTGGACCCTGGGGGCCATTTTTCTAAAATCTCGAAGCTTTTGCTCGTAAAATTTAGAACTGCTATTAAGGGGCCGAAGAGAAAAGAAACGTGTAACATATATGGGTTGTGAGCTAGTAACTCCTAGTGAACAGATCCCCGAATATCGGTGCTAAAGTTGTTGGGTGGTCGCCGTCATTTATTTGTTGTTGGTATGTGAAGGTTTCTATTTTCTGTGTTTTTATTATTGTGGGATAGTTTTCAATCTGTTTTAATTCGCGTTGTCTTATCGCTTCCGTTTCTGGTTCTTGCACTGTGTCAAAAGAATATTGTGCGAACGTTTGTGTTTCAAATGTTGTAACTGATGTGTGTACACGTAACTTTGCCGGTATTCGTGACTAATACAATATATGGGAATCCTTAGTATCGGTCTTTTAATGATTTGGTACAATTGATGGTTCAAAGCGAAGAAGCTGTCTTTTTTACCACGATTCGCTATAGCAGTCTACTCTCGATATTGTTCGCGCTCAGTTTTGGGCAATGCGAGGCGATATTGGCCCTTTCGATTTCTTGGAGATTCCATATTGCTCTCTCGAATTCCTGGGGATTTACGAGGGGTTCCCGCCTTCCCTTGTCATGGTACTAAACCTGCCTGCCACTACATATACTGAGATTGCGTCATCCATAGGGTGAAAATGACGTAAAATGTAAAATCCGGATTATGTCTTGGGTCCACTGCATTGACCTTGACCTGAACAAATGAGTTGACCCCATTACTGTAACCTTGACCGTTGACCTACCTACCTGGTTAAAGAACTTGATCGATCCATGTCGGATAACGGATATCGATACGACGAAATGTTGCGTTTTGCGACCTACACAGAGTGCATAGACACACCCTGAGATCCCGACTTAACTCCTCAGATGCGTATTTGGCCCCTCAGATCTAGATTTAACCCCTCAGATCTAGATTCAACCCCTGAGATCCAGATTTAACACCTTAGATCCAGATTGACCCCTCAGATCCGTATTTTACACCTCAGATCCATATTGACCCCTCAGACCCGGCAGCTCTAAAACTGTCGCTATAGTGAGCATCCTCTCAATTATTGGCCCCATCCTAAAAGTAAAAGTCACTCTGCAGTTTCGCCCCCAGGTTCACCTGAGCATGACTTAGATCTCACTCGGTGGACAGCTAAAACCAAACTGCCCGTTTATTCAGTTTCAGTCTACATTTCTGGTTTCTGCATCCCTACCGTGCACATTAGTTTCATAGCAACCAACTCAATTATGATACCATCCCAGCTTGACCCCCCCCCCCTCCCCCCCCACCACACACACACAGAGACAAACTTGCACCGCGGCAGTCGTCACCGCTCGCGATCGCCCAACGCCTCGCTGTTTTGATCAGCAGATTAGTGAGCCCGTCGCGTTTTGTTATGATATGATAAGGCATGCCGTGGTTTGTGGGCCCTGACTGTCACCATCCAATTGACGTCGGCCAGCTCTTCTTAATAGTTAATAGCTCTCGTATGGTCCCATGATGCCACTCACATTGGTACATATTCCTCCATATATGCGTATCCGGAAAATTATTGAGCCAACACTTTTTTTCAGGCTCTCTACAAAGAATACTTTTAAAGACACGGTAGCTCTCTGAACCCAATATTAACGGAGTTACGCGGGAAAACCCGTGTCCGGAATTGACCTCTAGGATCCTGATTTAATCCTTCAGATCAGGATTTGATCCTTCAGATCCCTATTTGAGCCCTTGGGACCAGATTGACTACTCAGATCCGGATTAGACCATACTGATCCATATCTGAGCATTCAGATCCGGATTGGACCCCTAGTATCCCGATTAACCCGTCAGATGTGGGTCATCTACCTGTATTCCTGTAGTCCCAGCAATTGCTTAAAATGTTAATGACACCAAAATTGCGAAGAAATCTGAGCCAATGCGGCGTTTCCGGCTCTCTCTGAAAAATACTTTCAAACAAACCGCGGATCTCTAGACCCAATATTAACGGAGATACACGGAAAACCTTGATTCGTAAATTTGACCTTGCTGTGACCTTGACCTTGATCAATAAGGTCATCCAAATGCAGGAAATTAATTCAGTCGAGCCTATGGAAAACCAAGGGCATGTCGTATGAAAATTGACTGATCGAGCGGGTTTGGGGACTTCTGAAACAGTAGCCACACGCGGCATGCCACTTTGGCGTAGTGGATAAGGCTTTCGACTTTGGGTATGAAGGCTGGGTGTTCATAGGCTCTTCCACCAGCCCCACCTCCGCTCGCTCCATGTGAGGCTGTAAACGGCTAATCTAAGGTTGGCAGGGATTGGTCAACGCGCTCTCTCTGTTTCGAATATTCTCATTGGCTGTGCTAACTTTAGCTCAGCGGGTGCACCATGGCCGCCGTTGACAAAGTTTTGGGGAAAGTGAAAGAGTTTTGGCTGAAATAAGATTTAAACTTGCTCCTGAAATAGTTTCAACGCATATAAACGAAACAACCAGGAAAGAAAAGCAGACGCATGGCTATTTAGAAAAAAAATAATGTGATTGTAGGCGGAAATACGTGGAAGAAACCTCCGATCGGGCGGACGTTTCGCGAAAATCGAGAATGTTTACTTGCCAGTTCAGCGGAGGGGGGGGGGGGGGGTGCTGATCAGCTGATCCCTTCAGTGACCTCCCAAGAGAAATGACAGTGGTGTCACTGTCAATGCGGTTATACACCAGCGAAGAAATAAGCTGGCAGAAGCAACATCTATGCTGGAAATTGCAGGTAAATTTCAGTTATATTTAAATTCTTTATGTTTTTTTATTACATATGCTTATGAGTAAGCTTTATTAGGTATACAGCTGCAAATAACTTTGATTAATTTGTGCCAAATTTTTTCATTTTAAATTAATCGTGTTTTTGATGCAGCTGTAATATTAATGGTGTGTCAATATGAAAGGGCCAGCATATGACTTTACCTCTCCCCACCAAGAAAATTATTGCAACAATTTAATAAGCTTATCTGTGTTTTTGTCTTTTAGATGCATGAAGAGCTATGCTGCAGATATTTGCAGACCTCCAGACAATATTCATTTGCCAAATGCTATTGCGGCATTTAGAATAGGTGTGAATATTTATATATTACTGTTTTTTATTACTTGAAGGGTTTTAGCCTTAATTAATCATGTTAATTCCTTAATTCTTATCTAAATTCTGTAGTGTTATAATCTATTTCTGGTAAACTCTCTGTGTAAGGACTTCATGTCATGTACATATGCACATGAGTGAAGTGTATAGAACATGTTATTATTGTCATTTATGTAAAGTACAATTAAGCATGGTTTGTAGGCAGCTGACTGAGCAATATGACATATGAGCCACATGAGCAGATTATGGGTTTGTATGGTAAACTCAGATGATCAAGTATAGGGCAGCAAGTATTACTTTTTCACCTGGGTAATTTACTTTGTCTAAGAGAATTGTGCATAGTTGCCTGCTCTACTTAGATACCTTTGTTTAATCATACACTGCATCTCCAAAACTCCCATGATGGGAGCTTGGCCCAGTACCTTATTATATATAATCATGTATCAAATTTATGATCAATCTGTCAAACCCCTAATATATAAAAGTTATTTTTATATTCACAGCATGTTGTCAAGAGGCTGGTTGAGGCACTGGACTATTGAACACATGGAGGAGAACTCATGTTAAACCTTTAGTGTTACTGTTTCGTGAGAGGTCAAACTGGCAAAAATGGTGTTTTGTCAAGACCAGGACACCACATCTGGAGCCATCACAGGATGCTGTTTCATGACTATCACAGTGAAGCACAGTTCGAATGCATGCTAATGCAAGATTTTGATACGAAATAAGCCAGGGATTTTTCAGAATTATGAGCTTGGTCATTATGAAAACTTGGTAGCCAATGTTGATTTACATCAATGCTACCTAAGAATAATTGGACGAAATGTATTTCATTCAGTTTCATGAAATAATACTTATTAATGCTTTCAATAAATGTGTTGGTCATTCTTCAATCAAAGTCGGCTGAAGTTTTGTTAATATAATTTTTGTCTACACGGACACCTATAAATCCCCTAAACTCCTGAAACTTCAGGAGGAATTGCTGCAGCACAAAGTACCTTTCTAATTACCAGTATTCCCAAGGGAACAGATATATTCCATGTTATACGTGTGGAGCACACTTTTTTTGCTGCAAAACTGTCCAATAATGTTCTCAGGCAGTCACTTTTCTCATTTTTATGTATATATGCAGCTACAATTATAACTGTTATAAAAAGATATTTATAATAGGTTTTATTTTATTATATGTTATACTCTTTGAAGCAAATACCAGTATTTAGTACTTAAAATCTCATATTGATGATTTATTTGATATTTGAGGCTTAAGTTAATGTCTGGTAGACTCTGAACTTAATTATTATGAATGTGTTTGACCATGAAAGGTTAACTTCCTAGATTCATTTTCTAAGTGATGAGAAGCCTGCAGAAACATGTACAGAACTGTTAATGAACCTGTAATTTTAGCCGATATAGAATTATAATAGCTTTTTTCTCTAATCAAAACCTATAATTTTCACCAAATAACATAATACGAATTTCTATTTCAACAAAAGATAAAATCACCTAACAAACAAAAGCTTTTTCACTATAAGACGCAGCATGTGAGAGGAGTGATACAGTAAAATGTTCATTGATTACTTTTAAACAATTAAACGTAATAGTGTGCAATAAAATATTATAACACAGGCTTATGATGATGCTTAATATGTGATAATACTTATAATGATACTTAAAAAAAGTTATTACTTTAATAGGTTGATGCAGGTAATTTTATATTGATCTTTTTGACCTGAATATTGCTGAACAATCAAAGTTTACATGACAAATGTTTAAAAAAAAAGTCAGGTGACCCATTATAGCTTTAAAAGGGGCATACCATTTCATTCCAGGAGGTAGGGTGGGGGGCATGGTTGTAAGCTTATCAGGCCTCCCTCTAAGCAGGGTGTAACCATGTGACCTTACAGCCAGGTAAGGCTTGAGCAGGACAGATATTATTATGATATATATATTATACATGTATATATAGTGATGGAAGAAAATTTTCACCACATTAATTCCAACTCCCTTCCTTCAACTTCCAACAGGAAGATACTGCTAAGATCAGGGGCGGATCTAGAGGTGGGGTCAGGGGGGTTGCAACCCCCCCCCCCCCTCCCTTGGGAACTTAAACATACACTGTAAAAGTCGGGTTCTTCGAGTACCTCCCCCCCCTTACAACGCGGTCGCAAGTTTTTAGAGAACAACCCCCCTCCCCTCCCTTACAACCCGGTCGCAAGTTTTTAGAGAGCAACCCCCCTCCCCTTTCCAAATTCCTAGATCCACCCCTGACTGATTTAATGCCGTTTTAATACCTTTGCAGTTAAAGAGAGAGTGCCTGCCCCGGCGCGGTCCACAGCGGAATAACCAGGGGGGGTTATGCAACGGGGCTACCCCATTTCCCCTCTTTCCGTCGCTTTACAGTGCCTATATAGCTGTCACTAGATTTTAGACATCTAAATTTTGGACATTAAACCTCTTTGCATCCAAAAATAGATCGACTTCTAGATTTAAAATTTAAAAGGAAACAAAACCATGGCTCCCTCTCGCCCTTGGGATCAAATAGCCCGTCCCTTAGGCTCAGCGACTTTCCGACATTTTTTTGCCGAGTTGGTACCTGCGCCAGTAAACCACCGATGAAGCCGACTGCAAAGTTTAAAACAATGGAGAAACTGTGTCTTGTCATGATCAAAAGGTGATACCAAAACATCAAAACGGTCTTGTTTTACCTTTATCGTGTAGTGTAATGACGCATTATTGTGTTCTTACGCCATGCACCACACAGCTTTGCATGGGAATGGTTATGTCGACCACTTGCTCTCGCCATATTGGTTGGTGAGATGCCGCGGAGGCTGATGGGATTTTTGTGACGTCACTGTACGGAATTCCGTACAGTGAATTGAGCCGTTTACAGACCCAATCTGAGTGAGCTGGCCACGCAGCGGGGGGCTGTGGAGGAGACTAGGGTGTTCAAACCCAGCGGGGGCGCCTACTTTTTATTTTTTTTGTTTTTATGCTGGAAACACATTTCGGTGGGTATAAAAGAAACATTCGGCCCGCGGAAATTATTGTGAGCGTCATTAAATGAAAACTGTAACAGTAGCAGTGATTTTGCCGATGACTGGTCCTATCTTTCACTGGTTAAGCAAAATTTGAAAAATGTCTGTTACCTTGACCTTTGACCTACATTGCCTATCTACAAACTTAGCCCGACGATGGGTCGTGCCATTGTTTTTTCCGAAGGAGTATTTTGACACTAATTGCAGGTGTAATTTTGAGAGAGCTAGAGCAGAAATGTGTTTTGGACGCATGACGTCATCGTGACGTTGACCGTTGAGTTATGTTGCCCATCTACAAACTAGATCTGTCGATGGGCTGTCGGGATGTTTTGGTAAAAGAAGAGGACGATATCTTTAGGCATTCGACAGATAATGCTCCGACAGACATACAGACAGACATACAGAGAGACACACAGACAGACAAGGCAAGTCACCCTGGCGGCTGAGAGCTTATGGCTCATATGGACGTCTGATGACGCATACCTGATGCATGGTGGTCGTCTTGCTGCATATTATAAATCAAACCGGGATCTTCTGGGCCATTTATTAAAGGAATTACATCGTCTCGCACCTTTACATGCCGATGCCATCGCTGCAACCTCGACCTCAATTGGGGTCTGGAGAGTGGGGGGGGGGGGGGGGAGGGGGGAGCGGGTCAGCGGGGGGGAATCTCGCATCCCGATCAGAGCACCATGCAACAATCAGCTGACCGGCAGCGGATCGGCCACCGATACATAGGGTGCGGATGTGCGGCAGGGGCGGAGGGGGTGAGTTGGGGCGTGTGCATCACCGTAGCGGGTCAAAGCTTGCATGCCAGTATGTCTATTGGCAGGCAGGGAAGGGGCGGCATGGGGCGGGGGATGTTGCGATAGGAGAGGGGAAAAGCCGTATAGTTCACCATTGCAATGATTGTTTAGTCAGTTTACGCAAGTGCTAATACGGCCATTTTTGAGCATATTTTTCCCGGACGGGCAATACAATTCCACATTGTTCTACACCATTTTAAAGTCTCTACGGTCAATATCGAGGGCACCGTCAAGTTCGTTAATGTTAAATTGAAATGACCCATTACGTCATAACCGCTAGTCCGATTTTAGTAAAATTTTAAATATAAGATTCTAATTCATGCTCCAGTCTGTGGTAAATATCTAAGGGCGATAGCCTAAACATTTAAAAAGTCGAGTTCGAACCCCCAACTTCCAGGCGCTTTGGCACCGTTACGTTGCGCACTCCGGGTTCAAGCTGAGGTTGGATTTGGCATAAGCGACATCGCTTCTATCCACCAGGGCAAGTTTGGTGCTCAGGTATTCTTTAGTTTTCGAGCTACAACCGAGCACTCGACATTTACAATAGTCAGGGTCACGTCCGTGACCTTTGACTTAGGTAGCTGAAAGACGGTTAGTTTTGAGATATTACCTTACATAACCTTTGCATCCAATACGAGTCGCGTAGCTTATAGATTTCTATATTTTTTTTGGCACATTCGTAACTGTAAAATGTCTTATCTTTTACCATTGGACCATTTTTGTGTTGCCATGGAAACAAAAAGTAACTGTTCGATAGCATTTATCGTGCACATAATATATGAAGCCGACCTCTACTAGGCCTGTACGAAGTAGTGTTCAGCGACGTGGATTGTAACCGCACCAAAATGGAAAAAAGTAGAATTTGCATCTTTTACAATGGGGACTTTCGTCGCAATGGAAACCGCCAGTATTAATAGGATCGTTCTGATTTTTAACATACGGTATCTCAGCGGTACCCTTAATGTCACTGCACGTTTTGGTAACGATCGGAACACCGTACCTGTACCTGAATTTTGTGACGTCAATGTTGCCATTTTGACATGACGTAGCTCGCAAACTATTGGTCCCACGTCAAATTTGATGGCAGTAACGATAAAGATATTCAGGAGCTGAGTATGATGGCACTAACATCGCGTGTCTAGCTATAATATTAAGCGATCTAAACCGAGAAATGTGTTTTGGACGTATGACGTCACCGTGACGTTGACGTTCGACCGATTTCACCCGGCGACGAACTTGACCTGATATTAGGCTTCTGGCATCTGTTGACAAAGTTTGACAACGATTGCTGCAAGTGTTCGACAGTTATCGTGACGACAGGCAGACAGACACCCACAGGCACACACAAACAGAACTGACCGACATGATGGCGATTTTCGCCATAACAAACCAAACACACCGACATAAGACCCAAACCAAACACACCGACATACGATTTTCGTCTTAACAAACCAACGAACTGATAGATGACGGAAAAATCGTAGATTTTCAGTCATAACAAGCTGGTTCCAGTGAACATGACAAACTGTCGTGCTCTCTCCGTGGCGATTAATTGTGTTCATATGAGCAGCCTGGTACCTAGCATACGAACGAACAAGTCCATTCCATGGCCTGACTGGTTCACGGCGCATCCTGTTGACTTCGCCCACGTGGTGAAAGTAAGCACAAAGATTGTGACAACCTGGCTTGTTTTTGCTTCTAAAATTTACAGTACCATGCGTCTTAATCCTTTTTATGCATGTGCGAACAAGCATGTTAAGCCTTGGCATTCGGCCAAAAGTTCGTCGCACATGTCACAGTGTGCGAGGAAAGTCAATATCACCATGGCAGTCGCGTGGAATCTGTCGTGAAGGTACAGCTGCAGGTACTGAATATGACTACGTTGGATCCAAATTAACGAATATGTCAAAATGTTTAGACGCCAATATACTTCTTATTATTTCCAGGCATGTTTGTGCAACTCCGCCGCCTAAGAATCACAATACAATAGCCTTATTTGATCAATTAGCCTATGTGAATTTATACAGATCGGCAAAAATGTACTAAACCAATGCCTTGACATATGAATGTTACCGGAAACGTTTACCCAGCTGGTTAGTATGTTTAGCTGTTGTTGCTCAGAGCGCAATCACTGGTTTCTGCGCCATCACTTGTGTTATCGCCATTCTTGTTCGACACCACTTTCACCTTAAACGGCAGTCTACAACTAGCTAAGGCCGAGACTGGCCTTTTCACTGTGTCAGGGGCGAATCTAGGAATTTGCCAAGGAGGAGGGGGGTGGGGGTGCTCTCTGAAGACTTGTGACCGGGAGGGGAGGTTGCTCTGTGCTCTGAAAACTTGCGACGGGTGGGGGGGCGCACGGGCTCTGAAGACTTGTGACCGGGGGCCTCTGTGCTCTGAAGACTTGTGACCGGGAGGGGGGGGCTTAGAGGACCCGACTTTAACAGTGTATGTTCACTTTCCCGAGGGGGGCTGGCTCTCTAACCACTTGGGACTTTAACATGTATGTTTCTCTTGAGAAATTCGTAGAATCTTTCAAAAGGAATGATGTATTTCCTGCATTCGTATAATACAAGTATCGGACAGCGAGTTGGTCCGATTGTCTATAAACCAGGGCAAATACATTCATACCTGTCTTTTAAGATCAAATGGCCCATTAACGACATTCTGTGCCAGATTTGTGTTGCTCGTATGGGAAAGGTGGCTTTTTTGCGTATGGCGTCATCAATATGCGAGTATTTTTACCATTTTTGGCCCGTAGCCATGAAATTTCTGTAAAAACAGGTACAAGCACAAATGCAAATCCAAATGATTATATCTATAGTGAAAACATATGAGTAACGACAATAGATAACAACATACATGTTAGACATATCATCATTTACGTAAACGCACTCGTTTGGTATCATTACCTTGCTTGTCAAGGTCATCATCTCTAGCGGAGGAGATACCCAGGACACAGGCGGCAATGAGTAATCCGTGGAGAAACAGCGGTAAGGATCCGTACTGCGCCATGTTCGCTACAGCTGCATGGCGATCTCTCCCACATCCAGATAGACACTGATCCGGATTGGTGGGGAGAACTCCTCTAGACGTAAGCCAGGCGACTGCGTTGTCCGGAGGGCAACACGGATTCTCTGTCTCTCTCTCTCTTGCTCTCTCCGTCTGTCTCTCTCTCTCTCTCGGAAGGGGAGTGGGTGGGGTTGGGGAGTTTAGGTTTGGGCGGGGGACGGGGGTGGGGGGGGGGGGGTGGCAGCGCAGAAGTGTTCACGCCTACGGGATTCAGAGTTACTAGCTTCTGCTGACCATGAGGACATGTCGTGAGGGTGGGGAGGGGGACTTGGTGGGATCGACCGTGGGTAGCCGCACAGAGGGAGGGAAGAATTAAGGGGGCCTTGGGGGGTGGGGGTCGGGTTACAGCGGTTGGGCGCCGGTAGGTGTTGGTCTGATGTGGTAGTAATTTAGGCGTGGCGGGGGCTGTTGGGTGTGCGCGCTAGCGAGGGGGTGGAGGTGAAGGGGGGCAGAGGCGTGGGCTCGGCGAAAAACAGATTGTAGACCGGAGCACGAGCGGAGTTTGAGCTCGGCGGCCTAAGTATCATCCCTCCATAAGTTATGGCGGAGCAATGGGAATAAATATGATGAGTGACTTCGGTAGTAACCATGGGTATCTTCCCCAGCGTCTCTGATCATTTCCTCACCGAACTCACCGCATCTGGGGCTGCCGGCCGGGGATTCCTGGGCAGCCTGGCTATGGATCCGCATTGTAAGAGGTACCACTACATAAAATCTTCATGCTCTGGTGCCGGGGCTGGCACGGGTCCCGCCCGCCACTCTGCTTATGTACTTATATCGCATCTGCTCATATAGTGCGTGCTTCTGCATGAGGAGGTATACCACAATTTATTGGGGTATGTATCATGCAAGGAGCGTGTATACATGTACTTCAGGAAAGTTTGGCTATATAACATGACGTCTCCCGCAACCAAAGAACTAACATTAGCAGATGCTCATTTTAACATCAAATACATTAAATGGCGCCAGACTTGAACACTGTGGCAGTCCTGGCGATGGGCTGTTAACACGATATTCCCAGATCCGCTATTCTAGCGTTAACTTATGATGCGCTTGCAGATCACTTTGTAGTCCGTGGTCCTCAGAGTTGCGAGGGTAAGCAGCTGTTGGGTGTGGCGGCTAGGTCGATACATGTGACTCAACCGGACGAAGGAATGGACTATTGGAGACAGTCTGCCACAGAAACCGACGGTCATAATGGCGTAAAGAGGCGCGATTTCACATGTCTTTCCTTTCCTTTCGAAATACGTACCCAACCTAAAGCATCTTTCGTCGTTGCAAACTGTGCGCCTGAAACAAGAGGGGTGGGGGGCGGTGTCTAAATCCAAATGCCCCCATGTATGCTTATAAGTTTGAGTCCAAAGAAATGGGTGAGGGGTTTGGATATCAACCTCAATCATCGACCCCTATTATCCCCCTAATCCGCCTCTGACCCATGCCATCGCCACGATTTGATTTGATTTGATTGCGGTTTAACGGCACTTTCAAAATGTAAGGCTATATAATGACATACCGGTTATATGTTTGGTCTAATTGGCTTAAGAGGCAGTACTAAAACCTGAAAGTATATAAACATGTGAGCGTAAGCATGTGATAATACAACTCCCAAAATGTTAAAGCAGGAAGTAGGTATCGGTAAAACCATGGACCGATGGTGAAACAAGGTATAATTCAGCGTCCGAGTCCACCCCCCCCCCCCCCCCCAGAGAGGATGGACTGGGGGACAGGGTGAAGGAGAGACGAGATTGCGCCACCCGTAGGGTGAAAATGACGTAAAATGTAAAATCCGGATTATGTCTTCGGTCTACTACAATGACCTTGACCTTAACAATTGACTTGACTGACTTTATTCATGACGTATTTAGCCTCTCAGATCCAGATTTGACTACTTAGATCCAGATTGACCCCTGAGATCTATATTTGGCATACTTGATACCTCAGATCCATATTGACCCCTCAGATCCAGCAGCTCTAAAACTGTCGCTATAGTGAGCATCCTCTCAATTGTTGGCCCCATCCCAAAACTAAAATCACTCTTTAATTTCGCATCCAGGCTCAACGATCTCGCTCGGTGGACAGCTAAAACCAAACTGCCCGTTTATTTAGTTTCGGTCTACATTTCTAGTTTCTACATCCCTACCATGCACATTAGTTTCATAGCAAGCAACTCAATTATCCCACCACCCCAGCTTGAACCCCACCCCCCCCCCCTCCCCGCCAAGCCCCCTACAACAGTATGCCTACACTGGCACCGCGGTCGCTGTCACCGCTGGCGACAGTGAAGAGCCTCGCTGTAATGTTGTTATGATAAGAAGATTGTGTTGACATCTTGATAAGCCAAGTAACGAGTCCCCGGCGACACATCATCGATTTTCGTCTTATGTCGGTGTGTCGGTTAGTCTGTGTGTCAGTCTGTGTGTGTGTGTGTATGGCAAGCCCTTTGTAACGTAATTCGAGAAACTTAGTTTCTCGACAAGAAACCTTTCTTCGCCGAAAATCCCGGTTTCTCGACAAGAAACTAGGATACTTGGCGGGAAAGTAAGTTCTTAGCGCTAAAATGGGGGTTATAGCCAGAATCCCGGTTTCCAGAGACATAACCCTAGTTTTAGCGACAACCCCAGTTTTTACAGCGCCGATTGTAACTTAATGTCTATACCTTCATTATTGGTCAGGAAACTGGCTTTCTTGCCTTCAAATCCTACTTTCTCGCCAAGAAACCAGGATTCCGGGTTAAAACCACAGTTTTATCCTCCATAACCGCAGTTTCAGCGAGAAACCTAGTTTCCTGTCGAGAAACCAGGTTTCCTGTCGAGAAACCAGGTTTCCTGTCGAGAAACCAGGTTTCCTGTCGAGAATCCAGGTTTCTTCGTTGCTAAGGTCCGTATCTAGGATTCCTGAACGTCACACTTCGCACCGCACATTCAGCCAATGAGAGCGCATGTGAGTGAAGGAATACCCGGGGAATCCCTTACTGGGCTGGGTCCTCCACAGACCCTGCAGCACCACGTTAGGAATATTTTTTTTACATTCGTAGCCACACTTTAATATATCTTTCATTTTAGTATCAATGTCGGAAAAATATAATATTCTTTTCAACATCCTCACAATGCAATAAGGGGAAGCTTTGTACAGTTGGCCAATCCGTATTTTTATTGCGTGCCCTGATTCGGTCGCAGAGAGAGTGTGTATACGCTCGCTAGAAAGCATGAGCTCAAGTTTCAAGGCCAACGTACCACGCAAGCAGGCATCGCTGTGGCCCGCAGATAGACGGAAAAACCATCAAGTACGAGTTAAAACGCGACAGATCGGTCAAAGGTCATAGTAGCGTAAGGGATTGCCCGGGAATTCCCTCACTCACATGCGCTCTCATTGGCTGAATGTGCGGTGCGAAGTGTGACGTTCAGGAATCCTAGATACGGACCTTAGCAACGAAGAAACCTAGTTTCTCGGCAGGAAACCTGGTTTCTCGACAGGAAACTAGGTTTCTCGCTGAAACTGCGGTTATGGAGGTTAAAACTGTGGTTTTAACCTGTAATCCTGGTTTCTTGGCGAGAAAGTGGGATTTGAAGGCAAGAAAGCCAGTTTCCTGACCAATAATGGAGGTATAGACATTAAGATACAATCGGCGCTGTAAAAACTGGGGTTGTCGCTAAAACTAGGGTTATATCTCTGGAAACCGGGATTCTGGCTATAACCCCCATTTTAGCGCTAAGAACTTACTTTCCCGCCAAGAATCCTAGTTTCTTGTCGAGAAACCGGGATTTTCGGCGAAGAAACCGGGTTTCTCGAATTACGATACAAAGGGCTTGCCATATGTGTGTGTGTCTGTCTGTCTGTAACGTAACGCATTATCTTCCGAATGCCTTGACGTATCGACTTCGAAATTGACAAAAAGGATGCGGAATGGCAACCGTCAGGCTAAGTTCGAAGATGGGCCATGTAGGTCAAAGTTTAAGGTCACAGGAATTGTTCGAAATTCGCTTAACCATTGAAAGATTGGACCAAAAATCGGCAAAATCGCTATAGTTTTTACTTAATGACGCTCAAAATTAATTCACATATTCGGCTCATAAATACCTTGTATACGGCAGCATTTTGGCGGGAAAATGGTCTCAATTTCTCCTTGAAGGGTACAAGTGAGACAAACGTCACCTGGGTCTAGAGATTCGCTGTTAGTTTGATAGTATTCCACAGGGAGAGGCAAAACGTGAAAAAAAACTTCCGTCTTAACAGACGGAACACACCAACGTACTGATAGATTCCGGAAAAATCGAAGATTTTCCGTCATAAGGATGGAATGGTTTGCGATGGGAGGGATAGGGGGGCAGTGGGTGGCGCTTGGTCAATATTCTGTTAACCGGTAGGCACGTATGATGCAGCTCTCCCTATGTGAGAGTGCCTCCCGAGTGCTACGACCATAAGTACGGGTGCAATCTCAGGGGCAAAGACCCGGCACGATCCACGTGAACATCTATGTAATGTTGTGAACGTAGTCTATGACGCAAACATGAAGTAAACATTTGGAGGAATCGCGAAATCATGGGTATGTGCCAAATGAGAATTCCCGTGTAAGTGGATCACCGCAATTGCGCGATATTGTGGTGGGCCATATGACCCCGATGGGTCATGTTACCCCATGTTCCCCTACCAGGAAAGAGTCCCCACCCCCCTCCCACTAACACCAGTTGAAAATGGGGATGGAGGGAAGAACCGGTTAAGATGCGTTATGTATAATCCGGGTCTTATTGTAACGTACAGCGAGAATAGGCGATAGTCAGAATCCGTGACGTTACACAGCCGGACTACTTCCGGCCACATAGAATGCCTGACGTCATTCAAAATGAAGATAATGCATAGATGCTGGACTAAATATATTGTAATAATTTGGAGATGTTCTTTAAAAAGAAACGAGAGATTACTCGCACTTCTGAGATACGTTTTTATAGCCGCCGCAAAGTAGAAAATGTCTTCTCTGGTGCTTCTGCTGTGGGGATGGGAGTTATAACAGCCAGGCACGACAAGTTGTATTATTATTATTATAATTATTAGTATTATGACTATAAATGGAGAATCATACGCTGCAAATGCCTGTGATCAAATGTTCTTGTTATGCTTTTGGGCTCAAAGAATACTCAATTGAGAGCAAACTGCACTTTGGCGCAATACCTCAATGTTATGCAACAATTTGCACACATTTTCGCCCAGGTATATTAAAAAATACCAAAACATGTATGATATTTAGTTGTATGGACAACTGCTAGTGTGAATGCAGCTGTGATTCTGTCGAACCTAGTGAGTTAACGCCGCTTATCAGTAGAGCGATGCGATTCACTGACTTCACTCTTGACTGTTTATTCAATCATGTGGCGAAGAAAGTTTTTCCACGAGCGTTATGTTGGACAAATAAGTCGGACAAACAAAGCATCATGTCACTTTCTTGTAAGTTTCAGAGATGAGTACTTTTAACCTACCATCATCTACCTACCTTTTGTACCTACCATTATCTATGATTCCCAACATCGTACTAACGATTAAGGCAAAGGGACTCAAGCGTGGGCGGGGCTTAGTGTCCGAGTATTGGTCGGTTATTCGGTCGTCCACTCGGTAATAATTCCAAGTACTACTCCTTTCGGTAAGTGATGAAGACAAATATAACTCAATTGTCTCCATTTCGCTTTACTTGTATTATCTGACTAAATGGCCGGGGTATCTTGATGAGGAATCCTAAAATGTTGTCGAGTCGTGTATTATTTGTCGGACAGTGCATCGATCACCTATTCATTCGCCTTATTTTATGTGTCACATGTTACAATGCCACGGTCAATAGTATGTTAATTTAGTAGAGGTAAGTGAATGGTTGTGGTAAACTCTGAATGGTATTGCCCACAGAGCCACCCTGTACCGGAACTTCTGCCCCCTCCGAGATGGACAACTGTCAATGTGAATGCAGCTGTGCCGACAGCCTTGCTCTCGGCACAGCTGGTCCTCGTGTGGTAGAGCGAGTCAATGGGGCATTAGGCCATTTTATCAAAGATTACCGTCGTGTCACGTCGTGCCACACTGTGTGTAATAACCGTCATGTCACGCCGTGCCACACTGTGTGTAATTACCGTCATGTCACGCCGTGCCACACTGTGTGTAATTACGGTCATGTCACGCCGTGCCACACTGTGTGTAATTACCGTCGTGTCGCGTCGTGCCACACTTTGTAATTACCGTCGTGTCACGCCGTGCCACACTGTGTGTCAACGGGGCATTAGGGAATTTTATCAAAGATTGTCTAGACAGGGTGGAGGAAAGGGTGAAGGGGGGTGTAGGGGGACGGCGCAGATTTACGTTATGTCACATTGTGCCTAATTCACGTTATGTCACGTCTTGCCACACTTGTGTCTAATTCACGTTATGTCACGTCTTGCCACACTTGTGTCTGATACACGTTATGTCACGTCTTGCCACACTTGTGTCTAATTCACGTTATGTCACGTCTTGCCACACTTGTGTCTAATTCACGTTATGTCACGTCTTGCCACACTTGTGTCTAATTCACGTTATGTCACGTCTTGCCACACTTGTGTCTGATACACGTTATGTCACGTCTTGCCACACTTGTGTCTAATTCACGTTATGTCACGTCTTGCCACACTTGTGTCTAATTCACGTTATGTCACGTCTTGCCACACTTGTGTCTAATTCACGTTATGTCACGTCTTGCCACACTTGTGTCTAATTCACGTTATGTCACGTCTTGCCACACTTGTGTCTAATTCACGTTATGTCACGTCTTGCCACACTTGTGTCTGATACACGTTGTGTCACATCGTGCCACACATGTGTCTGATTCCCGTTGTGTGGCAAGCCGTGCATTCAATATTATTCATAGTCACATGTAATTGTTTTCCTTTCGTTATATCTCTTAGACTTAGCTGCTACTACGCCCGACTACGACTACGCCTGAACCAACTACTACTACGCCTGAACCAACTACTACTCCTTTCGGTAAGTGACGAAGAAAAGTATAACTCGACTGTCTCGAATTCGCTTGACTCATCTGACTAATTGGCTGATGTATCGTGATGGGAATCCTAAGATACTGTCGAGAGCGCACCGCAATCCCCCCGGCCCCTTTAAGCCAGGTGGAACTCGCGCTGTCATCGTCAGATTTCACTTCTTTGGTGATGGCGCAAACGGTCTGCCCTCGCTGGCAACGTCAAGGTCGCCGAAGGCTTTCCTCAAGAAATAATGGACCGCCGGCGTGAGCTGAAACCGATTCTACATGCCGCAAAACAGAGCCCCTTGTACAACAATGCATATCTAACGGTGGATGAGCGGGTAATCAACAAGGTAACCTATTCGGTCGACACGCTCAATCGACTGCCCCGGGAGCTTGATGGGAAGCAGATAGCCACCCCCACAAAGTCTGACGTCACGTGTTTTTGGAGTCAAGCATCACCCCTGTCAAACTTCCACGGCACCACACTAAAACTTCAAGGAAAAGAGTTTCACTCAGTAGAACAATATTATCAATATCAGAAGGCCATGGATCACAACGAAAGTGATCTGGCACCAGATATTGTGACAGCGCGCGATCCGGTACAGGCACGCAAGCTGGGAAGGCAAATCAGGACTAACAGCGGAACTTGGGAACAACAGTCCATGGCCATCATGGAGGAGGCAGTGCGCGCAAAGTTTTCGCAAAACCCTGCATTGAAAGACTTTCTTCTCGCAACCAAGTTGGCTGAGTGCAATCCTCATGACAAGTTTTGGGGCACAGGACTCCGCCTAAGTCATGCATCTGCATTTAACCCTAAAGCCTGGCCAGGCAAAACCAGCTCGGATCAATGCACGAGCTAGTGCGCGCGGAGCTTCGACTGGAACGCCAGTAAGCGGTGACATTGCGTGCGCGTTCGCCCAGTTGGTGCCCTGCGTCATGCCTCATACTTAACTCGTCTCTTAAGACTTAACTCAACTTAATCGTCATGTCATGACTTTTGGTTCTGCATTAAATTTAAACGCAGCTCACCACGAGAGCCTACAATGAACAAGAGCCGCATAGGTTAACTGTTGTTCAGCGTAAAGCGGTTTGCCCATAACGACTGTAACGGCACGTTTTGAATTATAGGCCTACCTAATCAGGCGCTACGTACCATTGGTTCATTTGCATAATTGTACAAGTTAAATGTGTTATCGTGTTCGTTATGCGCCCAAAAGTTGTAGTAAGCTAGTTATTATTCAAGTAATGGTGCCGGTAATATGTTACAACAAAGATGTCCTTATTAATCTGGAAGCCAACATGGTGTATATTTGGCGTATGTATTAGCGTGTTGCGCTATATATCTACATATTCATCTTAGCTTACAACTGTGTCGGAGTCGAGCAGTGATTAGTGCGTGGTTCCACTTAAAGACAAAGTGCACATGTGATTTGTTTTCTAATACAGCAAAGGTTACCATGCAAATTATATGTCCAATTCAGCTCATAGCCACGGTCAATTAGTCAATTACATTCAGTCTTACTCATAGCATTATGACACAGAGGTTTCAATTTGCACCCCCAAGAGTAGTAGAAGCTGACCACTTTTGATGTAACTTTTCATGGGGGTAACGCTTCGTGGGGGTAACATTTTTATGGGCGCATGCGCGACGGTCTCCCATCGCCACCTGGCGCGTGAAGGTTTGTACTCCCCCCCCCCCTCCCCGCCCTCCAGTCCCCAAATGTATCTCCTATACCGCCCTCCACTCCCGTAAACTACACCTTCCCAAGCAAAACTCCTCACCCCTATGACCCCCAGCCCTGTTCAGCCCTCCCCCACCCAACTAGCTAGACCCCTTACTACACCCTCCCAACCATGAGAGTGAACAGTATTTCACAATCACGGAGTGACGTCATGGATGTCTCATCGCGGGTTAACTGCAAGGACAGTAGTTCCATAATTATCTTGTCAAATCAGTCGCCCTCTCTCAGCCTCGATATCGTAGTGACGTTAGGATGTGTCATAGGCAGATAACTGCAAGGACAGCAGTTATATTGTAAAATTAGTCGCCCTCCCTTAGCCCCTTGTTCCCCTCCCTCCTAGTCCGAGCGTTTTTCCTACACCTCTTCCGCATTCACCGCGTTCACCGCGTCCCACCCCTATTTAGCATGTCGTCCCTCCTTACCACCACCTATGAGTGAAGGATGTACTCTAGCCGCCCACCCGCCTCCCCCACGCCCGCAGCCCAAGGACACCAATACATTAATTTGAGAGGCTACCCAGACCAGTGGAGTCACCGAAGCGTGTCACCAGGAAAAGCCAGCTGCACTACTAGTCACCACTGAGCGTGTTCAGACTTGTCTCTTTTTGGGGGGATTGAATGTGAGGGGAGGCGGGTGGATGTAATATGGGGTGTGCGCAGTTCACCCCAGCTGACTGTTCATCGGATTTCGAGATGGGAGTGATCAGACGATAATGTCGAGACCATATTGAATTCAGTTCCCTGTTTTCGATTGAAAAGATAAGGTCCGGTGTTTATAAGTTTTTCCCTGTGTAGTTGGTATTTTTAAATGTATGGCTTCAATAGAAAGTGATAGGCTCGTTTTATAACTAATAGTTTTGTCGGGCATCACGTACATTGGATGTTCTGTTGAGATTATTCCAATAGATAGTCTAAAAATTACGATGTAATGGCGTTTCGACAGTTTTGAGTGTTTAATCCGACTACTTTGGGGGTTTGTCGAAGATTTATGTACCCGTTAGTTTATCCTCGACCCTCTTTTACAAAGCACGCGGGCCGTTCTTAGACCACAATAATGCGAATGACTGGGTAACTGAATTTTTTGCACACAGTGAGGGTGCTGTGTGATCAGTATCAGTCAGTATCATTTACTGACGGAACATTTCTACCAAAGACAGCTAAAATGAGTCAGATCCCCACCACTGGTTTGTTTTCACCCTCGCTAAATTAAACTGAGTTGGCTGGAGAAAATTAAGTTTCAATGCGGCCATTCTTTCCATATCGCCGGTGTTGTAATTGGCCAGGGGAACAGATGGTGAGAGACACAGCCGCTTGGGGTGGAGTGGTTATGCACGCCTGCTCTATTTTTAGTGATGACGTGACGAGGAAAGGGCTAGAGGGTTCGAGAACAGGCGGTTGACTGAGCGGGTTGGGGCGCGTATGCACTATTTTTAGCAATGACGGCAATGTTTGGCTAAAGCAGGGTGGGTGAAGCGTTGAGGGGGATATGGGAGGGAGATGCCCACTTGCTCTATTTTTAGAAATTATGTCAGCGTGGTGATGACGCGGACGGAGGAGGTGTTGCATGTTTGAGAGCCAACGAGGGAATGAGGGGATGACTAAGAATGTTTTCAGAGGCAGAGAATACTTTTAGCCAATCAGAGAAGGGGAACTGAGGGGCGGTGAGAATTCCTCTATAAAAAGGATGCTAATACCGGCGTTGTAATCATATCGACCACGACAACCGAATGGATAGTTTTAGATGTCAACAGTGTGCACTCCAATGCCGCAATGGTGCTAATCTGGCAGCCCACATGCAGGTGCACGACGTGGGACTAGGTCCGGTGTATGATTGCCGTATATGTCAGTGTCCCTTCAAGACAGCAGCGCAGAAAAGACGTCACGAAAGAAGACATGACGATCCGCCAGCACTGGTATGCCCGCAATGTGACGCCACTTGTTCTACTGAGCAGGCGTTACGTATCCAAAAGAAAAAACATCGCAGTTACGTATGTGCCAAATGCGACGTAGAATTTGGAAACAAGTTATGTCTCAAGAAGCACATGAAAACGCACGAAGAGACACAGTATCAATGTCCCCAATGTGAAAAGGTGATACAAAGGAAGTGGATATATCAGAGACATATGGCGGCGCACGCCCGTCAGAAGATATGTCCGCAATGCAAACGTACGTTTCACACTGGAAGTGAGTTGCCAGGTCATAAATGCCAGGTGAAGCATATACCAGAGGTGAAGAAGGTTCGATGCCGCGAATGTAATCACACCTACAATAGCTGGCATGAGTTTTCTCTTCATAGACAAGAGAAACATCAGACAGGGGCAGGTGTGCCCCACGCCAAACCATTTCTCCCAGGTAAAGAACCGTGGATTGGACAAGACGGTCGCGTGGATGAAACCCTGCACGCGTCATACACAAAACATTCGCGTGTCGTGTTGGGCGGACATCAGACTCGTCCGGGGAAGTTAACGGGTCGATATAACTTTCCCGTTGACCCTAAGCAACCAATTGACATGATGAGCCACCTCCGAACCATTGTGGAGCAGGAAGGGAACGCGTTTAAACTGAATGTGACGCCTGGGATGTTTCTCTACAACGGGGAAGAAGTTAGATATTTTTATCCCCATCAGAACAATTATCTGTTTGACAAACCCCTTATCATCAGTAAGCCCTCAGATATGGATCATATCAAGAAACGATTGGATAGACTAGATGTCAATGAGCGAGTCAGCAATGAGCGTCCCAACACCAAATGGCGACTATCCTTTCTTTCAAACCTTCAATATGACGTCACCAGAACGAGTGACAGTATGGGTGAGGGAGAGGTGGAACTCCCCGCTTATCTACTGGACAAAAAACATCTTATCACATTTCAGAGAAATGCGTCGCGTCGACTACATCGCGACAGATTATGTTTTTTCCGATGCCTCGCCTATTTTAGGGGTCGGAAAGATAATCTGGAAGATACAGCCATCGCTCTTTTGCAAGAGTGGTGTACATATCACGAGGAAAACAAAGTTCCCACTGATCCTCCCAATAGAGAAGGATTCCAAGGTGTGGACATGCACGACCTCCCTTATTTGGAATGTTGTTTCAAACTCAACATCCACGTGTACCACTTAACGGAAGAAGGGGTGGCGGAATCTATATACAAGTCATGTGGACGGCATATGGACGCACAGGAAAGAAAGGATGTACACCTTAATGAATATGGGAACCATCTATCTTATATCACGGATATGGAATCTTTTACGGAGAAATACCAATGCCAAACGTGTAAACGGCATTTCAAGACCGTAAGGAACATGATGAGACACCAGCGTACATGTTCCGACAAGACCCAGTATGTCATGAAAGGGGGATTTGCCGCCCCTCCCAAAACAATATTTGATGAATTGGCGGAACTAAACATTCACGTCGATACCAAGGAGCGTTTCTATCCGTGGTTCGCCACGTATGATATGGAAGCACTCCTCACCAAAGACACTTCGGATAAGACTGGAAAGTTGCAGTGGGATTACACTCATAAACCCATATCGGTCTCTATCTGTTCCAATGTGCCAGGATTTCTGACTCCTCACTGTTTTATCGACGAATGCGAAGAACAATTAGTACGGCAGATGATTGATTATTTGCACCAAAATTCAATCTCATGCCCACGCCTTGGCCTCTGAAAAATGGGGCTCTGTGGCACAACAACTGGAAGATCTCAAAGAAAAATGGAACACCACAGTACAAGAGGAGGACAACCAGAAAGATATGGAAGTGGAAGAAAACTCATGTTATCGGTTTCAATCCTCACTGCAACGAGATAACGAGTGGAACGTCGAATACAACGACTATTCTTCAGGGGATGAACATATAGACGAGGAAGAAGAAACCGCGCGAGTGTTGGGGATGGAAGACACAGGAGAGGAAGCGAATGAGTCTGGCAGGAAGAAAATGTACCAGTATATATGTCGTATAAAAGCAAAATTTGCAATGTATATGCAGCAAATGATAGTCATAGGTTACAATTCAGGTAGCTATGACCTAAATTTGATCAAACAAAGTATTACCAAAGCTATGGAGATGCACGAAGAGAAGAATGCCTTCGTTATCAAGAAAGCAAATCAATATTTATGTGTGGCCAATAGCAAGTTTAAATTACTTGATGTCATGAATTATGTTCCCATGGGTACGACATACGCAGCCTTTCTGAGAGCATTTGAAGTGGAAGAGCAGAAAGGCACATTTCCATATGAATGGTTTTCAAGCATAGAACAGTTGAATGAAACACACATACCACCCTCGGAAGCATTTTATTCCTCACTGAAGGGTTTGAATACCCTTGGGAATACATCGCAGGAAATAGAACAGGAGTATAAACGTTTGCAAGATATATGGCAAAAAGAGAACATGTCTACAATGCGTGATTATCTCGTGTGGTATAATAATCTTGACGTGGCACCCATGGTGACAGCAGTCACTAACTTGCGAGAGTTGTTTGTAGAGCAAGGGGGCGATTGTTTTAAAGAATGCTTTTCCACTGCTGGGGTTGCGCGATGTCTCTTAGCGAGATGCGCGCAAAAGCAGAAAGCGGCTATACCTTTAATTGGTCAGAGAGATGAAGATTTACATCACACCATGAAGGCAAATCTCATGGGTGGTCCTTCCATTATCTTCACCCGTCATCACGAGGTAGACAAAACAAACCTCCGTAATGATCCCATGTACCCGTGTAAAGCCATCGCAGGTTGGGATGCCGATGCTTTGTATTTATATTGTCTACAACAGGAATTTCCCGTGGGAGCATTCATTAGAAGACGTGCAAAAGATAAGTTCAAAGCTCAGAAATCCTCCGTCTCTCAACATTCGTTTGATTGGATGGAGTGGTTGATGACTAAAGACCCCCGGTTAACGATTCGTCATCAGTTAAACCAAGGAGTAGAAACAAGAATTGGACGATACATAGTTGACGGATTTGATTCAGCATCACAGACTGTTTATGAATTTCAAGGATGTTATTACCACGGATGTGACTGCAAGTCCCCTAAAACAGAAAAAAATAGGACTCTGTTAGAACAAAGACGTAAACGTACAGACGATCGTACTTCGTATTTAAAGCAGTGTGGCTACAGAGTGGTGGAAATGTGGGAATGTGAGTTTAAACGACAAATCAAAACGCAACCAGAATTGCAAGAATTCATCCGCATGCGTAGACCTCAGTTTACACAGAAGCAAGGTTTAGGAGAAGTCAGTGAAAACACTATCCTTGATGGAGTGAGAGATGAATCACTATTTGGAATGATAGAAGTAGACATCGAGGTCCCAGAAGCGTGGGAAGATGCAGAGATGAGGGCCAAGGCTGGGGGTCTGTCCCCCAAAGAATATTATGAGGATTATCCCCCACTGTTTTGTACGATGGACATACCCTTCGATAAATGGGGAAGCAATATGCAAGAATGGGTAGAATCCCGAGGGTTATCTCAAGCCCCCAAAAGACTGCTCGTAAGTGGCCTTCAAGCTAAGAAAGTACTGCTATCAACTCCTATATTACGGTGGTATCTTCAACACGGAGTGGTAGTTACTCGAGTATATCAGACGGTGGAATATATGAAGCAGAAATGTTTTTTACCGTTCACTCGATATGTGACAGACACTAGACGTAATGCTGATGGCAATGCCGCTCATTCCGTCAGGACTTTCATCGCCAAAAATATTGGTAACTCAGCTTACGGATCCAGTATCATGTCGAAAGAACGCTTCCGTGACATTTGTTACGTACAAAGCCGTGCCAAGGCATGTGCCAAGATCAATGATCCAAGGTTCCAAAGAGCTACAGAAGTTGCACCAGACTATTATGAGATTGAAAGCGAGAAAAAACGAATAGTATTTGATATACCAATCACCACGGGATTTTTTATACTATCTCTGGCCAAACTGCGGATGCTCCAATTTTATTACGATTGTATCAGAAGAGACATTCCAATTCAAAAGACTGTCCCTTTGACAACAGATACAGATAGTATGTACTTTGCCATAGCCACCCCAACACTTCGAGAAGCAATGACAGACGCAGCTAGGAGAGAACATGATAAGAGGGTGTTGGGATCATGTCATCAAGAAGATATTGACCCACAAGAACATTTTTTCCCCAGGGAATGTTGTTCGGATCGTAAAACCAGAGATGCTAGGACCCCAGGCCTATTCAAAGCAGAGGGACATGGGACATATTTTTCGGGGCTTAGCAGCAAGTGTTATGTTTTAGACTCCCCGGACACAACAAAGCTCACGTCCAAAGGTGTACAAAAACACAGGGTTCAGAATCCACGTACCATATTTGAAGGGGTATTAGAGTCAAAGAGCACGAAGAGTGTTATCAATAGAGGATTTCGAATGCGAAACAATCGCATGTGTACGTATAGCCAAGAAAAAGTTGGCTTTTCATATTTTTACATAAAGCGGGTGGTGCAAAGCGACGGAATACATACCAAACCGTTAGATATGATCCTCTGTCCGTATAATGAATGATGTGTTTATGTAAATATATCTAGAAATGTGTGTTCGTGTAACTATGTCTAGAATTTAGTGTTCATGTATGTCTATGTACAAAATTAAGTGTGTTTGTGTGTTGTAATTAATATTCATGTATGTAATAAATGAAGGGAAAAAAATCCGTGCTTTGTGTTTCGTGCATTTACTTATTCTGAATGTCCAACTTGTGGTACATCCATCGAAGCCATCAGTTGAATAAACAGTATTGTGCGAGGTAATTGGAAATGATGTAACAACATAAGACTCTGTTGGCACATATCATCGAGTTTCTGATGTAAATAGTTTGCACCACGCTCACTATTCGATACGTGTAGAATATTAACGATACACCCCTGAAAGGTTGATGAAATATCGCGCGATGAATCGGACATGTAACGTTTGTACTAGGAGTATATCAAAACGAACGATCAAGATATCAATTTATTCATCCCATTGATTCTTTGTAGTAACGTACCCTATTTATAAACCCTATAACTCACTCGTGCACCGAAACGCAGCTAGCCATTACGTGTTTAGACAGACCGTGAAGGTGGAGGCTAGGAAACTCATGACACACGCGAAAATGCAAGAACGAAATAAATACACCAGTGCGCCCTGATGTGTTTAAGTCGTTGGTAACCTATTTGAGATCTTCTTCGTAAAAAAATGGTATCATGAGCCATTTTATCGCAACTTATGATACATCAATGCATATAGTCCCATTGATATGAAACAGTGTCGTGTATATATCATTGCAGTACCATTCATCGCAATCACTATGTTTAGTGTAAAGAATTCAACGCATTGACGCATTTGAACATACCATTTAAAGTCTTGCATTCTTTTTAACAAGATATGTGTTTGTTTTATTGCATCTTGTGATTGATGTAGTTATAAACACGCTGCTCAACAACAAAAATGTATACAGTTCAGAACGAGACAACATAGAATTACAAGTAAACATTGACCACAAATATAAAGATACGACAAGAAAACAAACGGGTGACGTATGAACATAACACTGGAATGTTGGGATAGTATTATTTATTGTTGTGTAGTCAGAAAATATGTATGCGACACTTTCAAGTGAAACCATGAGTTAAATACTGAACGTCTAACACGTTTGATATGTAAGATTGACAGAAATATCTTTTTGTAAGTGTTGTAAATTGGCTTTGAAACACACATACCATCACTAAGTAACATCGAGTCAATATGTAGGATGTTTACGGAAGAAACAGAAACAGAAATGGCACTTGACGAACAGTTGACGCTGTAAGTAATGTGAAAATATGTAATTTCATTTGTAATCAATTTATTTTTGATGAAGTTATTTTTATGTCGCGTGTGATTCGTTGTGCGTAACTTAGTTATTTTAGATTTACATTTAATTGAATCTATGCTATAACCGTGCGCGTTTCGATTCTTTTTATGCTTGATGCATGCAGTGCAGCAAGTATATTTATACAAAAAGGAGTCGAAACGCGCACGGTTATAGCATAGATTCAATTAAATGTAACACTAAAATAACTAAGTTACGCACAACGAATCACACGCAACATAAAAATAACTTCATCAAAAATAAATTTATTACAAATGAAATTACATATTTTCACATTACTTACAGCGTCAACTGTTCGTCAAGTGCCATTTCT
>OZ025260.1:35421069-35506021 GCA_964019135.1 Arenicola marina | reverse complement strand
ACACTTTCAAGTGAAACCATGAGTTAAATACTGAACGTCTAACACGTTTGATATGTAAGATTGACAGAAATATCTTTTTGTAAGTGTTGTAAATTGGCTTTGAAACACACATACCATCACTAAGTAACATCGAGTCAATATGTAGGATGTTTACGAAGAAACAGAAACAGAAATGGCACTTGACGAACAGTTGACGCTGTAAGTAATGTGAAAATATGTAATTTCATTTGTAATCAATTTATTTTTGATGAAGTTATTTTTATGTCGCGTGTGATTCGTTGTGCGTAACTTAGTTATTTTAGATTTACATTTAATTGAATCTATGCTATAACCGTGCGCGTTTCGATTCTTTTTATGCTTGATGCATGCAATGCAGCAAGTATATTTATACAAAAAGGAGTCGAAACGCGCACGGTTATAGCATAGATTCAATTAAATGTAACACTAAAATAACTAAGTTACGCACAACGAATCACACGCAACATAAAAATAACTTCATCAAAAATAAATTTATTACAAATGAAATTACATATTTTTACATTACTTACAGCGTCAACTGTTCGTCAAGTGCCATTTCTGTTTCTGTTTCTTCCGTAAACATCCTACATATTGACTCGATGTTACTTAGTGATGGTATGTGTGTTTCAAAGCCGATTTACAACACTTACAAAAAGATATTTCTGTCAATCTTACATATCAAACGTGTTAGACGTTCAGTATTTAACTCATGGTTTCACTTGAAAGTGTCGCATACATATTTTCTTACTACACAACAATAAATAATACTATCCCAACATTCCAGTGTTATGTTCATACGTCACCCGTTTGTTTTCTTGTCGTATCTTTATATTTGTGGTCAATGTTTACTTGTAATTCTATGTTGTCTCGTTCTGAACTGTATACATTTTTGTTGTTGAGCAGCGTGTTTATAACTACATCAATCACAAGATGCAATAAAACAAACACATATCTTGTTAAAAAGAATGCAAGACTTTAAATGGTATGTTCAAATGCGTCAATGCGTTGAATTCTTTACACTAAACATAGTGATTGCGATGAATGGTACTGCAATGATATAAACACGACACTGTTTCATATCAATGGGACTATATGTATTGATGTATCATAAGTTGCGATAAAATGGCTCATGATACCATTTGTTCACAAAGAAGATCTCAAATAGGTTACCAACGACTTAAACACATCAGGGCGCACTGGTGTATATATTTCGTTCTTGCATTTTCGCGTGTGTCATGAGTTTCCTAGCCTCCACCTTCACGGTCTGTCTAAACACGTAATGGCTAGCTGCGTTTCGGTGCACGAGTGAGTTATAGGGTTTATAAATAGGGTACGTTACTACAAAGAATCAATGGGATGAATAAATTGATATCTTGATCGTTCGTTTTGATATACTCCTAGTACAAACGTTACATGTCCGATTCATCGCGCGATATTTCATCAACCTTTCAGGGGTGTATCGTTAATATTCTACACGTATCGAATAGTGAGCGTGGTGCAAACTATTTACATCAGAAACTCGATGATATGTGCCAACAGAGTCTTATGTTGTTACATCATTTCCAATTACCTCGCACAATACTATGTTTATTCAACTGATGGCTTCGATGGATGTACCACAAGTTGGACATTCAGAATAAGTAAATGCACGAAACACAAAGCACGGATTTTTTTTCCCTTCATTTATTACATACATGAATATTAATTACAACACACAAACACACTTAATTTTGTACATAGACATACATGAACACTTAATTCTAGACATAGTTACACGAACACACATTTCTAGATATATTTACATAAACACATCATTCATTATACGGACAGAGGATCATATCTAACGGTTTGGTATGTATTCCGTCGCTTTGCACCACCCGCTTTATGTAAAAATATGAAAAGCCAACTTTTTCTTGGCTATACGTACACATGCGATTGTTTCGCATTCGAAATCCTCTATTGAAAACACTCTTCGTGCTGTTTGACTCTAATACCCCTTCAAATATGGTACGTGGATTCTGAACCCTGTGTTTTTGTACACCTTTGGACGTGAGCTTTGTTGTGTCCGGGGAGTCTAAAACATGACACTTGCTGCTAAGCCCCGCAAAATATGTCCCATGTCCCTCTGCTTTGAATAGGCCTGGGGTCCTAGCATCTCTGGTTTTATGATCCGAACAACATTCCCTGGGGAAAAAATGTTCTTGTGGGTCAATATCTTCTTGATGACATGATCCCAACACCCTCTTATCATGTTCTCTCCTAGCTGCGTCTGTCATTGCTTCTCGGAATGTTGGGGTGGCTATGGCAAAGTACATACTATCTGTATCTGTTGTCAAAGGGACAGTCTTTTGAATTGGAATGTCTCTTCTGATACAATCGTAATAAAATTGGAGCATCCGCAGTTTGGCCAGAGATAGTATAAAAAATCCCGTGGTGATTGGTATATCAAATACTATTCGTTTTTTCTCGCTTTCAATCTCATAATACTCTGGTGCAACTTCTGTAGCTCTTTGGAACCTTGGATCATTGATCTTGGCACATGCCTTGGCACGGCTTTGTACGTAACAAATGTCACGGAAGCGTTCTTTCGACATGAGACTGGATCCGTAAGCTGAGTTACCAATATTTTTGGCGATGAAAGCCCTAACGGAATGAGCGGCATTGCCATCAGCATTACGTCTAGTGTCTGTCACATATCGAGTGAACGGTAAAAAAACATTTCTGCTTCATATTTTCCACCGTCTGATATACTCGAGTAACTACCACTCCGTGTTGAAGATACCACCGTAATATAGGAGTAGCAGTACTTTCTTAGCTTGAAGGCCACTTACGAGCAGTCTTTTGGGGGCTTGAGATAACCCTCGGGATTCTACCCATTCTTGCATATTGCTTCCCCATTTATCGAAGGGTATGTCCATCGTACAAAACAGTGGGGGATAATCCTCATAATATTCTTTGGGGGACAGACCCCCAGCCTTGGCCCTCATCTCTGCATCTTCCCACGCTTCTGGGACCTCGATGTCTACTTCTATCATTCCAAATAGTGATTCATCTCTCACTCCATCAAGGATAGTGTTTTCACTGACTTCTCCTAAACCTTGCTTCTGTGTAAACTGAGGTCTACGCATGCGGATGAATTCTTGCAATTCTGGTTGCGTTTTGATTTGTCGTTTAAACTCACATTTCCACATTTCCACCACTCTGTAGCCACACTGCTTTAAATACGAAGTACGATCGTCTGTACGTTTACGTCTTTGTTCTAACAGAGTCCTATTTTTTTCTGTTTTAGGGGACTTGCAGTCACATCCGTGGTAATAACATCCTTGAAATTCATAAACAGTCTGTGATGCTGAATCAAATCCGTCAACTATGTATCGTCCAATTCTTGTTTCTACTCCCTGGTTTAACTGATGACGAATCGTTAACCGGGGGTCTTTAGTCATCAACCACTCCATCCAATCAAACGAATGTTGAGAGAGGGAGGATTTCTGAGCTTTGAACTTATCTTTTGCACGTCTTCTAATGAATGCTCCCACGGGAAATTCCTGTTGTAGACAATATAAATACAAAGCATTGGCATCCCAACCTGCGATAGCTTTACACGGGTACATGGGATCATTACGGAGGTTTGTTTTGTCTACCTCGTAATGACGGGTGAAGATAATGGAAGGACCACCCATGAGATTTGCCTTCATGATGTGATGTAAATCTTCATCTCTCTGACCAATTAAAGGTATAGCCGCTTTCTGCTTTTGCGCGCATCTCGCTAAGAGACATCGCGCAACCCCAGCAGTGGAAAAGCATTCTTTAAAACAATCGCCCCCTTGCTCTACAAACAACTCTCGCAAGTTAGTGACTGCTGTCACCATGGGTGCCACGTCAAGATTATTATACCACACGAGCTAATCACGCATTGTAGACATGTTCTCTTTTTGCCATATATCTTGCAAACGTTTATACTCCTGTTCTATTTCCTGCGATGTATTCCCAAGGGTATTCAAACCCTTCAGTGAGGAATAAGATGCTTCCGAGGGTGGTATGTGTGTTTCATTCAACTGTTCTATGCTTGAAAACCATTCATATGGAAATGTGCCTTTCTGCTCTTCCACTTCAAATGCTCTCAGAAAGGCTGCGTATGTCGTACCCATGGGAACATAATTCATGACATCAAGTAATTTAAACTTGCTATTGGCCACACATAAATGTTGATTTGCCTTCTTGATAACGAAGGCATTCTTCTCTTCGTGCATCTCCATAGCTTTGGTAATACTTTGTTTGATCAAATTTAGGTCATAGCTACCTGAATTGTAACCTATGACTATCATTTGCTGCATATACATTGCAAATTTTGCTTTTATACGACATATATACTGGTACATTTTCTTCCTGCCAGACTCATTCGCTTCCTCTCCTGTGTCTTCCATCCCCAACACTCGCGCGGTTTCTTCTTCCTCGTTCATATGTTCATCCCCTGAAGAATAGTCGTTGTATTCAACGTTCCACTCGTTATCTCGTTGCAGTGAGCATTGAAACCGATAATATGAGTTTTCTTCCACTTCCATATCTTTCTGGTTGTCCTCCTCTTGTACTGTGGTGTTCCATTTTTCTTTGAGATCTTCCAGTTTTTGTACCACAGAGCCCCATTTTTCAGAAGCCAAGGCGTGGGCATGAGATTGAATTTTGTGCAAATAATCAATCATCTGCCGTACTAATTGTTCTTCGCATTCGTCGATAAAACAGTGAGGAGTCAGAAATCCTGGCACATTGGAACAGATAGAGACCGATATGGGTTTATGAGTGTAATCCCACTGCAACTTTCCAGTGTTATCCGAAGTGTCTTTGGTGAGGAGTGCTTCCATATCATACGTGGCGAACCACGGATAGAAACGCTCCTTGGTATCGACGTGAATGTTTAGTTCCGCCAATTCATCAAATATTGTTTTGGGAGGGGCGGCAAATCCTCCTTTCATGACATACTGGGTCCTGTCGGAACATGTACGCTGGTGTCTCATCATGTTCCTTACGGTCTTGAAATGCCGTTTACACGTTTGGCATTGGTATTTCTCCGTAAAAGATTCCATATCCGTGATATAAGATAGATGGTTCCCATATTCATTAAGGTGTACATCCTTTCTTTCCTGTGCGTCCATATGCCGTCCACATGACCTGTATATAGATTCCGCCACCCCTTCTTCCGTTAAGTGGTACACGTGGATGTTGAGTTTGAAACAACATTCCAAATAAGGGAGGTCGTGCATGTCCACACCTTGGAATCCTTCTCTATTGGGAGGATCAGTGGGAACTTTGTTTTCCTCGTGATATGTACACCACTCTTGCAAAAGAGCGATGGCTGTATCTTCCAGATTATCTTTCCGACCCCTAAAATAGGCGAGGCATCGGAAAAAACATAATCTGTCGCGATGTAGTCGACGCGACGCATTTCTCTGAAATGTGATAAGATGTTTTTTGTCCAGTAGATAAGCGGGGAGTTCCACCTCTCCCTCACCCATACTGTAACTCGTTCTGGTGACGTCATATTGAAGGTTTGAAAGAAAGGATAGTCGCCATTTGGTGTTGGGACGCTCATTGCTGACTCGCTCATTGACATCTAGTCTATCCAATCGTTTCTTGATATGATCCATATCTGAGGGCTTACTGATGATAAGGGGTTTGTCAAACAGATAATTGTTCTGATGGGGATAAGAATATCTAACTTCTTCCCCGTTGTAGAGAAACATCCCAGGCGTCACATTCAGTTTAAACGCGTTCCCTTCCTGCTCCACAATGGTTCGGAGGTGGCTCATCATGTCAATTGGTTGCTTAGGGTCAACGGGAAAGTTATATCGACCCGTTAACTTCCCCGGACGAGTCTGATGTCCGCCCAACACGACACGCGAATGTTTTGTGTATGACGCGTGCAGGGTTTCATCCACGCGACCGTCTTGTTTGACCGTTACCTGGGAGAAATGGTTTGGCGTGGGGCACACCTGCCCCTGTCTGATGTTTCTCTTGTCAATGAAGATAAAACTCATGCCAGCTATTGTAGGTGTGATTACATTCGCGGCATCGAACCTTCTTCACCTCTGGTATATGCTTCACCTGGCATTTATGACGTGGCAACTCACTTCCAGTGTGAAACGTACGTTTGCATTGCGGACATGTCTTCTGACGGGCGTGCGCCGCCATATGTCTCTGATATATCCACTTCCTTTGTATCACCTTTTCACATTGGGGACATTGATACTGTGTCTCTTCGTGCGTTTTCATGTGCTTCTTGAGACATAGCTTGTTTCCAAATTCTACGTCGCATTTGGCACATACGTAACTGCGATGTTTTTTCTTGTGGATACGTAACGCCTGCTCAGTAGAACAAGTGGCGTCACATTGCGGGCATACCAGTGCTGGCGGATCGTCATGTCTTCTTTCGTGACGTCTTTTCTGCGCTGCTGTCTTGAAGGGACACTGACATATACGGCAATCATACACCGGACCCAGTCCCACGTCGTGCACCTGCATGTGGGCTGCCAGATTAGCACCATTGCGGCATTGGAGTGCACACTGTTGACATCTGAAACTATCCATTCGGTTGTCATGGTCGATATGATTACAACGCCGGTATTAGCGTCCTTTTTATAGAGGAATTCTCACCGCCCCTCAGTTCCCCTTCTCTGATTGGCTAAAAGTATTCTCTGCCTCTGAAAACATTCTTAGTCATCCCCTCATTCCCTCGTTGGCTCTCAAACATGCAACACCTCCTCCGTCCGCGTCATCACCACGCTGACATAATTTCTAAAAATAGAGCAAGTGGGCATCTCCCTCCCATATCCCCCTCAACGCTTCACCCACCCTGCTTTAGCCAAACATTGCCGTCATTGCTAAAAATAGTGCATACGCGCCCCAACCCGCTCAGTCAACCGCCTGTTCTCGAACCCTCTAGCCCTTTCCTCGTCACGTCATCACTAAAAATAGAGCAGGCGTGCATAACCACTCCACCCCAAGCGGCTGTGTCTCTCACCATCTGTTCCCCTGGCCAACTACAACACCGGCGATATGGAAAGAATGGCCGCATTGAAACTTAATTTTCTCCAGCCAACTCAGTTTAATTTAGCGAGGGTGAAAACAAACCAGTGGTGGGGATCTGACTCATTTTAGCTGTCTTTGGTAGAAATGTTCCGTCAGTAAATGATACTGACTGATACTGATCACACAGCACCCTCACTGTGTGCAAAAACTTCAGTTACCCCGTCATTCGCATTATTGTGGTCTAAGAACGGCCCGCGTGCCTTGTAAAAGAGGGTCGAGGATAAACTAACGGGTACATAAATCTTCGACAAACCCCCAAAGTAGTCGGATTAAACACTCAAAACTGTCGAAACGCCATTACATCGTAATTTTTAGACTATCTATCGGAATAATCTCAACAGAACATCCAACGTACGTGATGCCCGACAAAACTATTAGTTATAAAACGAGCCTATCACTTTCTATTGAAGCCATACAATGAAAAATACCAACTACACAGAGAAAAACTTATAAACACCGGACCTTATCTTTTCAATCGAAACAGGGAACTGAATTCAATATGGTCTCGACATTATCGTCTGATCACTCCCATCTCGAAATCCGATGAACAGTCAGCTGGGGTGAACTGCGCACACCCCATATTACATCCACCCGCCTCCCCTCACATTCAATCCCCCCAAAAGAGACAAGTCTGAACACGCTCAGTGGTGACTAGTAGTGCAGCTGGCTTTTCCTGGCGACACGCTTCGGTGACTCCACTGGTCTGGGTAGCCTCTCAAATTAATGTATTGGTGTCCTTGGGCTGCGGGCCTGGGGGAGGCGGGTGGGCGGCTAGAGTACATCCTTCACTCATAGGTGGTGGTAAGGAGGGGCGACATGCTAAATAGGGGTGGGACGCGGTGAACGCGGTGAATGCGGAAGAGGTGTAGGAAAAACGCTCGGACTAGGAGGGAGGGGAACAAGGGGCTAAGGGAGGGCGACTAATTTTACAATATAACTGCTGTCCTTGCAGTTATCTGCCTATGACACATCCTAACGTCACTACGATATCGAGGCTGAGAGAGGGCGACTGATTTGACACGATAATTATGGAACTACTGTCCTTGCAGTTAACCCCCATGAAAAGTTACATCAAAATTGGTCAGCTTCTACTACTCCCAAGGTTCGCTGTCAGATTTAGAGTGATATATCGTTATAACCAACAAGCCATACACCCCCTGTTTTTCTCTTTCTTCCTTTGGATCTCTTTTTTACTTTCCGTATTGCTTATTTCTTAACTTTTTTTCCACATATTTGTTTTTGTTTTGTTTTTCTCTGTTTTTCTTATTTTGACTTAACCTTTTTTTTCCTTTTCTCTACACTTGTGTGATGCAAGTCCGTTGCATATTCATGTCTCTTTCCATCAATCCAAGTGCAAGGGCGATATTCAATCGCAAGGGCAATATTCAATGTACAGTACGACTCTCTATATGGAAACGTGATTTATTGATAATCAATGACCGATACGTTTAGCCACAAGACAAAAACGCCTCGATGTTGTTTGAATGGTTGCGTGACAAAAAAGCTTCTATGTATTATTTACAAGATGTTCATATCAGTGAGAACCTGAAAGAGACGTACATGAACGACGGGAAATTAATGCATATTTAGCTGTAATTCAACTGGAAGCAGAGGCTGCGCGATATTGTTTGCCAAGAATGCCCAATGTGAGATTTTTGACTCTATTATGGATCCCAAAGGCAAATATATAATTATAGATGTCAAAAGATGTAAGCTGAGGGTTACACTTGTCACGTAATACGGTCCAAATAATGAACTGTCCGATATCTGGCGGGTATCGCTTCCTCAAAAAAGGCAATTCAAGTGGATTAACCCAAAGAAAACCTCCCAGAGGTCGAGATTAGATTATTTTCTTGTAACCCATGAAGTTTTTATGATAAAATGTGATATCATACACGGGTACAAAATTGACCATTCGTGTGTAACACTTAGATTGGAGGAATCAGAATTTAAAAGGGGAAAAGGCTTTTGGAAGCTAAACAATTCACTTTTAGAAGATAGAGAATATGTTAACACTATTAAAACCTGTATATCAGATACCGTCGAACAATACGCTGAGCCAGAGCGCGACATTCTATCCCGGGATGTTCCTTTCTCTATCAATGATGAGATATTCTTCGAAACACTTAAGATGGAAATTAAAGAGGAAAAGGCATATCTTATGCTTCTTTCAAGAAACGAGAAGATAGTAAGAAAGAAAGTATACTTGAAGACGAAATAAAGAATCTAGAGGCAAGGGGTGATGATTGTGGTAATAATCTACAGGTAAAACGCAATGAACTCGAAACGCTTAGACTCGGTAAATTTAGGATGTTAGGAGAAAGAGCACATATATATGAAGAAGGTGAAAAACCTACAAAACTCTTTTTTAAACTTAGAAAAACGCAATTACACCAAACCGGTAATTAATAGGCTAAATATAAATGAAATAACGGTTGCTGACGAAGAAACAATTCTCCATGAGCAAATGAACTTTTATAAAAAAAAAATGTATACTTCGCGCAACTGGAATGCAACTATCGTCGAACAAGTCTATGTCCCGGAAATATAAATCCCATAAACGTGATCCAAAAACAACAGTTAGATTCTGATATAAATGAATGTGATATAAAGGATGTCTTATCAAAGATGAAACACAGACGGATTTCCACCAGAATTTTATATTTTTTCTGGAGAGACCTGGGACATTTTTTAGTAAGAAATATAAACTACGCCGTGGAAAATAAACAGTTCTCAATTATTCAGCAACAGGGTATCATAACTTGTATGTCTAAGGGAGATACGGTCAGAGAGTATTTGAATAATTGGAGACCGATGACATTACTTAACACAGAATATAAAATAATTTCGAGAGGTTAACGGAGGTGTTACCATCTGTAATTAGTGATTGTCAAAAGGGATTTCTTAAAGGCACATACATAGGCGAGAGTACAAGACTTGTATATGATGTTATGTTCGAACTATCAAAGAAAAACACGTCTGGTATGCTCTTGTGAATTGACTTCGAGAAGACTTTTGACTCCATAGAATGGTGCTACCTAAGAAAAGTGTTACAGGTGCATAACTTTGGTGACAACTTTTTGTCTTCTATATAACTATGTATCACAGACTCACGCAGCTGTGTTATAAATAATGTTTTTTTTTCTCAGATTTGTTTACCATAACTAGAGGTTGTAGAAAAGGGCATCCCTTATCAGCTTATCTATTTCTGTTATCGATAGAACCGCTTTCGCGAGCTATATAAAATTGTTCAGCATGTAAAGGCATCAACATAGAAAATGTTATGTATAAGATTGGCCAATATGCTGATGACACGTTTCTGCTACTTGATGGTACGAAAGAAAGTTTAAGATCAGCACTTACGCTCTTTCATAACTTTGAAAGATGTTCAGGATGTTAGATGTTAAGATTGTACCTATCTAAAACCAAAGCTGTTTGGCTAGGTAAGAAGCCAAAATTCAAAATATGTACAGAGCTGTCTTTAGAGTGGGTATCAGAATTCAAATTGTTAGGAATCTATTTTTGTGCCCATATAAATAACATGTATTTTAGGAATTCTGATAGTAAACTCGAAGAAATAACAAGACTTTGTACAATGTACGCTAAAAGAAAATTGTCGCCACACGGGAAAGTTACAATTGTCAAATCACTTTTGATTCCGGAATTGGTGCACATATTATCTGTGCTTCCGTCCCCTTCGAGTGCAGTGATAAAGAAATTAAAAAACGTCTTCAAAAGATTTATCTAGGTCAACAAATGTAAAATTTCTCTTAATAGGTTTGCTCAAGATATAGAATTTGGTGGTGGTAAGGTGGTGGGAAATGGCAACAACTGTTCTGCAGTGTTGTCTGATCCGAAAAACGTTATGTTGGGAATTGGACGAAACTTCCCTTATTAGATGTCAACCTTGTCAACTTATTAGATGACAAGGGTTCTTTCCTATCTTGGTCACAGTTCCAAAAGGATTATAATATATCTATGAACTTCTTAGATCGTGAAACTCTCATACGTGTGTACCACTGCCAGTAGGTGCAATGTCTAAAAGCAATAACCAAGGTTGTGACTGTCTAAAGTCAAGTATGAGGATGCTCAAAGTATGTGCTTTCGCGTACCAACACAGTATACGAACTATTCCATTGAAGTGCAATAATGAGCAAAAGTTGGAACAAGTTTTGAACATAACTGATATCAACTGGAAGAAAATGTATAAACTGTCGTATCTATGTTCAATAGAAATTAAATTGAGAAGTTTTCAATATCTTATACTGACTAGAACGCTGATACCGAAACTATGGCTTAAGAAATGTACCATCTTAGATGATGATTCTTGCACATTTTGCGCTGATGAACCAGAGACAATTTTACATCTCTTCTGGGAGTGTCCTGTAGTACAATCTGTATGGAATGAGCTTAGTATTGTGCTTGATTCGGTTTGTAATTTTGATGACGATTTAACTGGAGCAAATGTCTTACTTGGAGATTTAACACCCTCTGGGAACAAAATATTGCCAAACCATATTATTTTAATTGTCAAGAAATATATATACATTAGCAGATGCTGTAACACAGAATTTCTTGTCAATGCGCTCTTTCTTTTCTACGATACCATTATCATATCGAAGAACATGAAATCGTCAATAACATTGTCTTATAAATGTATCAAAGCCAAGTGGGAGCCGGTATAACGTTTATTGATATTTATATAAGCTTGTTTACGATTTATACCACTTTTTATGACTTGCATGTACTTGGATTATATCTTTTGAAATTGAAATAAATACAGTGCATGGTATTTACATTCCAGTTGAGCTATCACCTATTTGACCGCCATACTTTATGTAGCATGTGTAACAATGCCACGATCAATATTATATTAATTTAGTAGAAGTCAGTGAGTGAATGGTGGAAAAATCCAAATGATATTATGTTACATGTAGCCTCATATACATTATGTCACATTGTGCCAAATTGTGTCGCATTCAAGTTATGTCACATGTGCCTCATCTTGCCTAATTCACACGATGCCACAGAGCCACCCTGTACCGGAACTTCTAGCCCCTCCGAGATAGACAACTGTCAATGTGAATGCACCTGTGCCGACCGCCGTGAGTCAATAGTGCTTCTTGGTCGAACGTCCGAACATACTTCGGTCGGCGTTTGGGTAGGGTGGAGGTGGGGAGGGTGGGGTGGGAGAGACAACGTCGATTCACGTTAGGTCACATTTTGCCTCATTTTGCCTAATTCCTATAGTGTCACATATTCCTTCATTGACGTCACGCCGCATTATATATGCATATATTATTATTATGAAATATTACTAGTTACTGTTGATCATTAGTGATGTTGCGGTTTTACAGTATGATAGGCATATGGCATTGGTTCGAGTGCGAGATGGGTTTATTTCAGCCCAAGTCTTCCGTCTCCTGCCATTTTAGGAGAAGATAGGATAGGAGATAAGCCGTGTCATATGTTCGTGCAAACCCTTAGTCAAACCCCAATTGTACCCTGGGAGGTGACAATCTCTTTTCCCCGGTCTTGGTCCGGGAACGTTACTGGACGCTTGACTGTGTACTGTTACTTCAGCAACTACAACGGAACCCACGACAACGACACCGGAACCCACGACAACGAAACTGGAACCCACGACAACGACACTGGAACCCACGACCACGACACCGGAACCACCCACGACAACGACACCGCAACCCGCGACAACGACACCGGAACCCACGACAACGACACCGGTACCCACGACAACTACACCGGAACCCACGACAACGACATTGGAACCCACGACAACGACACCGGAACCCACGACAACGACATTGGAACCCACGACAACTACACCGGAACCCACGACAACGACATTGGAACCCACGACAACTACACCGGAACCCAGGACAACGACACCGGAACCCACGATAACTACCCCGGCAGCTACGACTACAACTGTCAATGAGTACCCGATCTAATTGAATCGTTATAGTTCTGAGAATAACCCAGCTATTGTTGTGTTACACCTGAATCGCTTCGGAATTCAGTATTATTAACGTAATTAATAGTCCCTGGTCGAAAACGAGTTCTTACATCGACACTGCCATGTATGTATGCGATCACCATCATTGATTAGTGTCGCACGTGCCCGGCCAGGCCAGACCGATCAGCCGATGGGTGGTTGACCAAAAACGGTGCAAATGTCTATGTTTGTGCAAGATAAAGATCACATACATTTGTTCGTACAGTGTAGGGGAGTTACCTACGAAGATACAGCTCCTCTCTGCATTAACATTGACTGGTCACTTAGGGCGACTCCCATCAAGACCCGATGGGAAACGCCCTAAGCATTGGTCTTTTTCAAATATCCAATTCCCTGTACAACGACGGTCCAGCATGAAACATTTCAGCGTTTTCACCGAGCTGATTTGTTGTAAGTATAGATGAAACATGAAATTGATGTAACAGGAAGAACGATGATTTTATGCGTTTCTTTTTTTCCACTGCCACTCAACAGTCTGAGTCGACCAGAAGATTGAGATTATCAATCAGTCAGTCGACGCGTCCGCAAGTATTGGCGGCTTAAACTAGCAGGTCAAGAACTTCCTCCGCAACGTTCTCGCCAGCCTCGACATCGGCGAGGACGCCATTCGGGTCGGCTTAATCCATTTCTCTGCCTTCGTTATGACATGTAGTTAGCTATACCCACCGTTATGACATTTAGATAGCTATGCCCACCGTTATGACATTTAGTTAGCTATACCCAACGTTATGACATTTAGTTATTTGGTGGACATTTAGTTATTTAGCTATACCCAACGTTATGATATTCAGCTAGGTACACCCAGCGGCATGCCAGTCAGCTAGCTATGCCCACCGTTATGACCTTCAGTTAGCTATACACCGATCGGTATGGCATTCAGTGTAGATGTACCCACGGTTATCACTTTCAGCTAGCTACACCCCACGGTGGACAATTATAGCCTTCACGGCATAGGTCTGTCGCTAGCTTTTTAAATACTCATTTGCACAGATCTCTCAGACATCGCACACATGTTCAAGATTTGCTCATATTAACAACCCATTTCAACATATCTCATAATTGCACATAGTGAGCCCTCCACCCCAGCGAGCCCTCCACCCTAACGAGCCCCCCATCTCGGGGAGCCCTAACCTAGTGACCCCTCCGGTCAACCGAGCCCTCCGGCCGTTAAACCCACTATAGTGACCAGTTCAATCTAACCAGCCCTCCGGCTGAACGAAAGTGTCGGCCTAGCAAGCCCTCCGAGCAACCGAGCCCGCCACCCTGGCGAGCCCTCCAGTCTAGCTATCGAACCCTCTACCCTAGTGAGCCATCAATTCTAGCGAGCCCTCCAACCTTGCGCGCCCACCTCTGCCCGGTCCTCTCTGTGCCCCGTTTCTTTACTAATAGCAGCGCCACGTTTTGTTAGATTATCATCTTCTACGTGTGGTTTGCCAAAGATTACAGTAGCGCAACCTACTGTAATTGTGTCATCAATTCACATTCACTCTTATTATTGACATGTGTGAAATTCAGGGACCATTTCGAAGCTGGATCCCATATATATAAATATATGTTCAGATATGATCGATCTATATGGGCCCAGTTAAAGCCTGGCACCTTTCCTTTACACATTGAAACAAGACGATTTAGACATACAAACGACTCGATTCAAACAAATAGTGGTAAAGCAAGCAAAATTATAATCGAGGAACGTGTGTGAGTCGACGAAGCTCACTTCATATTGTATATATGACGATATTAGAGAGCTTTATTTTACTATAAGAATGAACGTTTTGAATCTTTGAACATTAAGGAAAATACGGATCATATTGAATAGGGAATAGAATACCGATGTAAAATGTGTATCGGTGTTCTGGCCTAAACGAAAAGACTCGTTATTTATACAAGTTTAAGTATAATTCAATGTAACGGTCGTGCTGTGGACAATTGTTTGCCATGATATACCCTCGGACTTCGATTCGCATGTAAGCCCTAGACTGGATATAATGTATATTTGTTCAATTATTCCCGTTCATCCCGTGGCCTAGTATATAGAGTGATCGGCTATTGTTCAGCGTGCTCTGCTAGGCCAGACAAGCGGTCGTGTGTGGTTCGAGCCCCACCGGCGCAAAATGTTATGTTTATGCAAGATACATTTTAAGTCCCCTTCTACACAAAGAGTAGAGGACTTACACCAGAAGACGTGGCTCCTTTCTACTTTGTCCCTTCCCATGGTCGCGATATAATCTATAAAAATTAAAAGCGTCCTATTATTATTATTATTATTCGTAGTAGTATGATGGTTATTATTATCATTATTATTATCATTATTATTATCATTATTATTATCATTATTATTATCATTATTATTATCATTATTATTATCATTATTATTATCATTATTATTATCATTATTATTATCATTATTATTATCTCTATTATTATTACTACTATGCAGTCGGCGTTCAGAATCAGTACCGGTGGGCATCCTCATCACAGACGGCAAGTAAAACTTCAGAGATCACACCGCCACATCTGTCATGGTCAGTGATACACATGACACAAGCGGCACTCTCACTAAAACAAATTAAAGCACGATAATATACCAGAAACATGACTAAACCCCAAGAGAATAAAGACATACTTGAACAAAGAACCTGTAACTTGTCATTATGTATTTATCTTTGGATGTTAGCGCACGCATTAAATCTCCTTTGTTTTAAACATAATATATATTTATGCTTAGCAATTGCAATTAATTAAATAAATTCGTTAAATAAATCAAAATTACACATTGTATGAATAACGTACCAAAGTGGAAACACACTCAAATAACTAACCAGAACTAATCTAACACAATATTTCTCAACTCGCTTTCCACGGCAGCTAGTATCTTTGTGCTGTAACATATCAGTCTATAGATCCACTGTTGTTTTTGTTTCTATTATGAGTATTTTTATTGAGTATTGAGTGAATTTTATGACCCGGACATTCTTTGCCTGCTACCCATATGATAGATAGGCCCACGTGAAAACTTGTGCACAGCAACCGTTGTTGAAGCCCGTGTTTTTTTACCCGGTATTGTATGATCGGAGCATGGGGAGATATTATGCTGGGTATATGGAATTATGCTGACATATTTTATCCCACGAAGGGACCAATGTGGCAATAATTTGACCCCCCCCCCCGCCCCTCCCGTCAGCCCCCTCCCCTCCATGCACGTACTGATTGACTGTGCTTGTGCCGTTGCATGAACTAATCGGTCGCTTACGCATGGATGCACAAGACTAATCTTAAAACAGTGATGACCACTTTTATGTGGTTGTTGCATGAAATGCAGCAAAAAAAATAATTGCTCCCCCATCCGAAAACTTAACGCACGACCCCACTATCATAAGAGAAAACTTCTACCGACTGAGCAACGCGGTCTTCAACGTTACGCTACTTGACAGACTTAATAGTGACCATTGACGGCAGGAGAGAAGGGCCCTTGTGCCACACAGCAGGGCCACACATCATATGCACTAGCCGTTCGCGCGCAAACTTGCAGGTATAGCCTCGTTCTAGACGTCGCTCTAGACGTCGCTAGACGTCGCTAGACGTCGCTACTCTTTAATTAACGCATAGTAATGACGTCACTCTATTATTGGTCAAGCATCCAGCGTCGATGTGAGTTGGGTGTAATCCTTGAACAACATGCGTGACTACTATATTGGTTGATTCCAACCATACTACGGAAATCGCTCTGTTATTTGCCAAGAATGCACCTCTCAATTGAGTTATGCTTGATCATTAGAAGTCGCTACTTTACATTAAAGATGATAAATAATGGATGCAGTGATGTTCCATGTATGTCTTTTCGTAATAATACTAAGGCACGTTACACGTATATCCACTCATTCATAAAGATAACGCGATATCTGTAAATGCTTATACATGTGGTAGTCTTGTAATACCAGGCTTTTGGTGCAGGAGAAACGAATAAATATAATTTGAAAATATCTGCGATCCGAAGCCGCTGAATTGTCCGCGGTAAGTCGCTCATGATAGCAAGACAGCTGTCGCCAAATATGACAGACATGACGCGGTTTATGCAGAATTAAAAGCCATTAGTTGACATCAGTTATCCTGGCTGGCCTATCCTGGCAAGCTCTGTCGGTCTCATATAGGTTTATTTGGCTATAGTCAAAATTGTCGCGAGCCTGTCGCATAATGATTTAACGAATATAGTTGATGGCTTTTATAATATTTATGCCAGGAGTATTAATTCATTCATCTTTGATACCGTTAACATTGCATTACTAAGAGCACAACGATACTAATAATAACCGAGTAATAAAGTATAATTAATTATCTTCTTCTCCTGTCATTGCTGCAGCCGAACCCAATCAATCAGGTTGGTAAAATCATTTTAAGGATCAGTAGACCGGACAGGTAACATGAGCGCTGTAACAGGCGCTTTCAATGTAACTGTTAATCTAGCTGGCATCGTTGTCACGTAATAATTGCTCAATTTGCTCAAGTTCCAGTATATTATTAATATACAAGGTGACAAATCGCACAATGTGTGACAGCTAAAGTAACGAACAATTCCCGCCTGAGACAAATTTCTGTGGTAACGGGCGTTTCTTGTCAGATCTAAGGGCGTCTTAAGCATAGCACAACACCTAAAATAAATCATGTGTTTAGCGACATACCATGCCTAATCATTGACATCAACATGTGATCTCGACATATATTATGTGTGTCGCAAAGCCCCTTTCTGTTCCATAAGGGATGAAGTAAGCAGGGCAATGTTTAAGGGTTCCAGGAAAACAATATGTGACTGTTTACTTGAGAGAAAACAATTTCTATGAATGTTTAATTGCGTTTGTTTTTCAATTGAACGTGGATGACTTTATTTGCAGGAGATTTTTCGGCGGTTGAAGGTGATTGCACTGAGGTACTTATGCTAGATGGAGACAAGGTGTGGAAGGATTACTTCGGAGTGTACGAGCTGACAGAAGAAAGCTGCAGTGGCGATCCCTCTCCCGTCTACCTGCACGTCAGTGGCGTATACTGGCTCTTCTACATAGCCCATATTGCGACTATTCCCGGTGATTTCCGACCCGGACCCTTCGACGTGTGAGCGATGTCACCAAATAAATGTTCAGACCCGCGCAAGTATCAATTCAAAGTGCCCCAATCCGGATCCCCCCTCCCTCCCACGCCACTGCATCCTTTCATCCTTTGACAGTGTTGCACACACACACCCGCCGTAACTGCGTGATTCAAATGTTGGTATATAATCTGCTGGCAAGATAATTGGAAGATATAAGATCGGTTGGTAAGTTTGGTCTTAGTAGGACACGTTAAAGGAGGGCTTCGGTTCAGAATAAACCCATCGAAATAATGTATAAACACGAAGTATACAAATAACGCAGTGGGTCTGTGCCATTAAAAGTACGCGCAGGCCACAGGTTGTCGCCATGTGTTAAAAATAATCCGTGACATCAGTCGTGCTTCTCATTCATATTGGTTGCAGGGCTTTGGCGCTACATGGTTCCTGCGCGGTTCGTTATTGTAGCTTTAGTGTCTAGCTGTGGAGTCTAAGCTATCAAAAAAGGGGATTGTGAAATATAATTTATGACCCATTCTAGAGTGGAGGTCTAATCTCCCTCTTTCTTTCTCTTTGGGGGGAGGAGGGGGTAGCATAAGGGCACCTCCTTAAGCCAAGAGGGATTTTAATTATGATTAGGGAAGCCGAGAGACTTCAGCACAACAGCGAAACTCATTCGGCATGGCAAGACATCTATTACCAGATCTGTCTCTAAGACCCCTGGGTGCCGGTTTAACGGCACACATGCTGCTTAGAGGCAGGCCTGGTAAGGCCAAACCCTGACAACACGGAACCAGAGAGGCTACTATTTTGGAAGCGATCTGTTGCATAATGAGTGCCAGAGGTTCCACGTGCGCTTTGGTATTATTGGAAACGGGGGGTCACAACGTTGTCTAGGGAACAAACTAGGTAAATGCCGTCGTCTTTTCAGAACCGAAGGCCTCCTTTAACCTTTGTAGGTCACATATCAACTGTTTGAAGGGTCTACATACTAGGCCACAGGGTAACCATACGCAGTCAACCAAGAGGAAGCGCCCAAATTGAGAAGAAATTGGGCGAGGCAGCACAGTTTATATATGATAGTTTGGTTCGGATTGAATGTGATTTAGTCGAACTGGCAACTTGAACCAAAGAGCTAAGAGGGGATATTATGAGACATATTCGTCAGTTGGCCTACTTTGGCGGCGCATTTTAATACATATGAAATTAATGAATTCCTATCGATATTGGCAATAATCAAAGTATTTCCTATTCCTATTGTGTTTTGCATGCATGTTCATGCATGTTCATGCATGATTCGGAACATTGCAAGAACTTCGAGAAAACAATGGTTTATTGGCGACGTCCTCGTCAGACAACCCAAACTCAGGGGCGGATGAATGGGGCGAAAACACTCTAGGACTCTTCCTGAAGTCTGGGACGTTTTGCTTCTAAACGTAAGGTTCATATTCTAGCATGACATACCGAAAGACGTAGTGAGTAGCAGACCGGTTGAATATTGGATAATTTAATTATCTTACTTCTAAAACAAATATTCACGATTCAGCATATCCTACTCTGCTATCGCATAGGCTGTAGTTCAGTAGATCATGATAGGACTCAAATCCCTTCATGTCTAGACTGAAGATTCATATTTTGTAGCATTGGCGACCCCGAAATCAGCCACTCGAGCCTGCCAGTGTGTTCGAGAAACCACCAAGACCAAGCGATCATTGGTAATCCGGAAAGCCGCAATCCAGACCACTACTGGCAATCCAGAATCGAGCAATCTCAAAAATCCTTTGTTAATCTGGCAGCCGGCATTCTCATGCGACCATTGGCGACCCAGGAATCAGCATTCGTCCACTCCGGCTGATCCACGATGTACTACCGGTTGCTTCTGCTGTTGTGATCCTTTTTGCGCTGGTTTGACCGTATAAGTATTGGAATTCTCCATGTTAATGAACAATTCGCCTTATCACTGTTCTTCTGGTAATTCCAGTTGCTGAATTAAATATACTTCCATGGAAGATTTGTGTTTACACCATTTGTATGTCAACAATCAACTCCCGAAAATGCTAGGTACATTCAATATTCTTACTGTAAACGTCCGTACTGTAAACGTCCGCACATATGCGTATATGCACATATGCGTACATGCACATATGCGTATATGCACATACGCACATATGCGTATATGCACATATGCGCATATGCACATATGCGTATATGCACATACGCACATATGCGTATATGCACATATACACATATACACATAAGCACATATGCACATATACACATATGCGTATATGCACATATGCACATATGCAAATATGCACATATGCACATATGCGTATATGCACATATGCACATATGCATAAAATTAAAAACATACGAAACCCAGCTAGCGTCGAGGGCATGCCATACCCAGTTAGTTGGTTTTGCACCTACCCAGGCCCGACTGCTATGTTGGTCCAGATTTAAGATACTTTAATGAACTGGCGTGGTCAGAGATTCAAGAAAATTCGCCAGGTGGCGTATATAGTAATCAAGACCTTACCCACACCCCTCTTTTGCGACATCGAAAGGTTACGATCCCATGGAGCCACATTTCCGGTAGTATAACTCTACAACTACAATTCACAAAGAACACTATTTGCATGTTTATTCTGGGGCCGTTTATTCTGGGCATGTTATTCTGGGGCCGTTTATTCTGGGCATGTTATTCTGGGGCCGTTTATTCTGGGGCCGTTTATTCTTGGCATGTTATTCTGTGGCCGTTGATTCTGGGGCCGTTTGTTCTAGGGCCGTTTATTCTTGGCATGTTTGTTCTAGGGCCGTTTATTCCGGGCATGTTTATTCTGGGGCCGTTTATTCTGAGGCCGTATTCATAAACCAACCTTAGGCTACACCCATAGACTTAGCGCTAAGTGGAAGATTTGTTGAGCCATTATCGGGCTTAAAATACAAAAGTAGTCACCAAAGAGGGGGATTATTTTAATTAAGAAAGAGCTAAAATTATATCGAAGAGGATTTCTTGATAATAAGCACCACCACAATGAGCTGGTGAGGCTAAGATAAGAAATGCACTTCCCTCCTATTGCACAGTTGATCGAACAGTTGATTTCTTGCTATTCACTTTACAGCGTATTGCATCGTGTGAACAAGGCATAATGGTATGTTCGCCAGGTGGCGATAGTAATAATTGTTAAGTCGGGTGATATGCTGCTTGAACGTGTAAATTGTTGACCAACCGATGCTTCGACCGTTGTTACGACTGATCGTACCGTGTAAATCACGGAACAAAGGTCTTAGCTCAAATATCCTGGCAAAGTTCACCATTTGTTATACTTCTCGTTTGTATTTACGTCGTACTTTGTTAAATAAATGAATCTTGAATCAATTCTGGGTTTGGGTGTATCCCACTGGGCACACGACGAGATTTCAACGTCGTGTTGGTTGAATTCTCGTAAACTGGTTGATCAACCAGATTTCGACGACATTTCAACGTAATATGGTGACGAGCCCTCGTGAAAGAAACTGGTTGTACCTATGACAAGTTTATGGCGTAGTATATTCGTAAATTTGCAACATGATTTGACCAGTAAGTCGCAGCAACGCACTTTTGGATAAAACTGGTTGATCACGAAACGAGAATGTAATATATCGAAGATAGAACCATAGTCTGGAGCCCGGTTCCCAGAGCATAGACCGGAGCCCGGTATCCCAGAACTATAGTTCGGAGCCCGGCACCCAGAGCATAGTCCGGAGCCTGACGCCAAGACCCATCCCTGATGAAAATATCCGATGGTTATCCTATAGTATAAATTTAGTTTTCATAGTATTACTATAGTTTTTATAGTATTACTATAGTAGTACTATATCTTGTATAGTATTACCATATCTTGTATAGTATTACAATATCTTGTATAGTAATACTACGGTAGTTACTATAGGATTACTATAGGTTCACTAGGAACACTATAGTATTAGTATAGTTTTCATAGTAATACTATAGTTTTCATAGTAATAATATAGTTTTCATTTTAATACTATAGTTTTCATAGTAATACTATAGTTATTCAGAAATTCTATGGTAGTTACTATATGATTGCTATAGTCTCACTAGGAGTACCATAGTATTACTATAGTTTTCATAATAATACTATAGTTGTTTGAAAATACTATGGTAGTCACTACATGATTACTATACTCTCACTCGGAATACTATAGTATGGCTATAGATTTCATAGTAATACTATAGTCTTCATAGTAATACTATGGTTATTTAGAAATACTATGGTAGTTACTACAGGATTACGATAAGTGCAGATATCTCAAAATTGTACAAAAACAAATGAAAATGGGCACACATACATTTATTGAGTGAGGTATTGTAACGTATGGTGCCCTAATTGCGTCGGTGTCCTAATTTCGTCACAAGAAAATAACAGCTGCCTCCTTCTCTGACAAGCACATCTTAGTCGTAACATATGCTTTCGTACAATGTTTAATCTCTTTACAACATTTTGGTAACACAAACAGCATGAAATTTCGAAATATGAGACGCTAAATGGAGTAGTTGGTACCCAGATTTGGGACGTCTAAAAGTTCGTCTCGGTAAGAAAAAGATCACTTGCACAAGCCATTTTTGTTATATCTGAGCGATAATAGAGGGGCCGCCTCTTCGTGCACGTGCAGGAGAAACCATTCCTCACGTTTAGTTGTATTACGATACAAAAATACCTAATTTTCAGTGTTTTTTTGGGCTTCAAATTTGGTGATGGTATTGAGGCACCTAAAAAGGCCCTTTTGACGAAATAAAGTCACCTTCTGCTTCAAGTTCCTCTAATTTCGTCGGGGGGGGGGGGGGTCATTGTCATCATTGGTGTCCATATGCTTTAGATAAGCAAGGCAGGTAACATTTTAGCTGCCATCCATCACACCTTGTCTTCATAAGTTATCACTGATAATATGATTATTAACGATTCTTTATGGTTGTTATATACCAATGAGAATGCTGTTTTTTTTGCATTGCCACAGTGTGTCCAATATTTGGAAAGATGTATGTTGATATCCTTTTGCATATGAAGGGGGTTAAAACCCTTAAACTTGACATCCGCTTGCGTAACGGTAGGTTACCCCCCCCCCCCCCCCCACACTTCCACCCCTTGCATCTCTACCAAGCCCCCACCAAGGATGGTATTATCTGACCGAGTTTGAGAGAAGATCACTATTAACTAAATATTACCAAGACGAGCCATGGTTTCGTTCAAATCATGTTGAAAATGTGACATCGGTGTAGTTGGAAGACGGAGTTCAGGTAAGTGAGGTATCAGAAATGTGACACCGGTGTAACAACAAGACGGGATTCAGGAAGGGGTGGTATCGGAAAAGCGATAGCGGCGTAGTCAAAGACACAGCGTTGTAGTTAAAGACAAGGCACAGAAAGAGAAGGTACCTAAACGGTGATAGCAGTGAAGTTAGAATGGAGGGCGCAGGAAAGGAAGGTACCGGAAAGGTGATATCCGTGTAGTTTGAAGACTGTGTGCAGGAAGGGGAGGTACCGGAAAATGACACCGGTGTAGCTGGAGACCAGGCGCAGGAAGGGGAATTACCGGAAAGGTGACCGCGATGTAATTGGAAGACAAGGCGCATAAAGGGGAGGTATCAGAAAGGTGACTGCGATGTAGTTAAAAGAGGAGGGGAGGGGAGGTACCTAAACGGAGATAGCGGTGAAGTTAGAATGAAGGACGCAGGAAGGGGAGTTACCGGAAAGGCGACAGCGGTGTAGATAACAGACTGTGTGCAGGAAGGGGATGCACCAGAAAGGTGACAGCAGTGTAGTTAACGATACGGCGCAGGAAGGGGAGGCCTTGGGAAGGGTTACAGCAGTGTAGTTAGAAGACAGGGTGCTAGAAGGGGAGGTACCGGAAAGGTAAAAACGGTGTTGTTGTTTAGGAGGTGGGACCGAAGATGATGACAGCAGTGTGATTGGAAGATGCACAATTAAACTTGTAGAAGCATGTGAAGTCAGCGGGAAGTCGCACTGGATCTGTTGCTATTGGCGTTAATAGGGTCGGCAGCTAGACTCTAACAACTGGCATGTATTTTGCAAGGCCGTTTTTTAATTCAAGTAGATGGATGCGCTAACTCACTTAGTGATCATGAATACTTGGTATTCATCGAAGGTCACAGAACCTTGTCGCTGAGGTAGCTGTGCACATGTGCTGTGCAAAACGGCCAGTCACAGCACTATTCTATAACTGTTCATCTAATGTTTGGTATGGCGATTATTTTATGCCAAGACAACAATTCACATTCGTTTCCAAGTCACTCCTTCCGGAAACGGATATAGCACAATATAACTTTACAAGCTGAAATTAAAAAAACAGTCACAGAGGGTTTATGCCACGTAACCTGGCCTACTCAGATGCTGGGTGTATATCTTTAATTAATTCGATAAACTCCATAAGTCTTCTTACCTGTTTTGTTGTTAACTGGAAATATTTATATTGATTTTTGTATCTGTACTATGCACATAAAGTTTTCTATTCATTTCAGCTAGTGTCCTGAGGTCGTTCACAAACGCAGCGGTCAAAAGGTTTCATGCTGCCAGCACCTGAAGTACCCACCGCACTGTAAGGGAAGAGCTGAATTTTAATTGCATATTACTTTTGCGATAATTAGCTTAATTCTACTGTCATTGCCTTGTAGAAACCACGTTATTGTAAATTTTTGTCTCTTTTTAAAGGCCCCATAAGAGTATATATGAAGATAGATCTGAAAAGATATACTTTCAAACATACTGGAGCATTTATGTTTCTATTTTTGACAATTAATAAGTATTAGAAAGTAATATTGTTATCACCATTTTAAGCATTCTAGCATTGGAGCCCTTGTCCCAAGTATGAAGTTTTGTACCGGAAGAAGTTCCAAAGTGTGTGACTAGATCAATAACTAAGGCCAGATGTAGCCTGCTCCTGTCTACCTATTGGTGGACCATTTTCCTTGGGTATTGCAACAAGAGTCGCTGGGTAGAATCTCCCACGCACCCTTGTGTACACAGTTTGCTTGCATCCAGTTCATAACATTATATTTGAATATTCAGAAGTTGTAAAATATTAAATTGTCGTGTGGCGCACATTTTAAGTTTGGAAATGTTTGTTACAGACATCTTAGAAAATCAACATGTCATATTTTTTCTTACTTATCTCTTTATTTTAGTTCTCATGGGATCTTGAAGACTGGTAATTATGTTCAAAGTCTGGTTATGTTAAATGAGTGCAAATACTGAACATATACCTTCATTTGTAGTAGGCTACCTGCCATGAGTTTATGCTGTAAATAAAAAAAATTGCTTTGTTTTTTTTTAAATCTTACGATTGTACTGTGGCTATCTCTTAATTATAAATATTGTAGGTACCACACTTGTGAAATCTGGTCACCCTTTAAGATTGGTCATTCGTTTCAAAGCCTGGTTGTGTTAATGTTGTTTAACCACTGATGACACTTTCGCATTTTGCATGGTGAATAAATGAGCTCACTGCAAAGCGTATTACAAGTTTGTGTTAACTTTCAACGAGATCGCAACGTGATATAAAGGTGCAGCACGTGGATATCAGGTCACAAAAGAAGGTGTTTAACACGTGGATAATTGACGTTTAGAACCGGGTGGAAACTGACGTCTTGAAGACGTCGACAATACATGTTGATAGGATGTCTACAACTCACGTCGGATCAATTGGCACATTCAACCAGATATGGACAAAATTTCAACGTCTGGGATCGACGTCATGCGAACGAGTTCCCAACCACTTTTGCCCAATGGGATTATGACAAATTGTATTTCTTCAAGTGGGCAATAAGTCTTCTTTTCCAAATAATTGTGACAAAGTCAGTTTTACGGTCTTTCAAGTTTACAGAGTTGGCACCAAATGGCACTCTGATATAATATGTTGTTTAAAAGTGTCGCCATCTATTGGTAATTTTTTGGTATGTGCTGCTATCTGGCGAGGCACCGCAATTTTGAACATCCGTTTCCGCTTAGAGACATTCCCTTGTTCTTAAAGGGAACCGCCAGTCTGGCCTCCAACGCTGCTTTACCGATTCATATAATACCCAATTGTCTATCCTCCAAATTACAGAATTTTTCGTTCTGTCTGTAGTTTACAATAAAATTTAGAAGTGACCGCCAGGCACAATTTCGCCGCCTACCCAGGCGGCAGCCCTTTTTTGAGGCGTGTCCGCGATTGACCAATCAGGAGGCGATACTCTAATTTATTCAAACCGGAAATTGCGCCTATTGTGTGAGCAAAACGCAAAAATCTTGCGCTACTGCGCGGCTTGGAACTGCCGCTGTTCATCTGTAAATCGCAGCCTTGATCTCTCTCTCCGCGAGTTATAACGTAAGGCGGCGCCATATGAATAGTCACAATAAGCGTCACTGCTCCCGGCAAAATGGCGCTCTGCTTGACATTGCTGGGGGCGGGTTGCCTTAATTTTTTTCTCCTCACCAGTTGGCCTAAACGAAGCGCTAACACTCGCCAATTTAATTTTAAGATGTAAACTTTCGGTGCAGATCGCGATTAAATTAAGTTGGACACCCGCTTTAAAGTCGCTCGACAAGTAAGACGTCTTTCTGACCAAGAGTCACATCAACAGCTTAGCTTTTTGTCCTTTTTGCCGTCCCCCAGGATAAGACATCAGAACTATTATGGCAAATGGTATTTTGCGGGTTATGTCTTGGTCGTTATCACATTCATGCCCCTCCTGACATTATAGGCCCAACACTGACCCATACCTCAGCCCAAAACTTCCGCCTCAGACATTTGGCGCGGAAAACCGGTTGGGCGGCGCTGGGCGTCAGACTATGGATCGGTGTAAGGATTCAAGCGTGGGCGGCACTTGGCGTCGGAGTATGGATTGGTACAAGGACTACAGCGTGGGTGGCGCTTGGTGTCAGAGTATGGATCGGTGTGAGGACTACAGCGTGGGCTTACTTGGTGTCGAAGTATGGGTCGGCGTAAGGAATCAAGCGTGGGCGGCGCTTGGTGTCGGAGTATGGATCGGTGTAAGGACTACAGAGTGGTTGGCGCTTGGTGTCGGAGTATGGATCGGTGTAAGGACTACAGCGTGGGCTTACTTGGTGTCGAAGTATGGGTCGGCGTAAGGAATCAAGCGTGGGCGGCGCTTGGTGTCGGAGTATGGATCAGTGTAAGGACCACAGCGTGGGCGGCGCTTGGTGTCGGAGTATAGATCGGTTTAAGGACTACAGCGTGGGCGGCGCTTGGTGTCGGAGTATGGATCAGTGTAAGGACCACAGCGTGGGCTTACTTGGTGTCGAAGTATGGGTCGGCGTAAGGAATCAAGCGTGGGCGGCGCTTGGTGTCGGAGTATGGATCGGTGTAAGGACTACAGAGTGGGTGGCGCTTGGTGTCGGAGTATGGATCGGTGTAAGGACTACAGCGTGGGCTTACTTGGTGTCGAAGTATGGGTCGGCGTAAGGAATCAAGCGTGGGCGGCGCTTGGTGTCGGAGTATGGATCAGTGTAAGGACCACAGCGTGGGCGGCGCTTGGTGTCGGAGTATAGATCGGTTTAAGGACTACAGAGTGGGTGGCGCTTGGTGTCGGAGTATGGATCGGTGTGAGGACTACAGCGTGGGCTTACTTGGTGTCGAAGTATGGGTCGGCGTAAGGAATCAAGCGTGGGCGGCGCTTGGTGTCGGAGTATGGATCGGTGTAAGGACTACAGAGTGGGTGGCGCTTGGTGTCGGAGTATGGATCGGTGTAAGGACTACAGCGTGGGCTTACTTGGTGTCAAAGTATGGGTCGGCGTAAGGAATCAAGCGTGGGCGGCGCTTGGTGTCGGAGTATGGATCAGTGTAAGGACCACAGCGTGGGCGGCGCTTGGTGTCGGAGTATAGATCGGTTTAAGGACTACAGAGTGGGTGGCGCTTGGTGTCGGAGTATGGATCGGTGTGAGGACTACAGCGTGGGCTTACTTGGTGTCGAAGTATGGGTCGGCGTAAGGAATCAAGCGTGGGCGGCGCTTGGTGTCGGAGTATGGATCAGTGTAAGGACCACAGCGTGGGCGGCGCTTGGCGTCGGAGTATAGATCGGTTTAAGGACTACAGCGTGGGCGGCGCTTGGTGTCGGAGTATGGATCAGTGTAAGGACCACAGCGTGGGCGGCGATTGGTGTAGGCGTATGGATCAGTGTAAGGACCACAGCGTGGGCGGCGATTGGTGTCGGCGTATGGATCGGTGTAAGGACCACAGCGTGGGCGGCGCTTGGTGTCGGAGTATGGATCAGTGTAAGGACCACAGCGTGGGCGGCGCTTGGTGTCGGAGTATGGATCGGTGTAAGGACTACAGCGTGGGCGGCGCTTGGTGTCGGAGTACGGATCAGTGTAAAGACCACAGCGTGGGCAGCACTTGGTGTCGGAGTATGGATCGGCACAAGGACTACCGCGTGGCGGCGCTGGGTGTCAGAGTACGGATCGGTGTATAGACTACAGCGTGGGCGGAGCTTGGTGTCGATCCTACGCCCCCATGGCGCCGTCCCAGGAGCCAAGGATTACCCATCCGATCTACCAAGCGGCCATGGCTCATAACCAGACACACATAATGTCCACCCAGTCGCCAATGTTCACCGAGCAAGCGACGTCGATGGCCGACCAGACCCCCATGATGGTTCCCGACGCAATTTTGGGGCACAATCGGACCCCCACTCTGGCGTACTACGGCCATGACCAAGCAAGGCGGGGGATTTCGGCTCCATTCAATACAAAGGTCCGGCACCAAAACAAGCATAAATCCTCTATCCGCAAGAGACGTGAATCACCCTCAACATCAGGGGAGTCTGCAAGTGACGGGGATGATGCGATGGATTGGCCCGCTTCGCAAGAGCACCACGACACCCCTTCCAGGGGGGTCGAAATGGCCCCCATTCACTTGTCGTGAAGCCTGGGGCGTATGATTTAATTGGTTTCAGGATGTGGCTGATCGACAGAGTTGGAATTCGGAAAACCGACTGGATGAGCGTATGGGCGAAGTTGCAGGGTCTGCCACGAAAGGTGCGGAACAATTTCAGGGCCCTTGTTGGCGAGTTGAGAAATAGCTTTAGGAGACTTCCAAGTCATATGCCGCTAAATCTAGTAACCGGAGCCAGAAGGCCGGAGAGTCGGTAGAAACCTACGCCGCATAGCTGAAACGCTTATACGACAAGGCATATCCGAGACCAGACTGTACCACTCGCTAAGAAGACCTTCTCCGACGATTCTTAGACGAACTGATTGACAACGAAGTGACCTTCCACGTCGAATACATTAAAGAACCCCGTGACATCGATGAGGCCGTATATGAGTCTGTTAACTTCCTGGACACTCGTCACGCGACGGAGCACCCAGGTCGAGGAAGGCAGTCCGGGTAAGCCGTTTCGAAGAAGAAGCCTTTGAGCCAGAGGCAGGCAGCTATAGAATAGCCCGTGTCCCGGGCTAATGTGGGTTCATCCAATCATCACGGGGCAGCCTGGCCAAACGATGCAGCCCGTGCGATATCTCCAGAGGGAGATGTGAATCGGATGTTACAAGAGTTACAAGAGGAACTCAAGAGAGTTACCTAGCATCTTGGCCTCGGTGGTGCCCGGCCTACCCAGCCTCAGTCTAGGGTGGGTCGTCCCACCCAGCCGGGGACGCAAGACCGGTTTGCATGTTACGGATGTGTGCAGCCGGGACATTTCGCCAGGAACTGCCCCCGAAATGTCAGTCAATCAAGCAGGCCAGACTACCAGGACAACTTCGTACCTCGTACATCCCGTACACAGATGTCGGGCCGATCTGCTGTGGACGACGGTCGTCAAACTGCTCATAGTCACCTGTTGTGAAGTCGCCTGATGTGAGGTCGCCTGACGAGAAGTCGCCGGCTTTGAAGTCACCTGCCTTGAAGCCCCAGATGTGAAGTCCACAGATGTCAAGTCCCCGGATGTCAAGTCCCCTGATGTGAAGTCCCTTGGAAAGAAGTTGTTTGTTGTGAAGTCCCCTGATGTGAAGTCCCAGGAAGTGAAGTCCCCAGATGTGCAGTCCCCAGATGTGAAGTTGCCTGCCCTGATATCGATTGTTGAGAAGTCCCCTGATGTGAAGTCCCTTGAAGTGAAGTCCCCAGATGTGAAGTTGCCTGCCCTGATATCGATTGTTGTGAAGTCCCCTGATGTGAAGTCCCAGGAAGTGAAGTCCCCAGATGTGAAGTTGCCTGCCCTGATATCGATTGTTGTGAAGTCCCCTGATGTGAAGTCCCAGGAAGTGAAGTCCCCAGAACTGCAGTCCCCAGATGTGAAGTTGTCTGTCCGGATGTCGCTTGTGGAATAGCCCGAAATGAAGTCACCAGATGTGAAGTCCCCAGAAGTGAGGTCCCCTGATGTGAAGTCCCAGGAAGTGAAGTCCCCAGATGTGAAATGCCCAGATATGTGAAGTTGCCTGCCCTGATGTCGCTTGTCGCTTGTCGCGATTGTTGTGGAATCGCCCGAAGTGAAGTCCCCAGAAGTTAAGTCTCCAGATGTGAGGTCCCTTGATGTGAAGTCCCAGGAAGTGAAGTCCCCAGATGTAAAGTTGCCTGTCCCGATGTCGCTTGTTGTGAAGTCGCTTGTTGTGGAATCGCCCGAAGTGAAGTCCTCATATGTGAAGTCCCAGATGCGAGGTCCCCTGATGTGAAGTCTCGGGAAGTGAAGTCCCCGGATGTGAAATGCCCAGATATGTGAAGTTGCCTGTCCTGATGTCGCTTGTTGTGGAATCGCCCGAAGTGAAGTCCCCAGATGTTAAGTCTCCAGATGTAAGGTCCCCTGATGTGAAGTCCCAGGAAGTGAAGTCCCCAGATGTAAAGTTGCCTGTCCCGATGTCGCTTGTTGTGAAGTCGCTTGTTGTGGAATCGCCCGAAGTGAAGTCCTCATATGTGAAGTCCCAGATGCGAGGTCCCCTGATGTGAAGTCCCAGGAAGCGAAGTCCCCAGATGTGAAATGCCCAGATATGTGAAGTTGCCTGTCCTGATGTCGCTTGTTGTGAAGTCGCTTGTTGTGGAATCGCCCGAAGTAAAGTGCCCATATGTGGAGTCCCAGATGTCCCAGACAAGGCATATCCGAGACGAGACTGTACCACTCGCTAAGAAGACCTTCCCCGACGATTCTTAGACGAACTGATTGACAACGAAGTGACCTTCCACGTCGAATACATTAAAGAACCCCGTGACATCGATGAGGCCGTATATGAGTCTGTTAACTTCCTGGACACTCGTCACGCGACGGAGCACCCAGGTCGAGGAAGGCAGTCCGGGTAAGCCGTTTCGAAGAAGAAGCCTTTGAGCCAGAGGCAGGCAGCTATAGGAAGTCCCAGGAAGTGAAGTCCCCAGATGTGCAGTCCCCAGATGTGAAGTTGCTTGTCCTGATGTCGCTGGTTGTGAAGTTGCCTGAAGCAAAGTCCCCCGATGTGAAGTCCCTTGAAGTGAAGTCCCCAGATGTGAAGTTGCCTGCCCTGATATCGATTGTTGTGAAGTCCCCTGATGTGAAGTCCCAGGAAGTGAAGTCCCCAGAACTGCAGTCCCCAGATGTGAAGTTGTCTGTCCGGATGTCGCTTGTGGAATCGCCCGAAATGAAGTCCCCAGAAGTGAGGTCCCCTGATGTGAAGTCCCAGGAAGTGAAGTCCCCAGATGTGAAATGCCCAGATATGTGAAGTTGCCTGTCCTGATGTCGCTTGTCGCTTGTCGCGATTGTTGTGTAATCGCCCGAAGTGAAGTCCCGAGATGTTAAGTCTCCAGATGTGAGGTCCCCTGATGTGAAGTCCCAGGAAGTGAAGTCCCCAGATGTAAAGTTGCCTGTCCCGATGTCGCTTGTTGTGAAGTCGCTTGTTGTGGAATCGCCCGAAGTGAAGTCCTCATATGTGAAGTCCCAGATGCGAGGTCCCCTGATGTGAAGTCTCAGGAAGTGAAGTCCCCAGATGTGAAATGCCCAGATATGTGAAGTTGCCTGTCCTGATGTCGCTTGTTGTGGAATCGCCCGAAGTGAAGTCCCCAGATGTGAAGTCCCCAGATGTGAGGTCCCCTGATGTGAAGTTGCCTGTCCCGATGTCGCTTGTTGTGAAGTCGCTTGTTGTGGAATCGCCCGAAGTGAAGTCCTCATATGTGGAGTCCCAGATGTGAGGTCCCCTGATGTGAAGTCCCAGGAAGTGAAGTCCCCAGATGTGAAATGCCCAGATATGTGAAGTTGCCTGTCCTGATGTCGCTTGTTGTGGAATCGCCCGAAGTGAAGTCCCCAGATGTGAAGTCCTCAGATGTGAGGTCCCCTGATGTGAAGTCCCAGGAAGTGAAGTCCCCAGATGTTGCCTGTCCTGATGTTGTTTGTTGTGAAGTCGCCTGCTGTGGAATCACCCATTATGAAGTCCCCTGATGCGAATTCCCCTCGTGTGAAGTCCCACAATGTGAAGTTCACAGAGAAGGAACGTCCTGATGCCAAGCCTCCTGATGTGATATCCCAGGATGAGACTTTCACTGGTAAGGGGTCACTCGACTGCGGACCCGACCAGGTGCGACGCATCTACACAGCTCCGCCGGCCGATGGCTTACAGGTGCCACCTTACCACGGGTTGGTGATGTTGATTGCGATGGTGATGACAACGATGTTTACTGTGGCTACCGATAAAGAGTTGAGAGACCTACTGGTTGTTCTCGCGCCATGCACTCTCTGGTGGGTCATTGGCGCAACCATCCGACTTCCAACCCTTAGTGTTGAGTGCTGGACCCCAGAGGACAGCCGCTGCCGCCCGGAAGACCGCGGAGGACGCATATCTATAATAGACGCAACCCCGGACCTCGACAGCTCAAGGAGCCACGCCGGAAGCAGAGGAAGTTGTGCATAACGTACTTTTCTTTTCAGCTGAATATGGCGCAATGTATGAGTTTGTATTGCTGTATACAACTGTTTGGCAATGATGCCAGTAGGGGGCAATGTAACGGTCTTTATTCTAACCCCCTGTAGGGGGGTATTTTGACATGTATTTGCATCTAAGTACTCGTCGCTTCCAACGCTGCAGGTTCATTAACTTGTGAGATTTTGTGTAATATGTATTAGTATTGGCGAGGACGCCTAACACTTAAGCAGGGGGCATTGTGACGCCTCCCATTTTGGGACCCGGGGAAATCAGTTATTTTAGTAAAATTAAAACTAAACTGTTTACCTACCTTGTATCAGGCCATATTGTCACTTTCTGTTGTCTGTTTAACTTGTCTATTCGTATTTACGAAGGCACGAACGAATTTGTAACGTTTGGGAGGATGTTTACATCCCGGGGCGGCCATGTTTGTTGTTGCTCGCGCTCAGTCTCGTTTTAGCAATTATGTTAATTACCAACGTTTTGTAACCTCGCTGCCAACAAAAAGCACATTTATGTATAAGACACTGGTTTCTGGTCTTGTTCACTTTGTCTGATATTTCGTTAATGTTTAAATGTAAGCCATCAACCTGCATTGCATACTTTAGACTTTTAAATTAAGGAGAAACGAAAAAAGAGAGATTATTTCTGTGTGCGTCTTCCGGTGAGAGGGGTATAGAAGGCATGCGCATTCAGAGGAATTCAGACTCAGAAGTTCAGATATAGAAGTCAGAGCTTAGTTTTGGGACCGTTGACCCCATTCACCCCCCCCGCCCCCCGCCCCCTTCTTTCTTCCTTATTACCCACCATACCACGATGCCGATGACCACGATGACAAGGTGATTTGACAATGCGCGAACACGGTGACCCAGATGATGTGACGATGCGTGAACCCGATGACCCGATGACACGATGTCGATGATGACAGCTTCTGTTGATGTTTCCGGGCCTCCCACTCCACTGGATAGAATTTCACCCACCTAACTAACCTAACTCTTGCATTTTTCCACTAGCATCTGTATGATTAGTCTGTTGTTTAAAGACTATAGATTTATATCATAGACTATTGCCTACGACTAGGGGATGGGGGGCATATCTGTTTGGTGTTATTCATTACGTATCTCACTGTACCAGTGCGTACTATTATCATTTAATTAGTCTATGCTATGGGTCCGGTGTAAATACAGATTTGTTTACGTTCATATTCTCATTGTACCTGCCTTTAGAAGAAAATGTGAATAAATGCCGCCAATGGTGGGAGACTGAGATTATCTTTGTCAATAGTTCTTATTATCTTATTACTTTTCCATTTAAAATCCTGACAAGTTACGATCGTAACAATATGATTCCCTTTCGATTTACTCGCGATTTCCACTTTATTTAACTCATAGTAGTTGGCGACTAATCCCACTAGATCTAATGATGTTCTTTATATGGTTAACAAGCATAGGATGACTTAGGGTTGCCAGTTGGGGTAGGAAACAAGGCAACGCTTTCAAGGTAGCAGGGGGATACATTTTATTTTCACCGTCTCGGTTGGCGAACAATAACATTTACCATTCTTCAAGCACAGTCACCTTTCTACAACTGTTCAGGCTGCCAACCACCGTTGTATGTATCCCCGATAGCGTCAATAACATGGCCTGGAAGGCACAAATCGAAGACTTAGGCAATCAATCAAGTAGTCCATGTATTGCTGTGTTGGTGTGATTGTGTTTTACCATGGTTGACAATTGCAAACTCATTTAAATATATTTCAAACATATATCGAGGTGGTCATGATTATGTGTACGCGCTAGAAAAAAATACTTATTTTCGGATTTGTTTAACAGTATGGTTATGGCATGCAACAGTCATTTTGACTACGGCATTCGGAAGTACTGACTATTTAACGCATTGTCAGAAGGGTTCGAAGTAGCACTCGGGAAAGTTAACTTACCGAGAAAGTGACATACATGCCCCAGTTAGAAGCAATAGGATTCAGCTCCCATGTAGATAAAGGTATTTGAATCCGTGTCGTGTTCGACCCAGTTGGTGTCCGCGGAGGACGGATTGGCCTCCGTCACAGACTCCAGGACGGCAACAGCTGGAAGATAATCAACAGTTGGAAAATGGTTGGAACATAATCAACACTTGGACAATGGCTGGAACATCATGAACAATGCCTGGAACACAATAAACAATGGTTGGAACACATAAATAGTTGGTAAATTGCTTAAACAAAATGAACAATGGCTGGAACAAAGTCGACAGTTGGACAATTGCTGGAGCAATAGATTGATGACCAACGGATGCAACGCAATGAACAATTGGACAATCAACGGCGAGAACAAAATGAATGGGTCAGTAATGACTGAAACATATTAAATAGTTGGTTGGGAACATCAAGATTAACTAGGCCATGGTTGGACCAAGTCACCGTTAGACAATTACTGTAACGCAAAGGGCGGATCCAAACCCAGGGTTAGAACAAAAGGGTGGGGCGTGGGAGATCTGTGCGCGTTGTATAGGGTGGATTCTCGGAAGAATTGGGGGAGGCTCCACTTTGTACACTTGACCCTAAAGTCACCACTTAATGGCACACTTACGGAACCCATCACATTCGTTAAACGTGACGGCCCAAAGGTTGTAAGTTCCCGGGCCCAGGTCTCCTGGGAGATCTGAGAAGTCGGGCACGAAGAAAATCCACCAGACGCCGTTCACGTGTCTGTAGACGCGGTGAGAGTCTCCCGCGCAGGTGTTCTCCGTTAACTCGTAGGCGCCGTAGTATTCTTTCCACACCTTGTCTTCGCCCACCATCAGGACTTCAGAGCAATCCTCTGCGTCAGAGGAAAAATGTTATGCCTTGACAATAAGACCGGGTGCAAAAGAAGCATGATGCAACGTGAAGTGTTGAATTGATACGATTGGTACTTTAGCCTCGCTCAGAAGTGATGCGATCGTGCAAGGAAGTGATGTCGTGATACAAAGCAAAAGTGTCGTATCACAGATAAGTATATTACCGTAAAACAAGAATAGTAGTGAGCTGTGTAGCATACTAAATGCTGTAATGTGCAATGTGATACGATACATTAACGTAAATGATGTATAACTTGCAGTTCCATGTAACAGAGGCGTGGTGAAGTAAGGTGGTCATGGAGCGTAAATCGTAAATAATGAGCCGACAACCGTGCAGAATGCTCCGTGGATTTTGTTGCAACAGTTATCCTTCCCATGCAATCTCGTAACTGACCTGCCAATGTAATGTCCTCGGCTGAAAGGAAAATGCAAAAAAGAAAACACAATGTCATGCTCAGAAATATACTACCGCTAAGAAATGAATTATCATTTCCGCAGTTAACAAAAATTCATAATTGTTTTAAAATATACTCTAGACAGGTGAACTACAGCCCCCCCCCCCCCCCCCCAGCATCAATGTTTAGTCCGACAAGATGTCTGAAACGACGTCGCATCATGCGCATTGACGGGCACAAATGACCCTGTCTCACGCGGTGGCACTAATGGGAGCCGCCCGTATGAATACACACAAGTTACATCCAATCACCATTTTGGTTAGAGCGAGATATTATTGATAGAATTAATGGAAGCGCGGACAATCGTCGGTGTTACTTTATAGGTAATTCTGCCACGCAAGTAACGTCGATTGCGGCAAAAGCCCAATCCATTGCATAGACTGTTTGCACGAACAATAATCTGACCGTCAGTCAGACAACTCGTAAGATTGGGTTGAGGGTTTGCATGCATATTCTTTCCAGTCCTGTCCACTTAGCGACGGTTGATTAAGACCGTGAGGGTCGGACGCTTTACTCACGAGAAGGACATGAACCGACATGAAGGACTCACGTTCGCAGATGAGATGAGCCACAGTGTTGACGATGTCGACGAGTCCGCCGAACTGGTCGACGGTCAGGATGTTGCTGTCCCCGGTGCCAGAGGCGATCAGTCTCAGCTCATTCATGTCCACGGCGTCAGACACTTCAGGGCGGTCCACAGCCACGGCTATCAAGATCAGGTCAGAGATGGCGGCGCGAGCGGCCTAGAGGTGTGATGGTGGCGAGGGGAGGGCCGGGGGGAGGGGGGTAGGATTGAGCGAATAATAATACATCGGTCTCCAAATTATATATATTAATGAGTAAATAAAGCGGTGCCGTGTTATCCAGCAGTTAAAAGTGAAATTTTGCAATCTTCGTGGACGGTGAACGTTAAGACTCGCGCACTATCAAAGTAGTATGACATCTCACTGGAATATAGTATCTCACTGCCATACAGATTACTGATCTGTTAGAAGCTCAACCGGTACGGAAAAATAAGCACAAATAAAAGCTTTTCAGTGTTCCAAGCCGTTACAGATTTCATCACAGACACGGGGAGATTTCAGATTTAAGAACAAAACATGTAAAGTACTTTTATGCATGATTTTTCTCATCTGCACACTTCTGTACAGAGTACTATGCACTAGATGTTATTGCAACCATCTGAAATTGTATGACCATTCGAAGCAACCATTTAAGAAAATAATAATGAACGTTTGCAAACTGTGTACTTCATAATTTATTCTGGTGTCTAGAAGCGCTTCAATATTCTCAAAACACACAAAGCAAACAAATTTGAAGCATGATTTTGAATTTAGATCTCTGCTGGTGTATTGGTAAGACGAAGATGAAAGATAATTGGACTCACCATGACAGATCTGGCGGTGAAGTCTCTGTGGTTCGACTGTCCGTCCGTGATCAATATACCCACTGGGACAGCTTCTGACCGGCCGCTGTTAAGGGGACAGCGCTGTGTACTAACATCATGGCGAGAATCTACTTCTAACAAGAGTAACAGCACTGTGAAATAACATCAGCGCGTGAATCTAATTTAGTCATTAGTTGTACCATGGAAAAGAGCATGTTACGGCGATAATCCTGTTCCTGTAGGGCACTACGTAAGAGGCATTATAGGAGAATCCACTTCCACCAAGGGAGGGATTCAAAACATAAAAATATTACGTGAGAGGGTAACTCACTTGTTTTGGAACATGTTAACCATGGTATCTATGGCAGTGTGGGTGGCCGTCGTGCCTGCTTCGTATTCTAAATTTTCGATGATGTTCTGAATCAAGATATGTAATTGCTGATAATTATGTGGTGTTATCATCTTCGAGTAGAGCCTAGTTCTAAATCTTGCTGTGTGGGAAGACAGGAAAGAAATGCATTCAATGGGAAGCATTAGGATTTCCATTTGGGTACCGAATGCCCTAGAAACCACATGGGGCAATGGTGCTCTTTGGTGAAGGAAATACTCATGCGTAAGTTTGCACTAAACGGTAAACTGAATCCGTCAATGAAGTGAAAAGAAGTGATCATCCCCCATTGCTGTCGACTAAAATAAGCAGAGGCTTCATGGGACCAAAGAACAACTTGCCTTGATATCTTCCTTCTCGTTGCTATCCACGAGCTCTAACACTGTTGTGTCGAACTCTGAGAACCTAATCAAACCCACGCGCACAGCGTCGGGGCCAATATCAAGGCTGTTGATGACGTCACCAAGGAATTCCTTGACCTTGCCATAGTTCAGCCCGCCGATGCTGGCAGAGGCGTCCACCATGAGGATGAGGTCGAGGAGCTGATCTTCACAGACTAGAGTGCCAAATTCCACAGATTAGTTTTAATGGGACCATACATTGCACTGACAAAGTAAAAAGCACATGTAAAAAGGATGGGAAAAATACAGTATATGTATAAAATAAATGTTAAAAAAATAATTATTATATGCCACGCGTTAAGGAAGTTCCACGCATTGGCTCCACCTAGTGGCCTACACGGCTATTCCGCTGCCATCTGGCGAATGTACTATTATCGCCCGCAGCGTTCCATTGTCTGGCGGTGGGGGGGGCGCGCTTTAAAGGAAAATTGATCAGCGATTTAAGAAACTTTCGGGTACGGAAAACATGTTTTGACTTTGACATTTACACTCCACCCACACAATGCTTAATATTTTAAGAGAAGATTGACTGAAAAAAAGTTGAATAAAGAGAGTAATGTATCATTTGCTGTCAACTTTTAAATATCATTCGTGTAGTCTTAAATTGTATATCATGATGGGAAATGTACAAAACCAAGAATAAAGTAGATCGCAAAGCTTCTGTTGAAGACATGTGGTACCCTTTCCTCAACATACTGTGAATTGACCAACTTCTTATAAGCTGATACGGATATAATGTAAAATACTTGTTACTACATATATTATTACCTCGGCATTACAACCATCATGGGTAGGTTAAATCAAGCCCCAGTTCTGTGGCTTTAGGACCGGCAAAAAGCTGACAGGGCCTGGCAGATTTGTGCCCGTCCTACAGCCACAGAACTGGGGCTAGGTTGAATCCTGCTCAGATGAATCCAATCTTCTAATACACATTGGAACGGTCTTAGATAATAATATTTTACATATGTTTGAATTCAATTTGAAATGGTACGTATGTTATTCAAGAAATGATACACCGTTACTGTTTGTTTTCATGTGCAAAATTAGTATTTTATAATTTGTAGTGTCTCATGTCTGCACTAAACGGCACCTCCTCGTCGGAAGGTTGCAATTATTGTTACTAAATAGCTCATATGCTGGAAGCACAATTCATCAATTAACTACGAAAAATAAGGGAAATATTTTGGTGTTTTCTTGAATTATTCTAAGGAGATAATCATGATATCCGCAGGTTATTGGCAAGGCATGTATATAATTAACTAGCTTGTCTAAATTACTTCCAGAAGACTTTTTCTTTCATAAATGACAATATCGTACATAGATGACAATATCGTACTATTGATTTCGGCAGAATACGAGGACGCCATCTTGACATTTCGCAACACCCAGAATGCATTGCACATGCAGTGGCGCCTCACAGTTATTATGATTAGTAAACTATGATTTGAGAAGTCGTCTATGACGAGGGGCATCTGCAAACTGAAAGATTCTCTAGGTGATAGACAGGGTTTGAATGATTGCAGACTTGAATAAGGAGGGGGGGGGGGGTGGCGTTACATTTTTGGTTGTGCTCCCGACCAGAACAACTGACTGTGTGATTGTCGAATCATGAATGGTGATACTCACTGACGGTTGTAGTCGTAGGCTGTGGAGTTGTCGTAGGCTCTGGAGTGGTTGTTGTAGGCTCTGGAGTGGTTGTTGTAGGCTCTGGAGTGGTTGTTGTAGGCTCTGGAGTGGTTGTAGGCCCTGGAGTGGTCGTAGGCTCTGGAGTGGTTGTTGTAGGCTCTGGAGTGGTTGTTGTAGGCTCTGGAGTGGTTGTTGTAGGCTCTGGAGTGGTTGTTGTAGGCTCTGGAGTGGTTGTTGTAGGCTCTGGAGTGGTTGTAGGCCCTGGAGTGGTTGTGGACATTGAACCAATCCCATATGCATATCATATTGTAAAACCGCAACATCGCTAATGATCAACAGTAACTAGTAATATTAATAATAATAATATATGCATATATAATGCGGCGTGACGTCAATGAAGGAAAATGTTACATTATAGAAATTACGCAAAATGAGTAAAAATGTGACCTAACGTCAATCAACGTTGTCTCTCCCACCCGACCTTCCCACCTCTACCCTACCGATACTCCGACCGAAGCATGTTCAAACGTTCGACCAGGAAGCACTGTTGACTCACGGCATTCGGCACAGCTGCATTCACATTGACATTTGTCCATCTCGGAGGGGCTAGAAGTTCCGGTACAGGGAGGCTCTGTGACATCGCATGAATTTGGCAAAATGAGGCACATGTGACATAACTTGAATGCGACACAATTTGGCACAATGTGACATAATTTATATGCGGCAACATGTAACATAATATCGTTCGGCTTTTTCCACCACTCACTCACTGGCTTCCATTAATTAATATAATATTGACCGTGGCATTGTTATACATGCTACATAAAGTATGGCAATCGATTAGGCTTTAGCTCAACTGGAATGTAAATACCATGTACTGTAGAAGGCAAGCACGCCTAGACAGTAACGTAGGATTTCTAAGTAAGATACATCCGCCATTAATTGACATTTAGTCAGACGAGTAAAGCGAATTCGAGACAACCGAGTTATATTTTTCTTCATCACTTACCGAAAGGAGTAGTAGTTGGTTCAGGCGTAGTAGTAGTTGGTTCTGGCGTAGTAGTAGCTTTTAGTTCATTAGATATAACAAAGAGTTAAATGACATGCATTATAAATAATATTGAATGAATCGACTTTGCCTTTATTTCCAGTTCAGAAGTAAGCTGCACAGCTTATGTGAACCGAGTTGGCATAAATTTTGCATAATTTGGCCTTCCGGCCACCCATCCGCTCAAGCCCCTGGTGCATTATTACCGAGTGGACGACCGAATAACCTACCAATACTCGGACACTAAGCCCCGCATCGCATTGCACTGCATTCACACTGGCAGTTGTCCATACAACTAAATATCATGCATGTTTTGGTATTTTTGAATATACCTGGGCGAAAACGTTTGCCAATTGTTGTATAACATTGAAGTACTGCGCCAAAGAGCAATATATAATTTCCCCCGTTTTCATTCTCATTCCGATATGAAGCGCCACTGTATGTATCAGGTGCATTATGGGTCCTATTTTGGCCCAAAATGACGTCGTGACATGTCAACAAAGTATTTCGGAATCGCTTCGTTCATGCCAAGGAACATTCGTGGTATCTAGATTCCGTAAGGTAATTATTTTTGGACATTCTATGCCATTTCCTTGGGTAAATTAGTGTATAAGACACGAGGATAACATCAACATAGCCCCTAGAAAACGTTTTATATTCTGCCATAACTTACCAGTAGTAGTTACAGGTTCTGGGGTTGTTGTAGGCTCTGGAGTGGTTGTTGTAGGCTCTGGAGTGGTTGTTGTAGGCTCTGGAGTGGTTGTTGTAGGCTCTGGAGTGGTTGTAGGCCCTGGAGTGGTTGTGGACATTGAACCAATCCCATATGCATATCATATTGTAAAACCGCAACATCGCTAATGATCAACAGTAACTAGTAATATTAATAATAATAATATATGCATATATAATGCGGCGTGACGTCAATGAAGGAAAATGTTACATTATAGAAATTACGCAAAATGAGGAAAAATGTGACCTAACGTCAATCAACGTTGTCTCTCCCACCCGACCTTCCCACCTCTACCCTACCGATACTCCGACCGAAGCATGTTCAAACGTTCGACCAGGAAGCACTATTGACTCACGGCATTCGGCACAGCTGCATTCACATTGACATTTGTCCATCTCGGAGGGGCTAGAAGTTCCGGTACAGGGAGGCTCTGTGACATCGCATGAATTTGGCAAAATGAGGCACATGTGACATAACTTGAATGCGACACAATTTGGCACAATGTGACATAATTTATATGCGGCAACATGTAACATAATATCATTCGGCTTTTTCCACCACTCACTCACTGGCTTCCATTAATTAATATAATATTGACCGTGGCATTGTTATACATGCTACATAAAGTATGGCAATCGATTAGGCTTTAGCTCAACTGGAATGTAAATACCATGCACTGTAGAAGGCAAGCACGCCTAGACAGTAACTTAGGATTTCTAAGTAAGATACATCCGCCATTAATTGACATTTAGTCAGACGAGTAAAGCGAATTCGAGACAATCGAGTTATATTTTTCTTCTTCACTTACCGAAAGGAGTAGTAGTTGGTTCAGGCGTAGTAGTAGTTGGTTCTGGCGTAGTAGTAGCTTTTAGTTCATTAGATATAACAAAGAGTTAAATGACATGTATTATAAATAATATTGAATGAATCGACTTTGCCTTTATTTCCAGTTCAGAAGTAAGCTGCACAGCTTATGTGAACCGAGTTGGCATAAATTTTGCATAATTTGGCCTTCCGGCCACCCATCCGCTCAAGCCCCTGGTGCATTATTACCGAGTGGACGACCGAATAACCTACCAATACTCGGACACTAAGCCCCGCATCGCATTGCACTGCATTCACACTGGCAGTTGTCCATACAACTAAATATCATGCATGTTTTGGTATTTTTGAATATACCTGGGCGAAAACGTTTGCCAATTGTTGTATAACATTGAAGTACTGCGCCAAAGAGCAATATATAATTTCCCCCGTTTTCATTCTCATTCCGATATGAAGCGCCACTGTATGTATCAGGTGCATTATGGGTCCTATTTTGGCCCAAAATGACGTCGTGACATGTCAACAAAGTATTTCGGAATCGCTTCGTTCATGCCAAGGAACATTCGTGGTATCTAGATTCCGTAAGGTAATTATTTTTGGACATTCTATGCCATTTCCTTGGGTAAATTAGTGTATAAGACACGAGGATAACATCAACATAGCCCCTAGAAAACGTTTTATATTCTGCCATAACTTACCAGTAGTAGTTACAGGTTCTGGGGTTGTTGTAGGTTCTACAACAAAACGACCGTAATAACTAAAATATATGTTATGTATTACAGTGAGTTAACGTTAACAGCAAGATCTTTCTTTGCACTATTGTGGGTTGGGGTTAAATGCTTGATTCCTCTTTATGCCAACATGGACATCAATTTTGTGTCTCCCTAATTATTTATTCAAGTTTCGTTCGTTGGCATCGGTACTTTAGAGTTAAATCTTGACCACAATGATCAACATTTCAAACGGGCAGAGAAGGGAAGAGCACAAACGGTTAGCAGCTACCAGATTTGAAGGAAGCCTTGAATATAACGTACTCTTATCTATGCGTTCTTCAGAGACATATCAGCGACCGTCACAGACACGTTCCGTTTTGATCTGTACAATTCAAGTTTGCATATGTATGCTTCATTTCTCATATTTCCTATTATCTAAATGGACTTCTCGACAAAGAGTGTGCAGACACTAACGACATTCTACGGGAAGGGGAGCCGCGAGGCAGTCAGCGGTCAGGCCGAACAGGAAGTCACACCACTGGTCCTCGCAGAAGGCCGCGATGCAGTTCTGGAATACTTCTGGATCACACTCCTCCCCCTCGGCGCCCAGACAGTTCTGGATCGACATTGGACATGGTGAGCCATCGGGACTCACAGACACAAACGGAGGTCTGAACTGAAGGCGGTGACAGTTTCTTCACAGTTCTACATAGATCTAGTAGATAGTCCAAAGGGTGTGTTACTCATACATATATTAGTCACTATCCGGGCATGAGGTATCCGAGCAACAAACGTCAAATGGTTGCCCAGCATTAGGGATAAAGATGGGGGAGGTAGCAATTCTTGTAAGACATAAAATAAATAAAAATAAATTCATTACGAAAAGTGTATTACCATTAAAACACAAAGAAGTTACGTTATGGTCAATCGTTGTAACGCCCCTTCTCAGTACCCAATCGAGATCCGTCCTTACTTGGTAAGCTGAGTCGTTCAGGATACTGCATGCGTTCAGGGCGTCTTCGGCAGAACATACCTCTTCTGGAATTGGAAAACTTTTGTTGAGGTCACAGACAGTTACAGAATTGACAGAATGTTACAATGATGACGCTTTGACTGATGGTACGGCCGTAAACAGCATTAGATAGTCTGTTACTTTATCACAGAACTGTTCATAGGATTTTTCTTGTATAATGTTTTTTCTTTTGCCTACATGAAACATTTGTCCGTAGTGCTTGAAGACAAATATGTCGCGTGTAGCACATAAAAAGGCATATGGCTGAAGACACTTCTGCGCCAAATTGGTGCAATTCGTCTGGGATGGTATGTTTCCCTAAACTACGCCATGCAAAAATGGATCAGCGCTGCCGTGCTTTGCATTGAAGCATGACGAAGGATATGGAATCGCATAATATATTACAGAATGAACACGAACAATATCACAAATCACCGATACTTACGGCAGTCTTTGGGAAACGGAAGTGAGACAATAGCCTCACACGTAGTGGAGAGTTCATGGAAAAAGTCACACAGCGTGGTGTCACAGAAGGCCTGGATGCAGTTCGTCAGCCAATCTTTGGCACATTCATTGCCGAGGGCGTCGCGACACTCCTGTGAATACCAAACACGAGTGGGGCTCCTTAATCATATTTTTATTATTTATTTAAATACAATTATTCAATTGGGAATTGACATTCTCGGCCTCCGTCGGGAAGGATCACACCTTCCAATCGGGGATGAGTTCTGCATATAAAAGTGTGTGTATAACATTGGCCGCATATAATGCATATGAAACCGATAGGCGGAGACGACTAAGAAATGGCGGGGCTTGCGGCATGGAATAAAGACGTCATTATCTTCTGCAAACATATTTTACAAAACACTGCCCTATTATAGCATGGAGTAAGAACGTAAACTTCATATATGGAAGACATATTGAGCGTACCTGGTATGCGGATTCGTCACCAAGGATGGCGCAGGCCACGAGCGCCTCTTCAACGGAACAAACATTCTCCGTCTCTGTCAATCAAAGCAAGGACACCGTCAGCAAGGCGTGACTTTAATGGCGACCCGGAATCGTACGCACACGTGAATGTAAATGCGATTAAGAATACATGATGTATTCACAAGTGACTTTAGTTGCGATTGTGCATTATGTATTTTCAAGTGAATTTAGTTGAGATTAGGAATTATGTATTCGCAAGTGACTTTAGTTGTGAGTGGAAAAGATGTCTTCACAGGTGATTTCAGTTGCGATTAGAAATGATGCATTGGCTAGTGATTTTAATAAAAAAAGATATATATTCTTCACTGGCGGATTACATGATGATAAACGCATGAGTGACTTGAGTTGCGAGTGGGAATGATGTATACACAAGGGACTTTTGTACGTACAATTTCAAAAGTAATACATATGAAATTTCGACAAGAATGATCCTGCTACAGCATATGGATATAGCAGCAAGCATAGATTTAACCAATTCTGGTCATATCGAGTCATTGGGAGAAAGAAAGGAGAGTGAAACCATGTCCTCGGGGGTAATCTCATATTCTTTGCGAAGAAGGACATGGGATCTTTATCTTGGGACAACACAGGCTTGGCCATAGCGGGGCGCGAACCACTGATCCACGTGCTATTAGGTTCTCAAGTGGCCAGAGCAATCAAGGCGAGCGCTCTAACCCACTGAGCTATCGGGCCGGCCCCGCAGTAGCAAGCATTGAAGCGAAGATGTATTTTGTGATTGTGATTGTAATTAAAGTACTGCCTTCCTTATCTGTACTTGCAAAGTACAGTTAAGTATATGAATATACAATATATTATACTTACCAGTTTTATCGAATGCCACGTCTCAGGTTCTAATATAAAGTATTAGTTTACATATATATATATTAAAATTAAATTACTTACCTGCTGCATATCATGGGCAACCAAGCTGTACATTTAAACATGAAATCAAACTACCACACACAATATGTCGCCTCTATGCATTCTACTCTCTAATAAAGGGCCTTGCCACTAGTTAGTAGTTCGGGCTACGGACAATGACGCACCATTTTCCTCGTGATATATTTCGCATTGATTTGTCTGTTTACATATGGAAAGTAATCGAAATATATCCAGCAGTATATAGATATGTTCGATGCCTGTAAAAACAGTCAACAGACTTAGATCAACAATTGTAAAGTAAGATATTTGAAGATATTATGTATCATATGCGCAGAACATTAAATTTGATATAGAGAATAGACAGAACTGTATCCAAACAATCAAAAAACAATTCAATCCTTTAACATTTTATGCTAATGCAATAGTATTAAATGAAAGTCGTCAATAGCATGCATCTATATTATATATATCAATGGATTAAATAGACGACATGTAATGTCAAAATCGTAGCACCTCTAAGTTGCAAGACATATTTTCTGAATGCAGCACGGCTTTCACACAATTAACAATCATTACTATAATATTCATCCATAGTTACAATAATAATGTTCTTGGCTTACAACAAAAGGCCGCACATTACTGCTGATTGCTCAGGTAGGAGTACCTCACTTGAGTTTGCTACATCCTGTCACACATTGATATAGACTTAACATTATAGCGCAGCTTCCTTCCGAATCACGTCTTTCACGCGCACTCCCACGGAGGTATGCTTCCTTCTTTCGGTCTCGCATCTGATGCAATACCCCGTGTTGCAGCCCCCATAAATACTAATCGCGCACTCCGCCGACAGGCCGTCAAGCCCAATAAAATGCCCGCCTAAAAAAACTCCATCGACGTTCGAAGTCGGCCACAGGTGGGTAGAGGCGTGGGTGAGACGTGTTGCTTGTGTAGATAATCAGTTTTTTACGAGATATTAAAGTATGATCAATAAACGTGTCCAATAGTAAAGCAGAGATCGCGGTATAGCCACAGACAAGAGTCGATACGTATCGCTTCGGACGGTTGTTTAAGACTTTTCGGGACACTTTTCTGCACATTGAAGATAAAACAGGAATAACATCTCCTGAGCCAAAGAATTGGGGTTGGATAAATCATACATATGTCAACCATGACATGTTCAACTGCGGTCAAGCCAGCTCACCAAGTGAGCCCCGATCACTGCCACCCCCCCCCCCCCTCCCCCACCTCCGCCTTCCATTTTCTTTGAAGCTCTCAACCTATCTGATCCTCCCAGCTAGCCTCCACCCACATATACACCCGATAACGATAAGGCGATTTGGGGGACGGATACCGTTGAACCAGCAGAACAGTACAACCCTTAGCAAAACATTTTATAGAACTCTATTGAAGTTCCATAGAAAAATCTATAAAATTGTGATTTTCTTTTTCGATGGAACATGTGTACATAATTGTATAGAGCAATTATTTTCTATATAACGTCAATACATATTTCAATAAAAAAAACTGTTTCTATAGAAGATGTAAAGACAAGTCTATGGAATAATTGGTTTCTATAGAAGGTCCATAGAGATAATATTTCGACATGGCCATTGTTTTCCTCTCCTAGCCGGTTATGATTTGGTACGTTTGGTAGGTTTGTAGATGTACTCTTTATGTGAAAGGATAAATTAAGATAATTCTCCTTCCTAGACTTATTACGCGAATCATGGCATTAATTTCGTAAGACCTCATTTCACCCCATAGGAAAATATCTTACAGGATTGCCATAAAAACATGTCTAAAGGCGTCTATCGATTTTTCTATAGAAATTATCAACGTTTTTCCATAGAGTTTTCATAAAATTTCCATAGAGTATGTGTAAAGATAATCAAACAGTCGATTAACGAGGTTAACGAGGCTGTATTTTACGGCAATACCTTAGACGACCAGAAACTGTTCGAAATGATAGAGATTTGTGGCCGTACACTTAGCTATAGCATTTACAAAAAAATGTCAGATGGCGAGGGTGAAGGAGTATTGAAATACAAATCTCACAAATTGAGTCAGGGGCAACTATCAGAGATGCCGGCTTTTTTTCCAAACAGCATATACATCCGAGTCGCTATCAGTAACCCACAGATAATTATAATTACGTGTTTACCAAAAGGGCGATAAGCCTAGGAAATGCATAAAAAAACCTTGCATCCCATATGCTTATGAAATGCAGATTTGAAAATATTAACTGGGGTACTAGCTAATAGGATGAGACAAGTATTAACAGACATTATTACGACCGATCAAAAAGGGTTTTAAATAGAAGATTCATTGGCGAAAGTACAAGGTTGGTCTGTGACATAATGCAGTGTATGCAGGATAGAAAGACGGCAGGTATGCCACTTTAATACATGTTGAGAAAGCATTTGACTCTGTAATCTGGAAATATATAAACAGTGTGTTTAAAGCATATGGATTCGGCCCGTCGTTTATTAAATGGTTTAATAATAGTCTTTGAAGAATCTATAGAGCAGTGTTGTGAAAAACGGTAATCTCTATAGAGTTTCCATAGAGTTTCTATATAGATTCCATATAGTTTCCATACCAGCCTTACAACAACAGCACGCACAACAAAGAGCTGTGGATTTATCGCAAGTACATTTACTGCATCAAGCGAACGAGTGGATTGAGGAATTCTAGCACATATTCTGTAAGTATACTCCCAACAGCGATGCATGAACTGATACCGATTATTTAATGCGATATTCGAAGATTGAAAGGTCGCATTTGAGGAACATTGGAAGCCTTGCCGGCATACTGACTTTCGCACCTGTTATATGCGGCGAGGTGAGAACAGTGTCGGAGCTTTTCCATTGGACAATAACATTAGCAGCATGAGGTGTGAAAGGTCTGCCCAATGGGCCGTGCCCATTCACCGAGACGGAGCTGATGCTGAACTCACCCAGAGTGAGCTTGAAATCGGCACCCACTGCTGCGACGTGCGCTTTCTTTGAAAACTCAATGGAAGCGGTATAAAAACTATAAAGAAATTTTATGGAAATTAAATGTTGCTCTTTAAGGCCACTTTTGTGCGCATGAAGAGTAAATTGGACCAAGGAATACATCGGGACGATGAAGGATGAAAAATGCCAAGATTAGCTGTCCGGACTCGGTTTCAAACCCAGGACCTATGATCTGCCGTCTAGTGCGCTAACCACTACACCAGGGAGGTCACCGAAATTCTATGGAAACTCTATGGAAATTCTGTGGAAACTGTATAGAAATTTTATGGAAACTCTATGGAAAATCTACGGAAGCTCTATGGAAATTCTATGGGAATTCTATGGGCACAATATGGAACTTCTATGGAAACTCTATGGAAACTCTATGGCAATTCTATGGAAATTCTATGGAAACTCTATGGAACATCTACGGAAACTCTATGGAAATTATGTGAAAATACTATGGATACTATATGGAAATTCTATGGAAACTCTATGGACATTCTATGGAAATTCAATGGAAACTCTATGGAAAATCTACGAAAGCTCTGTGGAAATTCTATGGAAACTCTATGGAAACTCAATAGAAGCTCTATGGAAATGCTATGGAAACTCTATGGAAACTCTATGGAAACTCTATGGGAATTCGATGGAAACTCGATGGAAATTCGATGAATATTTTATGGAAAATCTATGGAAGCTCCATGGAAATTCTATGGAAACTCAATAGAAACACGATGGTAACTCAATGGAACCTCTATGGAAATTCTATGTACCTCTATGGAAATGCTACGGAAAAATCTACGGAATCTCTATGGACATTCTATGGAAACTATGCGAACACAATGCAAATTCTATGGAAATTCTATGAAAATTCTATGGAAACTCGATGGAAACTCGATGTGGGACCCCCCCCCGGGACCCCCTCCCCCCTCCCCCCCCCCCCCCTTCCAGGTCCCTAATTATAAGAACGAACATCCTTCATTATCTTATTCCTACTTGGCCTGTACGACACTTATCCCAATCGCAAGACAATCCAACCCCAACACTGAAAGCAATAAAAGCGCCGCTCCCCGCCCTTGCAGTACGGTGACTCGCATATGCCTCGACTTCACCAAGCGAGTAGGCGACAAATGACATCCTCGAACATATTTATGGCTAGTTAGAAAGCCAAAAACCAACGAGACGGTAGCGGTCGTGTTGGCAAATTGTCGTTTAATATCTCCACCACCTTGCGCCTGGAAACCGTGTCCCTACCACCGGCAAAGCGTGAAATCAATACCATGCGAGCGGTATATTCTTGCTGCCGGTGTTACTAAGTAGCTGCAGAAAGACGTTATAAGATAAGGTCTACATGTGCCTTCTGAAGGGAGAAGTTGTAAATATGCGCCAGCGATGATGTGAATAACTACAGAAAACAAAGCATCGTTTGGTAACATCATGTAACACTAAACGGTGAATCAGAGTATCTTTTCGCTTGCATGGAGGGTTCAGTGCAAACAGCTGCAGCTTATGACGCTAAACAGCTGTTTTTACACGTCATAAACAATCGACGTTCAGTTTCGGAAAAATGCTAATGCGGAAAGAATAACGCTTTATCCTCGGTCAATAATGAGCCGTGGAAGACATTTTATTGCTCGATGCGCACTCGTGTCTTCTGGAGCGCCATAAAGATGCTAAAACTAGAGTCCTGGTGCGGTGCGTTACATGCTAGTACGACGCACGACATGCTGGAACGGCGTAATGTAGCCTGAGGCGGAGCAAAAGCACACTATGAGCCCCGCTGTTAGTCTGTGGACACTAACCGTAAGGAGTTCCCACAAGTCAAAGCGTGAAATATAGGCGGTCATTATCAATGGATACTGCAGACAAAACGTGGAAACTTATAACATGAACATATAACATCGTCATAATGCGTTCGCGGAATAGTTCACAAGTCATAACAGATCATCACAATGCCTAAAGTGGGTGCAAAACCTAATCTAACAGCGGTCTGCGTCGACAAAATTTAATTGGCCAATGTTAACACTTCGTTTCGGCCAACTGGTCAAAATAAAAAAAGGCAACCCGCTCCATCAATGTCGAGCAGAGCGCCATTTTGCCGAAGGAAATGACGCCTTGTCTTATAACTGGAAGTTACCTCGCGGAAGGAACCCTTCTTATTTGAGGTAGCCGTCAGCGTCGAGAAAGCGAGGAAACGAGAGATCAGGGCCACGATTTGTGGATGAATTGCGGTAGTTCCACTCCTCGAGTAGACCATGATCTTAATGATTTATGGAAAAATAGTATCCCAGCAATGTATATATGTCTTGCAACGATTGTCAAAAAATCATTTTTTGAAGTTAAAATCGTGGCTATTTATATTTGCGATGATCAAGCGCTCTTGGCTTGCACTCACTGTAGGCGTCACTTCAGGTCTGAATATAAGTATAGTAGTAGTAGTAGTATCGGACACACCAAAATAGCTGAACGCCCGTTAAACCGTGAAATCGTGAAAGATTTGGGTATTAAGAACTTGGGTATTATACGAATCGGTAAAGCAGCGTTAGAAGCCATGTTGGAGGCTCATTTTAACCCTTTGTCACGTTTTTTTAGGATTCCATTGAGATAAAATGAAACGGGTAATGTTTGAGGTTTTTGTTTGCAAGCGTGAAGACTAAGCTGTAGAAATAAACTTCCCAGGACAATTGAATGAATGTGGTTGAATCAAACGTACCCTTGATGCAGGTGCCAAAGTTCGAACCCGTAACCTCAGCCTGTTAACCTACTGTGTTTATGTGATCAACGTAGCCTCAGATCGCGCACAAGATATTCAATCATGTAGGAACCCATAGTTTTCGAAAATTTTGTTTGAGATTTTTATGCAACATTAAAGTTAGGGTTTAGCCGTTGCAGACAAATATCGTCCGAGGAGGCGAGGGCGTATCAGCATGGGTGGCTCCGTTTGGTATTTGTTCCCTTTCTTTGGGTCCATCCTACGGCAATACAATGCACGTTTTAAATTACACGATAGTTCCGCTGCATAAGTTAATACAGTACTACCCTTCCTCCCCTAATTTGCATCTACTATCTATTAAATATATGATTCGCTTTCGATTTACTCGCGATTTCCACTTTATTTAACTAATAGAAGTTGGCGACTAATCCCCCCATATCTAATGATACTCTTTATATGATTAACAAGCCGCTTAATGGACTTTGAGCAACACTCAGCATGACACACGGTTGCCAGTTGGGGTAGGAAATAAGGCAAAGCTGTAAAGGTAGCAGGGGAATACATTTTATTTTCATCGTCCCGGTTGACGAACAATAACATTTACCATTCTTCATGCACAGTCACCTTGCTACAACTGTTCAGGCTGCCAACCACCGTTGTATGTATCCTCTATAGCGTCAAGAACATGCCCTGGAAAGTACAAATAGAAGACTTCGGCAATCAATCAAGTAGTCCATGTATTGCTGTGTTGCTGTGGTTGTTTTTTACCATGGTTGACCAATACAAACTCATTTAAATATATTTCAAACATATATCGAGGTGGTCATTATGATGTGTACGCGCTAGAAAAAAAGACTTATTTTTGGATTTGTTTAATAGTATGGTTAATGGCATGCAACAGTCATTTTGAATATGGCATTCGGATATACTGACTATCTAACACATTGTCAGAAGTGTTCGAAGTAGCACGCGGAAGAGTTAACTTATCAAGTGACATACATGCCCCAGTTAGAAGCAATAGGATTCAGCTCCCATGTAGATAAAGGTATTTGAATCCGTGTCGTGTTCGACCCAGTTGGTGTCCGCGGAGGACGGATTGGCCTCCGTCACAGACTCCAGGACGGCAACGGCTGGAAGATAATCAACATTTGGACAATGGCTTGAACACCATGAACAATGCCTGGAACACCATAAACAATGGCTGGAACACATAAATAGTTGGTAAACGGCTTAAACAAAATGAACAATGGCTGGAACATAATGAATAGTTCAGCAATAGCTGGAACAATGTCGAGAGTTGGACAATTGCTGGAGCAATAGATTGATGACCAACGGATGCAACGCAATGAACAATTGGACAGTCAATGGCGAGGAACAAATGAATAGGTCAGTAATGACTGAAACATATAAATAGTTGGTGGGGAACATCAAGATTAACTAGGCCATGGTTGGACCAAGTCACCGTTAGACAATTACTGTAACGCAAAGGGCGGATCCAAACCCAGGGTTTTGAACAAAAGGGTGGGGCGTGGGGGATCTGTGCACTTTGTATAGGGTGGATTCTTGGAAGAATTGGGGGAGGCTCCACTTTGTATACTTGACCCTACAGTCACCACTTAATGGCACACTTACGGAACCCATCACAGACGTCAAACGTGACGGCCCAAAGGTCGTAAGGTCCCGGGCCCAGGTCTCCCGGGAGATCTGAGAAGTCGGGCACGAAGAAAATCCACCATACGCCGTTCACGTGTCTGTAGACGCGGTGAGAGTCTCCCGTGCAGGTGTTTTCCGTTAGCTCGTAGGCGCCGTAGTATTCTTTCCACACCTTGTCTTCGCCCACCATCAGAACTTCAGAGCAATCCTCTGCGTCAGAGGAAAAATGTTATGCCTTGACAATAAGACCGGGTGCAAAAGAAGCATGATGCAACGTGAAGTGTTGAATTGATACGATTGGTAATTTAGTCTCACTTAGAAGTGATGCGATCGTGCAGGGAACTGATGTCGGGATACAAAGCAACAGTGTCGTATCACAGATAAGTATATTACTGTAATACAAGAGTAGTAGTGAGCTGGGTAGCATACTAGATGCTGTAAGGTGTAATGTGATACGATAAATTAAAGTAAATGATGTTTAAGTTGCAATTCCATGTAACAGAGGCGTGGTGAAGTAAGGTGGCCATGTATCGTAAATCGTAAATAATAAGCCGAAGACCGTGCAGAATGCTCCGTGGATTTTCTTGCAACAGTTATCCTTCCCATGCAATCTCGTAACTGACCTGCCAATGTAATGTCCTCGGCTGAAAGGAAAATGCAAAAAAGAAAATACAATGTCATGCTTAAAAATATATTACCGCTAAGAAATGAATTATCATTTCCGTAGTTATCAAAAATCCATAATTGCTTTGATATATATTCTAGACACGTGGACTACACCCCCCCCCCCCCCCCCCTCCTCCCCCCACAGCTTTAATGTCTAGTCAGACAAGATGTCTGAAACGACGTCGCACCATGCGCATTGACGGGCACATCTGACCCTATCTCACGCGGTGGCACTAATGAGAGCCGCCCGTATGAATATACACAAGTTACAGCCAATGACCATTTTGGTTAGAGCGAGATATTAGTGATAGAATTAATGGAAGCGCGGACAATCGTCGGTGTTATTTTATAGGTAATTCTGCCACGCAAGTAACGTCGATTGCGGCAAAAGCCCAATCCATTGCATGGACTGTTTGCACGAACAATAATCTGACCGTCAGTCAGACAACTCGTAAGATTGGGTTGAGGGTTTGCATGCATATTCTTTCCAGTCCTGCCCACTTAGCGACGGTTGATTAAGACCGTGAGGGTCGGACGCTTTACTCACGAGAAGGACATGAACCGACATGAAGGACTCACGTTCGCAGATGAGATGAGCCACAGTGTTGACGATGTCGACGAGTCCGCCGAACTGGTCGACGGTCAGGATGTTGCTGTCCCCGGTGCCAGAGGCGATCAGTCTCAGCTCATTCATGTCCACGGCGTCAGACACTTCAGGGCGGTCCACAGCCACGGCTATCAAGATCAGGTCAGAGATGGCGGCGCGAGCGGACTAGAGGTGTGATGGTGGCGAGGGGAGGGCCGGGGGGAGGGGGGTAGGATTGAGCGGATAATATTACATCGGTCTCTAAATTATATATATTAAAGAAATATACAATGATTTAGACATGAGTAACTAAAGCTGGAAATATTTGGTGCCGTGTTATCCAGCAGTTCAAAATAAAAAAATTGCGATCTTCGTGGACGGTGAACGTTAACCCTCGCGCACTACCAAAGTAGTATGACATCTCACTGGAATATAGCATCTCACTCCCACGCAGATTACTGATCTGTTAGAAGCTCAACCGGTACGGAAAAATAAGCACAAATGAAAGCTTTTCAGTGTTCCAAGCCGTTACAGAGTTCATCACAGACACGGGGAGATTTCAGATTTAAGAACAAGACATGTAACGTACTTTTAGGCATATTTTTTTCTTATTTGCATCCCCTTTTAGTACTATGCACTAGACTAGAGATAATTGGACTCACCATGACAGATCTGGCGGTGAAGTCTCTGTGGTTCGACTGTCCGTCCGTGATCAATATACCCACTGGGACAGCTTCTGACCGGCCGCTGTTAATGGGACAGCGATGTGTATTAACGTCATGGCGAGAATCTACTTGCACAAATACTTTAGTTGTACCATGTAAAACAGCATGTTACGGTGAGAATCCTGTTCCTGTATGGCACTGCGTAATAGCAGTATAGGATAATCCACTTGCACCCACGGAGGGATTCAAAACATGAAAATATTACGTGAGAGGGTAACTCACTTGTTTTGGAACATGTTAACCATGTTATCTATGGCAGTGTGGGTGGCCGTCGTGCCTGCTTCGTATTCTAAATTTTCGATGATGTTCTGAATCAAGATATATAATCACTGATAATTATGTGGTGTTGTCATCTTCGAGTAGAGTCCAGTTCTAAATCTTGCCGTGTGCGAAAACCGGAAAGAAATGCATTCAATGGGAAGCATTCGGATTTTCATTTGGGTACCGAATGCCATAGAAACCACATGGGACAATGGTGCTCTTTAGTGATGGAAATACTCATGCGTAAGTTTGCACTAAACGGTAAACTGAATCCGTCAATGAAGTGAAAAGAAGTGATCATCTCCCATTGCCGTCGACTAAAATAAGCAGAGGCTTCCTAGGACCAGAGAACGACTTGCCTTGATATCTTCCTTCGTGTTGCTATCCACGAGCTCTAACACTGTTGTGTCGAACTCTGAGAACCTAATCAAACCCACGTGCACAGCGTCGGGGCCAATGTCAAGGCTGTTGATGACGTCACCAAGGAATGCCTTGACCTTTCCATAGTTGAGCCCGCCGATGCTGGCAGAGGCGTCCACCATGAGGATGAGGTCGAGGAGCTGATCTTCACAGACTAGAGTGCAAAACTCCACAGATTAGTTTTAATGAGACCATACATTGCACTGACAAAATAAAAAGCCCATGTGAAAAAAATATATAATTATATGCCACGCGTTAAGGAAGTTCCACGCATTAGCTCCACCTAGTGGCCTACGAGGCTATTCTGCTGCCATCTGGCGAATGCACTATTATCGCCCGCAGCATCCCATTGTCTGGGGGGTGAGGGCGTGCCTTGAAGGGAAATTGATCAGCGATTTAAGAACTTTCGGGTACTGAAAAACATGTTTTGACTTAGACATTTACACTCCACCCCACAATGCTTGATATTTTAAGAGAAGATTGACTGAAAAAAAAGTTGAATGAAGAGAGTAATGTATCATTTGCTGTCAACTTTTAAATATCAGTCGTGTAGTCTTAAATTATATATCATTATGGGAAACGTACAAAACCAAGAATAAAGTAGATCGCAAAGCTTCTGTTGAAGACACGTGGTACCCTTTCTTCAACATACTGTGAATTGACCAACTTCTTATAAGCTGATACGGATAAAAAGCAAAATACTTTTTACTACATATATTATTACCTCGGCATTACAACCATCATGAGTAGGTTAAATCTAGCCCCAGTTCTGTGGCTTTAAGACCGGCAAAAATCTGACAGGGCCTGGCAGATTTTTGCCCGTCCTACAGTCACAGAACTGGGGCTAGGTTGAATCCTGCTCAGATGAATCCAATTTTCTAATACACATCGGAACGGTCTTAGATAATAATCTTGTACACATATTCGAATTCAATTTTTAATGATACGTATGTTATTCAAGAAATGATACTCCGGGTACTGTTTGTTTTCATGTGCAAAATGAGTAGTTTATAATTCGTGGTGTCTCATGTCTGCACTAAACGGCACCTTCTCGTCGGAAGGTTGCAATTATTGTTAATAAATAGCTCACTTGCTGAAAGTACAATTCATCAATTAACTACGAAAAATAAGGGAAATATTTGGGGTTTTTCTTGAATTATTCTAAATTTAAGATAAATGTCATATCCGCAGGTTATTGGCAAGGCATGTATATAATTAATTAGCTTGTCTAAAATAAAACATCCAGAAGACTTTTCCTTTTACAGATGACAATATCGTACATAGATGACAATATCGTACATAGATGACAATATCGTACATAGATGACAATATCGTATATTTATTTTCGACAGAATACGATGACGCAATCTTGATATTTCGCAACAGACCACAGTAACACCCAGAATGCATTGCACATGCAGCGGCGCCTCGCAGTTATTAGGATTAGTGAAATATGATTTGAGAAGTCGTCTATGACGACTGGCACCTGCAAACTGAAAGATTCTTTAAGCGAATGTGTGATTGTCGAATCATGAATGGTGATACTCACTGACGGTCGTAGTCGTGGGCCCTGGAGAGGTTGTAGGCCCTGGGGTGGTTGTAGGCTCTGGAGTGGTTGTAGGCCCTGGAGTGGTTGTAGGCCCTGGAGTAGTTGTTGGTCTGGGAGTGGGTTCAACCGCTGAAAACGAATGAAGAATATGAATAATCCTCTACAGAGGACTGGTTACACTGTATGGGTGGTCGCTTTATATCAGGTTCGCCCCATCGATACGTTTAGACCGGAAGTACGTCTCTCTCTGAGACGGGGGATGCTTCTATCTTACGCTTTGCTGATCGAAGTTAGGAACAAAAATAAGATGATCGCGTCCGTCAAATTACGTCTTGCGTAGTTTCATCCCTGATTAAAATTAAAATACTGAACACTACCACCACTTGTATATCGAGATGTTGTCACCAGGGTGTGGGACATCATTGAAGGATGTTTGTCAATTTGTTTGATATCATTGCCGCATTCCGCATACCGCTTAGTACAGTGCTGCCATCTGCTAACATACCCATTCCTTGGTGACATTTATTGTGCACTTGTTACGCATGGGGATTCCTTCACTAGATAGCGCCACTGTTCCATATGGTTTCTACAGTATTCGGCACCGAAATGCGAAGTGGAACTTACGGCATTCCTCCGCTTCGCAATGACACGCGCACTGGCAGGCGTCCGATCCGGTCTGGGTTACCTGTCCCTCACACGGTGGTGAGGTCGGGGTCGGGGGCGGGGGCGGAGGAGGAGTCGGGGGTGCTGAAAGGATACAACATTCATCTGGTTAATCGAATATGTAACTCAACGTCCAATGAGCCGTACAATAAACCCGTAGACATAGGTAGATTTCTATACATACATAGTAAATATCTGTTAGGGTATACAAGACGTAAAATAGTAATTATAATAATAATATTACTAGTAGCAAAGGTATTATTAGTAATAATAGTATTAATAATCAAAATAATAATATTGGTCATAATAGTGATAATAATAACAACAGTAATAACTTAACATTAATCAGTTCATACCAGTAAGTTAATAATAAAAATAAAAATCATGGTAACAATACTAATTATTGTTCAGTTGTAATAATAGTAATAACTAGACACCGTCACCCACAGGGTGAAGGATGATGACGGAAATGGTATATTCGGCGACCTACGGAGACACACACACGCAGCCGGGATTGACCCCTCAGATCTAGATTTGGATCATTAGATCCAGATTTGACATCTCGGATCCAGATTGACCCACCGGATCCAACTTGGACTCCTAAGATCCAGATTTGACCTCTCAGATCCAGATTGACCCCTTAGATCCAGATTTGGCCCCTTCGATCTAGATTTGACATCCCAGATCCATATTTGACCCCTGACATCCAGATTTGACCTCTGAGATCCAGATTGACCCCTTAGATCCAGATTTGGCCCCTTTGATCCAGATTTGACATCCCAGATCCAGATGTGAACCCTTAGATTCAGATGTGAACCCTTAGATTCAGATTTGACCCCTCATATCCAGATTGACCATTCAGATCCAGATTTGACCATTCAGATCCAGATTTGACCATTCAGATCCAGATTTGATCTCTCAGAGGCAGATCGACCCCTTAGATCCAGATTTGACCTCTCAGATCCAGATTTGACCTCTCAGATCCAGATTGACCCCTCAGATCCAGGCTGACCTCTCAGATTCTGGAGACACGCAGAGATGGACCGAACCCAACGCCACACTGCTCTCTTCCCTCCCCGTCAATGCTCACGCACACACGCAGCGTTGAGCAATACTCCACCCTGAAAGGCGGCACGGCTTATTGCTCACGATGAGTAGAGCTTATTGCTCAAATATGTAGCCTCATAGAGTCCCATGTTAAAGTTTCTTTTTCCAGTTAAAATATTTTTTAGCGACCAAACTTGGCAAATTGGCACAGGGTGAGAAACGCCAGAGGACCATATGTGTATTTTTTTCTAAAGCGCTATCTCCAACACTGTCTGTACAGTGATCTGTATTTCAGTTATTGCCCCTATCTCCCAATGGTTAAGGAACAAACAAAAAATTCCTGTGACCTTGACTTTTGACCTACACACCGAACTTGACCGAGCCATGTCGGATACCTATCGGTGGGTAAAGTTACAGAACGATCTGTTGCGATTTGCGACCTGCAGAGCGCGAACACACACACACAGACACACAGACAAGCGGACAAAGTGATAGATTCCTGCAATCGCAGATTTCCGTCATAATTATAAGATCATATGTTTGCATCCAGGCGACTAGATAATCAATCCAGGAGGCGGAACAGCGAAGAATGGGGCAAAATACCACACATGCCGTCCGGCCTTTCGTCAGCGCCCCAAGCGGCCTATTATTACGAGTTCCGCCGTCAGCGAATAAGACAAGGACTACATAGCGTGATAACGAGACACTGACGGCAGTCTGGGGGCAGCGGGATCTCGATGACTCCGGCGCACGTAGCCGACATTTCCAGGAGGAAGTCACACCACGTGTCATCACAGAAGGCCGTGATGCAGTCCACCAGCCAGTCCTGATCACATTCGTCTCCGACAGACTCGAGGCAGTCCTGTGCCAAGAATGGATATTTTATTACTGATGTCCTAGTCATCCTTGTATACCGGAGAATTTATGCTTAAATATGATCTACTTTGATTGCATTATTTGCGGTTACAACACATTTGTTAAGTATTTGGTAACAGCGCACATTCGTTTATTTGCTTCATCAATATTACTCAAATGCTTAATCAGTTATTTAATGTTTAACTATGCATTGGCATGGCATAGTCCATCAAAAGCAGGAAGGTTCAGAATAACTTTATCGTTTAATATGCAGCACACAGGCCTACAGAATTACCATAATACGTCCTTGTAGACATATAGGCAATACTGGTAGTCTGTGGCTTAACGTAAGTGTCGTTTTTCTCAGTGTCTTTTACGTTATTTGATCAAGTATAGCAATACAATATATTCAGAATAACACTTGACTTGAGCATCATATCTGCAGGTCATGGGGGCCACCTCAGTAAGGATCAATACACTGACTATGAGCGGAGCCAAATGTAGTATATTGGGTAGCCCATTAAGACAAAGAAAGACTTCGTGGAGATTACTTATTAGTACTATATGTTGCATATTTCGTGGTTACAAGAATATAAACAATATGAGATCAGCATTTGAAGACACAGCTAATCTTGGACTAAGTACTCAAATATGCAATGAAGTATGTCGTCCACCAATATATTCATCATGACAGAGGTCACATGGGGCAAACACCCGCCCCTGGCCAAATCCCCTTTTGAAAAGTGTAAGAGTCAAACAACTATTGTTTACATCGGTGGAGCTTACCCACCCCCCCCCGCCCTCCCTACCGACCGCCACTCCCTCAAACCCTGTTCACCAACCACCCCTCCAAGTGAATTTCACAGAATCCGCACCGAGGGTGCCCCCACCCCCTGCCCCCCACCACCCATACCAGCTATCTACTACTCTCCACCCACGCCCGTCTCGTCAAACACCCCCAAAAGCCGCCAGTAGGGGAACCTGGGGCAAAATGACCACCCTAACTTTATTTGTATTTTTTTGGAGGACAAGCAGTGCCCTAAAAAGAGCCAAATTTTGGTAAACTGGCTACAGTAGTGTTGTGAATAACATTGCTTGAATACATGCGAGTGACACGAACAACATTTTTACTAGCACAAAAAACAAGTCTTATGTCACAGTGGGCCATTTTGTCCCCCTAATGGGGCAAAATGGTCCCCCTAATGGGGCAAAATGGTCAGCACATTATTTCAGCATATTAATTAGTAAACTGAACAGCCTAACAAGGGAAACTATTGCAACTCCTAACTCTCTGGAACAGTTTGACACAGAATGATCACACACAGAAATCACAAATAACGGTTACGTCAGCAAAGGCAGATCAGGCGGTGGGGGGGGGGCGGGATTGGACACCCCCTTGGACACCCAGCTGTCCCCTTTTCAAGCTCCCTGGGATGCACAACTACTCCTTCTTCAAGCTCCCTTGGGCACACAGCTCTCCCTTCTTCAAGCCTCCTGGGACGCCCAGCTCTCCCTTCTTCAAGCTCTCTGGGATGCACAACTCTCCCTTCTTCAAGCTCCCTTGGACGCACAGCTCTCCCTTCTTCAAGCCCCCTGGAACGCCCAGCTCCCCCTCGTTCAAGCTCCCTGGGATGCACAGCTCCTCTTTCTTCAAGCTCCCTTGGACGCACAGCTCTCCCTTCTTCAAGCTCCCTGGGATGCACAGCTCCTCCTTCTTCAAGCTCCCTTGGACGCACAGCTCTCCCTTCTTCAAGACTCCTGGGACGCCCAGCTCTCCTTTCTTCAAGCTCTCTGGGATGCACAGCTCTCCTTCTTCAAGCCTCCTGGGACGCCCAGCTCTCCATTCTTCAAGCCCCCTGGAACGCCCAGCTCTCCCTTTTTCAAGCTCCCTGGGATGCAAACTCTCCCATCTTCAAGCTCCGTAGGATACACAACTCTCTGTACTTGAAGCGTCCAGCGACGCAGAGCTCTTCCTTTTTCAAGCATCCTGGGACTCCCAGCTCTTCCTTCTTCAAGCTTTCTGGGATGCACAGCTCTCCCTTTTTCAAGCTCTATGGGATGAATCGCTGTCTCTTCTGCAAGCTTTCTTGGGTGTCCGACTTTCTCTTCTTTAAGCTCCCTGTGCCGCACATCGTTTTCTTCTTCAACATATTCGCGATCATCAAAAACGTTCCGATTCAGTGGACATATCATCCAGTTTGCTAAAGATAATCGTTTCTGTTAGAGTATACATATTAAATTGGATGTGGGTAAAACGGCCCACTGGGTCTTTTTGTCCCAAGCAGCGTGGGTCATTTTGCCCCTGTACGTAACCTTAACATTTGACCGCCGCATGAAATATACGGCGCAGTGTATTCCGCATCTGATTTACGTTTGGGGCTTGACTTGGACTTGTCTTTGATCGTGTCAATTCTTTAAAAAAAATCTCGACCTTGTGTCCACTGAGTTCCACTTTCTTCCAGTGTTTACCATAGATAGTAACAGCCCATAATCTTTTGCTTCGGTAACGAAAGTCAGCTTCCTACTTCAGCGCCCATGTAGATTTGTTAAGGTATCACGTAACAAACAGGAACAAATATATAACTCTTAAATACAGGTGGCAGCACCGCAATTGCGCGATATTGTGGGGGGCCATATGACCCCGATGGGTCATTTTGCCCCATTTTCCCCTCCCTACCTTGTGGGGCGACTCGTCCAAAATGCTGCAGGCATCCAAAGCCGCATCGGCGTCACAGATGACCTCATCTACAGATGACCAGTAGGTAATCAGACAACAGCCACCCAATATCGCAGACATAAAGAGACACAATTAATGACATCGACATTGGGAAGTGGGCGTCAGAATCCCTAATCCGATGGTTTGTAATAGATTTTATTGTAATATGATTGAATAGTTGAATGGATACGGGCTTTTGCGTTAGCCAATCCACTCCAATCTGTGCAGCCAAGGTTCGTGCACAACGGTTCGAAGTAGTAGGATGCCTTAAACATGTTCCATAATAATATTTTATAACAAGGGTATGAGGCTTCAGTTTTGTTCATCTAGCCTTAGCGATATTATTCTATACTTAGATGGCCTTGCACAATATTTCGATTTTAGCCGCAGTGCAAGCAAAGGCAATAAACGGATGTTTGAATCGAAATATTATAAGAAAAAATATCCCCTGATATGCGTTTACCACAATATATATCACATATAAATATCACGTTTATATCGTATCAGAACTTGGCAGTGCAATTCTAAGTCCTAAGGGCAAAACGGAATAGAAAATAATGCATTCGTGTAAGGTATGACTGAGATAAAGTGATCGTACTTGCCTGTGCATAGTAAGCATCGTGTTTTCATGATATAAACTGATATAAAATATGCACAACAATGACAAATAGGTCACCTACCTTTCGCCATATGGTATGATATTGTCTCGCAATGTTTAAAATGCTAATATACACAGGAACTGCCACCATGAATTATAACGTCAGCAATTGATGCTAACATCATTATTAATGGTGGTAATTAATAATACGGATATTTTTTGGATACTAGTTCTAACAAAGATTATGGGTATTAAATAATAATAGCAACAATATACATGGTGGCATTACTTACATGGGTATAAATTATACTAAAATTTCTGATAATAATGGTATCAAGAATAAGTATGCTAAAAATAAGTGTACCAAGGATAATTATGGTAATATATATTGGCAATCACAATGATACTGGTATTAATAATAATAAATTATAAGGAATAACTGTATCTCTCGTCTTGATCGCTTGATATAAGATTCGTGAGCTTGACCTTATCGCTTGAATATTGTTGAAGTAACCGCCAAAACCTTTGACTGAGCACAAATAATTAAACTCATAGATACAGGAACATAAAAAAGAAGGCAAGACAGGAATCTTATCTGTGACATCCATTGCATCGGGTCATCCTGTCGCGCTTGGATAAGCTAAGGCCAAAACCAAACAAAAATAACATGATTAGAATTAAATGACTGACTGGGTAACAAGGCTTTGCGGTGGATCAGTTTATATCTGACCAAAATTATCAACGTATATAATTTGCGCAATATGTTTCTTCATGAGCAAAACTGATATCGTTCGTTGTAACAATTTATTAACTCGAAATTCGTTACTGTACCCACTCCATCCGCACGCTATCACGTTATTTGTCAGATTGATAACTTCAGGCACAAGGCCCATCGTACAAATACAGAATACAATATATAACATGCAAACGACTAGAACAAACCTTCTTAATTAGAGAGAACTGGCCTAAACTTTTGTTCATGTATAGTGATCACTTTTTCTGAAGTTTGCCAAGAAGACTAAACATATTTTTTCTTGTCATAATACATTAAGAAAAACCTTGATAAGATTTATCGTTGAATATCTTGTAGGAAATTTATGTGTCGGATATTGTCACACAACAGGCATTTCATTCAAATATGGAACTCGTCAAGAGAGGATGTATTTTCATGTCCTAGGCAATATTTACAAAATGTTTTTTTTCCTCCAGTTTGAACTAGTCCATAGCACCCTACACCTGAATCTTGCTAAGATCTGCCGTAGTCAAGTTAGTCGAGTCAAGTCAATGATCGTTTGTTTTCGCCATGTGCATAACGTATATAACAAAAATCGGGGAAACAAAACTGAAGCTGCCGTTCCAAAAATGATGTGTTTTATACAGGGAGATATACCAGTAATTAGACACACATGGTAAAGGTGACCCCAACTAAGACCATCTGGGGCGCTATCGTCAGGGCCACCTGGAATCTGGATCTAAATATTGAGACGAGTGTACAAAAAAAAATAGACAATAAAAAGATACAGAAAAGAATAGAAAATTGATTTATACAAACATATGTATGAACTTCCTGCCATGGATTTGGTCAGTTCGAATTTACAAAAACAAAAACATTACACTTGAGATCGATAAAAAAAGAAAAAATATACATATTTCTTAATAAAAGATATAACATAAGAGGTAAACATAAATGAATCAGTTCAGCACATTATCTATATTGACAAACAAGACAATGTATAACATTGCCATGAAGTGAATAATTATCAACAATATTGTTTTTAATATATTTCGTATAACCTTGCAAGCTATGTGTATTGACTTTGGCGAGAGTGGATATCGATTCTGATTAATAATAGTTATTAGGCTATGCCCTAAGCACTTAGTTGTAAAACCATGATGCGCCCTTGTAGTATGAACCTTTACTTTGAGTTATAATCCTAATAGCTTTCTTCTACAACTTTTCTAAACGAGTAGTATGATAACCCCAGGCAAGAATGCAGTAGTTTAAATAGTTAATAAGTGAGTTATATATGGTTAAATGCGTATGCTGTGGTAGCGTATAATTACATTTGTGCATAATTTTAATGACCTATGAAACTTTGTTGGCAATTTTGTTCGTGTGACTATGCCATTTCGTGTTACTTTGAATAGTAAGTAACATGTTAAATTCATCAAGACATTCAAGCGACTGTTATTTATGAAAATAGTAGGGAACCCTAGTTTTTTGCCAGGCATATTAAAAAGCATAAACTTCTTGGCATTTAATGATAATTCGTTTATGTTGAGCCATTCACTTATATTTTTTAATTCATGGTTTGTTTTGTCATCACAGCTTGTATGTGATAACTTTGACACAAATATAGTTAATGTACTCAGCAAGGTTGTATCCTCAGGATATATAATAAATGTAAATGTAAAGGGCCGAGAATACAGCCATGAGGAACCCCAGTATTTTTGTAAATGTATACCCCAGTTCTGAACGGGTGTCATCAATGTTTACATATTGTTTACGTTCGTGTCGATAGCTCTGCCTTAGTTTTAACGACATTCCATACAAACCCTAATAACTTTCATGATTTATAGTGTCGAAAGCTCTGAAAAGATCCAAATAAATATGGCTCGGGGCTCCGGGCTATGGCTCTGGGCTCCGGGCTATGGCGTCGGGCTATGGTTAGGGGCGCCGGGCTATGGCTCTGGGCGCCGGGCTATGGTTCTGGGCCCCGGGCTCCGGACTATCTATAGCTCTGGGCCCGTATTCTGTATGCATCTTAAGCTGATATCTCACTTAAGAACCGTTAACAACCTAAGATAACGTTTAGTTGACTTAAGTTTGATGTTTGACAAGATGGACCGCATTTATGCGTATTGGCGTCGCAGTAGCAGGCGTGATGCGAGATTTGACATTGAGAAACGTACCAGTCAGATTGAACCAGCTTGAACTCGTTTGAAATAGGGGGGCGAACAAGAAACACTCTCGAGAAATATATTTAGATCGCGTTCCATTAGCAGAGGCGGATCTGTGAATTTGGAAACGAAGAGGGGCTCTCCGTTTTCTGAAAACTAGCGACGGGAGTGGGGGGGGGGGTACGCCCCAGTTGGCTTTGATTTTGCGGGGGTAAATGGACATTCTTTCGCAATAAGCAATAATAGTCATTGAAACATTCTTGAACACGCATTTTGCTTTGCACTTTTGCATGTCACTTTGCGAAGCCCGACTTATACTGGCCAAGGGGGCGTTGCAACCCCCCTAACCCCCAACCGTTGCTACATCCGCCCCTGATTCGGCCTATGTTCTTGATTTTGATCGCACCGTTTGAACGGCAAAAATGCGCACGGTCGGTGGGGTTCTACCCAAGGGTGGATCCAGAGGGGTGGGAATCCCGGGGGTCAGGGGCGTCTCTCCTCTCTTTTTGAGGAATAATGCCATTTTTAAGGCAAAATCTGAGACGTGGACCCTGCCCCCCCCCCCCCCCCCCCAATACCCCGGTCATCAAAATATTTGAATTGGTGGAGCCCCACCCCGGTTTCAATTTTTTTCAGAGCCTTCCTCGTGAGATGGCAGCACAACTCAAATCCAAATTCTCAGGTGAGGTGAGGTCCGTCTGAAGTTGTTTATAGAATAACATTAAGTTTTGAATCTCAGCTTAGCCAGAAAATTAAGATTAAGTCTAAAAGTTAACTTAAGTTTAAGATGCATACAGAATACGGGCCCTGGGCGCCGGGCCATGATTCCATGCGCTGCGCTAAAATCGAGAACGCGAGGGCGAAAATGCGAGGGCGAGATCAATTTCGCGGGCTTACCGTCGCGTTCTCACGTTCTCGCGTTCTCGCCCCTTTTTGTGCCAGGCGCGCAGGCGAGATAGCGAGTGGCACAAATAAATATGCCACCAGAAACCGACGCTTTTGGGTATATATACAGGCGAAGCCTTCGAAGCTATATATAGGGGCCTGGAAGGGGTAAATGGCGACGCGCGACACATGTTTGAAAAATCGACATTAGACATTGACCCCCAATTCCGACACTGGAATCTGGAAAAGCCACGTCGGCACAGATAGTGGCATTGTAGAAGAAAACGACACTGACCTTTGCCAAAAAGTGACACGGACGTCGTGCAAATCGACATTCGACACTGAGAATTTTGAAAAATCAACACTAAACACCGAATCCCCCGTTCCAGACCTCTAGATATAAACAGTGCACCGTAGCGTTTGTCAAAGATGTCATGGCAACTCGTTAGTGTTGCGCAGGTCCCGCTATAGAGCTCCTACCAACATCTGGAAGCGAGGAGCGAGGGTGCTGCGGAAGTACCTACGCAACTCATCTTATTTATCATATGAATATATAGGGTCTGTCTAGCTAGGTGACACGCACACTCAGTATGGATGAGTACCGTCACATGCAGTCTCTTCGACCCCTACAACGGTATTTAAGTCCAATCTCAACCCCAACCTATTTTATTCCGACCCACAAGCCAACCCCACAGCCAACCAGTCCCAAACCCGCTATTTTCAGCTAGCAAAAAATGCCCTTGTTCGGGTCACAAGCCCTTGGTACACATATACAAATAACCTTGCCACGCTTGCTATTACAACTAAGTAATGCAGACACGGATACACACACAAACACACAGTCACACACACGCACACACACACAGAGACAAAGGCAGCCACACACACATGCTCACAAACACACTGACAGACAGAGGCAGACACACCCACAGACACAGACGTATACATTCACATTCACATTCATGTGGCAGTTTGGGTATGTTGGCCCCCAGTAAGTTACAATCCTGGTCGAATGCCTGGATGTGAGGCTACAAATCTCCTCTCGGAGGACGTTTGGTAACAAGGCGGACAAATTGCAACGGATTTTGCACCTCAAGATTTATTTATTACCTCATTTTAAAGAAAAAGTCATGGATTGACACAGTGGGATAAAACATATTATAGAACGTTACATAATCATATGATGCCAGATAGTAGTTCATTACTCTGTCCAATAAAGCCATTTGGCGGACGTTTTCCAACGGGGTAGACATATTGCAACAAAAATAGCACCTCATTAATTTGCCTTCACGGTGGGCGGACATATTGCAACGATCGTGAAAAAGTTGGGCTGATAATTTGCAACCGGGAGGACATCTTGAAACAAGCGCTGCATTTTGGGTGGACATTTAGCAACGACAAAAGTTGTTTTGGGCGGACATAGTGCAACGAAAATCGTGAGCGGACATTTTGCAAGGGGCGGAACTTTGCAACGCAACACCTACAGCCTGTTAGACCAATATACACGAAAGATCCCTGTGGGTCACGGCTTGACCGGCCATGTAATATATGCTAATTTACAAAAAACCAGTCAGTAATTAACCAAAGGATGTGGGTGCGAAACTCCTGCTCACCTTTAATTCAATTCGCCTACTTCACCGGTTTCCGACTGGTCTTTTCTTCTTAGCTCTCTCTCCTTACCTCTCTCGCCCTCTCCTCCAACTGCTGACTAGGGTGGACTAACCGGCCTATAAATACCCATCAAATTACACACACCCAAAGAAAGAATTGCCTTAACATAATGCAGTAAGGAGTTTTTGTAGCGATATTGGGGCCTAGATGCAGGCACTTGGCTGTAGAATTATGATCGATGAGACTAGAAACCTGTACAGCAGGCACTCCCAGACCTGGCCATGCGCTACAAACAACTTCTCTACGATACGTGTGCGCTGTAAGGAAAACGTTAGCACCAAGACGTAAGTCACGACGAAGATGTCACGGAAGTCATTTAATGCAATTAAAGTTCATTTTGTGGAGGTTTTACAACAATTTATGTTCGGAAGTAGGATGTAAGATAGTAAAATATAAACCCCGGAAAGGATTTGTGTTCAGGAAGCTTGCTTGAGGGCACGATTGGTCAAGAGATTAGGTGCTTATGAGTGGCTGATTGGGGTGGAATGTTTGTGAGTGGGATGTTTTTGGGTGTGATGTGTGTGGGTGGGATGGTTGTGGATGGGATGGGTGCGGGTGGGGTGTTTGTGGGTGAGATGTTTGTGGGTGGGATGGTTGCACGTGGGATGTGTGCGGGTGGAATGGTCGCGGGGGGGGATGATTATGGGTGCATGGGATGGTGTGCGGGTGGTAAACTTGCGGACGGGTGGGGGAAGGGAAATAATCGTTATTTCCTATAGATCACTTAACGCGACAGCCTTCCTTTTTTACATTGCCATTTTTGTTTTTGACGTTTCACCAATGTCTGCCAAGCCTTCATATGCATTGTTTTATTCGTCTGGAAAAGAAGCGCAGCCGTCGATGGTAAAACAAATCCAGCCATCGACGAGGGATATCGATAGGGTTATAACCTGGATGTAACCGCTAGGCCGGAAGACATATAACCAACATATTTGCACTAAGAATATATCCAACTAATGAACATTCTTCAAAGACCAAATCGGACTGAAAACTGAACCTGCTGCCGTGGCTCGCATCACCATGGATTACAGATGTGAAGTGGAATTAGACACGCAAAACCCAAGATGACCGAATGTAAACACATTGAGGCAGTAGTTCCAAGTTCTCAGTTTTTATTCTTCTCAACGTGTCAACATTATATATTTATATGAAATGATACATTGGGGGCATGAACTTTATATAAATTATTATAATAGCGCATATGGAAAACAACAACTACGAAGCAAATCAGTTCATAACAATAACATTTTCATCAGAATGTAAAACGTGTACCCTTAATATCAATCCTTTTTTAGTTCTTTTTTACTCCGGGGGGAAACTATGTTTCTTGATTCCTAGGTGTCTTGATTCCTGAGAGAGCGGACATTTGTGAAAGATACCCCTATAGGGCGAACATTAATTAGGAAAAAGATACCCCTATAGAGCGGATATTTTAAAATTTGCGACCGGGAGGGGGGCGGGGGGGGGAGAACTCTGAAAGCCTGCATGCATAGAGCGGGTTGCCGGCAAAAATACCCCTTCCGAGCGGATTTTGGCGGTAAAACGCCATTTCACCTCATTAACGAAATTCCATATGCCCTAAGTTTATGTGCCACAAGAGGAGTTGGTTTGCTGCACAACACCTTAAACGCGTCTTTTCAGTATAGCATCTATAGGAGGGTCAGTGTCCTACGGCATCCAGAGGGATGCAGCGTTGACCGCATGATTGTTTGGAATTAGTCATAGTAAGGACGAGACCGTCACCCACAGGGTGAAGGATGATGACGGAAATGTTATGTTTGACGACCTGCAGAGACGCGCACACACACACCGGATTGACTCCTCAGATTCAGATTGACCATCAGATCCAGATTTACCCCTTAGATCCAGATTTGACCTCTCGGATCCACATTTGACTTCTCAGATCAAGATTTGAGCTCTCAGATCCAGACTGACCCCACAGATCCAGATTTGACCTCTCAGATCCAGATTTGACGCCTTTAAACAAGATTTAACCACTCAGATCCATATGGACTCCTAAGATGATTTGACCCCTTAGATCCAGATTTGGCCCCTCAGGGCCAGATTTGACCACTCAGATCCTGATTTGGCCCCTTTTGATCCAGATTTAACCTCTCAGATCTAGATTGACTCATCAGATCCCAATTTGACTCCTCAGATCCAGATTTAACCCCTCAGATCCAGATTTAACCCCTCAGATCCAGATTTAACCCCTCAGAACCAGATTGACCCCTCAGATTCCCATTTGACCTGAGATGATCCTGACCTTGACATTGCCTATATGACCTTGATCAATATCTCAGTCGTCACCTCCGCGCCAATACACACCCACACTCGCGGATTTGAGCGATGCTTCACAACAGGCAATAGGGCTATGCAGTTCTCGCGATCTGAGACTTCAGTTTTGGGGACAAACAAACACACGTGCTCCATGTTGAAGCATAGGCAGCTAGAAGTCAATTTCTTTCCGGGTTTATTCTAAAGACTGTGAGACCCGTTTCACTAAACATGGCTATGGGAGGGAACTTTCAGAATATGCAAGAAAAAATCCGTCTTTAAAGCCCTCGAAAGCTAAAAATAGCGTTCTAAATTTAACCCTGCATGCGGGTTTTCGCAAGTTCCCTAAACAACGAGTGACGTCACAGAGTCGCACGTGCCTCCGCGGTAACAAAAATGGCGAGAGCAAGTGATCGACTTAGCCATTCCGCTGTCAAAATGTGCAGTGCATGGAGTAACAACATCCTGACGCGTTATTAAACCACATGTTAAAGGTAAAATAAGACCAGTTTGATGTTTTCGTATCACTTTTGGATCACGAAAAGACATCGTTTCTTCATTCTTTGTAAGTTTTCTGCGGCAGCGTTGAGCCAACGTTGTCACCGGGGAGAATCTGTGTGACGTCATATTGCCTCGTTTTCGTAGGAAATGCAAAACACGTTAGTTTATCAGCTGTGTTGTCCCATTGTAGAAAATATTCGTAATTGTTATGGCTCAAAATAAAGAAAAATATAAATAAACCGGCACTCTTGGCGAAATAGACTTTATAACCCTATGGGCCTCCGGAAAGGCGATACGGCTGATTGCGTACGATTATTCGTTTTCGATGCAAATCGGCACACTGCTAGGAACAAAGGACAATATGTGTGGGTTTTTTTGACAGCGTTAGCTCCCACAACGTTGTTGTAGTAAGCAGGTTCTCGATTATTTGCTCTATCTTCCAGTGGTTAAGGAAAAAGAATAGCATTGCTGTGGCCTTCACCTTTGAATTTCATACCCCGTTAACGAACTTGACCGAGCCATGTCGGATACCTCTACAGAGACACATGCAAACCCGACAGATGATATATGACGGAAATCGTAAATTTCGTGGATCGTAGATTTCCGTAATACTGATGAAGAGGCCCGGAAGTCGAGGAATTGTCTAAAGCCCAGTACACACCTAAAACAGTTTCCGAAACTGGCGTGTACCAGGATGTTCCCGCAACTTTGTGCCCGAAACTTTGTGCCCGAAGTTCTAGCATGTTTGAATTTGGGAAACAAAGTTTCCACATCATTAGTATTGCAACCAATGAGTACTCGACTCACTGTCACGTGGCAGCGAGTGGGATCATGTGGCAACACCAGATTAATACGCAGACTAACACCATCCTGCAACCTGACAATGGATTCAGAGACGCAATGGTATGTGGTTGCCGATCCGACGTCTGCCAAATTTAAGTGGATTGATGAATCGGTTGAGCAGTTAGCGGAGATGTGGCAGGGTAACGTATGGTGTCCTAATTTCGTCATTCCAAAGGTTTTTGCTTCTAAAAACGTCCGTTCTTCTAAATTAGAACGAATGAGTGAAACCATTTAATTGTTCCTTTTAAAAGATTAAGTCGCTAGCGGTTGGTGAAAATAAAAATAATCTATTTCTGGTGCTTGATTAATTATGAGAGATTTTATGGGAGTGGTGTAAAACTGACGATATTGGGAACCCGGGTTTTAATATCGTCACCACGGGTGTCCAAATATCGTCAGGGGGAACCATCGTCATACCCGAAAGGTAAGGATCTAAAAACCATGTTGATTGAACTTAAAATGTTGATTGTTAAACTTAAACGGCAAACTAAACGGAAATTGCAAGTATTTAGACCTAACATGTTTCACAGATAATTATTTCGACATCAGATCTCACGGGTGACGGTTTATGACGGTTCAAATTTACGGTAAATTATCCTAGTAAATGTAAATTAATGCCGGTATCTGTCAATACAAATTATGCATACTAGACAACTTGTATTTCTGTAACATATGGCCAACGCTGTCTGGAATTTTAATAAAGAACCCTTACTTATTCTGCACCAAGAGGAAAGATAAAGCGTATAATATACAACTACGATGTTTGACTACACACACACATTTGCTCTTACATCTGATCACTATTGCGGGCTCTAGTGAGAAACTACGTCTGCTAGAACCCAAAATGTCATAGTGATGAAAACGTCAGACCTTGGTAGAATGAAATCCACAGTTTTAATTTTGACTCCAATCTTCCCGGTTATCGCCCACACATCCTTGCGTAACGTTTCTAAAGGAGGCAGGGCAGGGCCACTTGAGGAAGAAATTGCTTGACAATTATAATGACCTCTTGGAGGCGGAAATTCGCAAATAAGGAAAAGAAGGAAATCTAAGGTTTCTAGGAGTAGAAAGATGCATTGGAAATAACCCCTGGGGGTGGGGGGCGGGGGCGATACCCCACATTGCATCGTTTAGGAATGCACTTATATATATCTGAAACTAAAGAGTTACTGCCTCGTCTATTCATAGCCTCCGTCAATAGAAACGGCGATCGAGGCATAGTGTTAAACTGTACATTTGCTCCCGATGACGTTTTTTTCGTCGCTATGACATTTTGGGTCCTGAAGTATGTCTTAGTTGTGGGCCCCTGTCTTCCAACTCCCTCGCTGTCACCTCTTCCGTCCCTCCCCTTGTAGCGTCCTATCTTCCAATCACACTGCTGTCACCATTTTCGGTCCCTCCTCTTTATATGTCTATAACAAAGTACACCGCTTTTACCTTTCCGATACCTCCCCTTCCAGCACCCCGTATTCTAATTACACTACTGTCACCCTTCCTGGTACCTCTCCTTCCTGCGCCATGTCGTTAACTACACCGCTGTCACCTTTCCGCTACATCCCCTTCCTGCACACAGTTTTTTATCTACACTGCTGTCACCTTTCCGGTACCTCCCCTTCCTGCGCCCTCCATTCTAACCACCGCTATCATCGTTTAGGTACTTTCCCTTTCTGTGCCTTGTCTTTAACTACACCGCTGTCACATTTCCGGTACCTCCCCTTCATGCACCAGGTCTTCCAATTACATCGCGGTCACCTTACTGGTACCTCCCTTTCCTGCGCCTTGTCCCCAGCTACACCGCTGTCACCTTTCCGGTACCTCCCCTTCCTGCACACAGTCTTCATACTACAACGCTGTCACCTTTCCGGCACCTCCCCTTCCTGCACACAGTCTTCATACCACAACGCTGTCACCTTTCCGGCACCTCCCCTTCCTGCACACAGTCTTCATACCACAACGCTGTCACCTTTCCGATACCTCCCCTTCCTGCACACAGTCTTCATACCACAACGCTGTCACCTTTCCGGCACCTCCCCTTCCTGCACACAGTCTTCATACCACAACGCTGTCACCTTTCCGATACCTTCTCTTCCTGCACACAGTCTTCATACCACAACGCTGTCACCTTTCCGGCACCTCCCCTTCCTGCACACAGTCTTCATACCACAACGCCGTCACCTTTCCGGCACCTCCCCTTCCTGCACACAGTCTTCATACCACAACGCCGTCACCTTTCCGGCACCTCCCCTTCCTGCGCACAGTCTTCATACCACAACGCTGTCACCTTTCCGGCACCTCCCCTTCCTGCGCCCTCCATTCTAACTTCACCGCTGTCACCTTTCCGGTACCTCCTCTTCCTGCGCCCTCCATTCTAACTTCACCACTGTTATCTTCTCGGTACCTGCCCTTCCGGCGCCTTGTCTCCAACTCCACCGCCGTGACTTTTCCGGTACCTTCCCTTCGTGCGCCTCGTCTTCGTAATATTTAGTTAATGGAGATCTCTCAAACTCGAGAAAATCAACCCTGCCTTGCTTATCTAAAGCATGTTGACACCAGTGACGGCAATAGGACCCCCCCCCCCACCCCCCGGCAAAATTAGGGGCACTTGAAGCAGAAGGTGACTTTATTTCTTCAGAATGGCCTTTTTAGGTGACCCAATATCGTCACCAACTTTGAAGCCCCAGAAAACACTGAAAATTAAGCGTCTTTGTATCGTAATACAACTAAACGTGAGGAATTGTTTCTCCGCACGTGCATGAAAAGGCGGCCCCTCCATTATCGCCCAGATATGACAAAAATGGCTTGTGCAAGTAATGCTCTTTCTTACCGAGACAAACTTTTAGACGTCCAAAATCAGGGTACCAACTTACAGCACTCCTTTTTAGCGCCTTATACTAGATACTTCGTGCTGTTTTGGTTACGGAAATGTAAAGAAATTAAACATTGTACGAAAACATATGTTACGACTGAGATGTGCTTGGCAGCTCAGCAGGCAGCGACTGGTCCGCGCTTGTGAGCCATTTGATGCCCCCCCCCCCCCCCTTTGATGCTAATGTCCATCGGCCAAAGAAGTGACCTAAATAAAAACGCTGATACTTTGTGTCGCCGAAATCCAGTAAGTGGACTTCCCTCCAGAGAGAGGGCGAAAGGCAATAAATACAACTGAAAGAAAAGTTTCGGAAACTTTGTGTCGCAGAAACGTTTAGATGTGTACGCCTCGGTTTCGGAAACAAATTTCGGACACAAAGTTTCCGAAATTTTGTAAGTGTGTGTGTGCAACCAGAGTATGTGTTCTGCTGTAAGCCGTACGTATAGTTTCGAGCTGCCTCGACGGGAGGCGCGGGCCAAAAGCGTTGCTGTACTCGTAGAGTTGGGCCTGGAAGTTAACCCACTCCCCCACTTGGGTGGGGTGGATTTGCATTGGTTAACAAGACAGGTATGTGAAAAAAGACCCCATCACGTTTCATGTGTGTGCCAGGCTACACATTTGACTACACATTTTGATGTCGCAGTAGGCTTTGCGTAGCGTGTGCACTCAGCCGTGACGCCTTTCGGGTAGAGTATCGCTCAAATCCGTGTGTGTGCGCGACGGGGTTGGAAGGGTGGGGTGTTGCGTTGGGGTGTGTCCATCTGTGCATGTGTGTGCGTGAGTCTCCGGGATCTGAGGGGCCAATCCAAGATCGGGGGCCCAATATGGATCTGAAAGATCAAATCTGGATCCGAGGGTCGAATCTGGATGCTGGAGATCAATCTGGATCTACGGAGTCAAATCCGGATCTGAGGGATCAAATTTAGATCTGAGGGGTCAAATCTGGATCTGAGGGGTCAAATCTGGATCTGAAGGGTAATTCTGGATCTGATAGGCCAATCTGTATCTGAGGGGTAAAATCTGGATCTGAGGAGTCAAATCTGGATCTGAGGGGTCAAATCTGGATTTAAGAGGTCTAATCTGGATCTGAGGGGTCAAATCTGGATCTGAATGGTAAATCTGGATCTGAAGGGTCAAATCTGGATCTAAGAGGTCAAATCCGGATCTGAAGGGTCAAATCAGATCCAAGTGGTCAAATCCGGAACTGAAGGGTCAAATCGGGATCTGAAGGGTCAAATCCGGATCTGAAGGGTCAAATCGGAATCTGAGGGGTCAAATCTGGATCTGGGAGGTCAAATCTGGATCTAAGGATACAAATTTGGATCTGAGGGGTCAATCTAGATCGGAAAGGTGAAATCTGGATTTAAGTGGTCAAATCTGGATCTAAAGGGGTCAAATGTAGATCGGATGGCTCAATCTGTATCTGAGGGGTCAAACTGGATCTAAGGTGTCAAATGTGGATCTGGTGGGCAATTTGGATCTGAAGCATCAAATCGAGATCTGAGGGGTCAATCGCTGACGTGTGTGTGTTTGTGCGTCTCTGTAGGTCGCCTCTTTAGGTCACCAAATATCAAATTTTCGTCATCATCCTTCACCCTGGGTGACGGTCTCGTTGGGTGTTTCAGTTGTCCTGGTAATCCGCCACAACTAGACAATAACCGAACGCACCACTCGGTGCTAAAATGGGGGATAAACAGAACTTTTATTTCGGTACCGGATGCCGTAGAAGCCACCTGGAACATTGGAGCTAGCTGCTGAATGACGTACAGAAGTACTCATTTACGCATAAGATGATTTTGAATTGTTTGGCTGGTTGGTTGTATATTCAGGATGCTTTAACCGCATTGGGGCATATCACGTCAATGGGAGAAGGAAGGGAGAGTGGAGCCACGTCCCCGGGGGTATCCCCTAATCTTTGCGAAGAAGGACATGGGTTCCTTAACCTGCGACCACACGGACATGGCCACAGCGGGGTTCAACGTATCGATCCACGCGCCGTTAGGCTCTCAGGTGACCAGGGCCCGTAAGTTCGAAACGCCAGGGGCAAAATTTTTCGCCCCAGAATAGGATATTAGCATGGAATGGGGCAACATATTTGGCCCCTGTCGTTCGAACTTACGGGCCCAGAGCACTTAATGCGAGCGCTCTAACCCACTGAGCTATCGGGCCGGCCGGTAGAGGGCAGCATCGTACTAATGCAGTATACGGAATATGCGAGTGAAAGTCAGAGTGACTTCTACTATTGGACTCTCGAGTCTCAAAACATAGATCCAAGAGGGATGACTGTCTTAGTGAAGATTGGTTATGCCGCTTGTACTTTTTATGTTAATATACTAATAAGTAATCTAAAGATAACACTTATGCTATTGATCTATGATTTACGCTGGGAGTGGTGAACATATCATCAATCATACACAATATATTACTCCTGATACATAGCTTGATATATACTCGATTGTTTGCAAGATGGTGCCCTCAGTGAAAACCGCCTCAAGTTTAAAAGTCATACCACTTTGGTGTCGTATAAACAATACCCTCTTTGACAGCTATAGTTTATGCTGTTAGGATTAGTTATTGATTAAATCTTCAATTCAAAGCACGTTGCGACAGCCGTTCGTAAAGCGGCGGCAGTGGAAGGAAGGCGTGGGGGGGCGGGCGAAGTGAGTATTGATAACAAGGCAAAAGCATCGCTCATAGGCGTGCGCCTACGTTGGAGTTCCTGGTCTTAACTGACCGAGACGTATTATGTCCCAGCCGGTGGCGACTGCATGGTTGGTTGGTTGGTTATTCAGGAAGCTTCAATCACGTTGGGTCATACGCCCATAATCCCCATGTAGCTTACGCACGAAAAGTGCATTTTTATCTTAGCCTCATGCCAGGTCATTATGGTGGTGCACATTATCAAGAAATCCTCTTCGGTATAATTTTAGCTCGTTCTTAATTAAAAAAATCCACCTCTTGCGTGACTACTTTTGACTGTATTTTAAGCCGGATAATGCACCACAAATCTTCCACTTAGCGCTAAGTCTATGGGAGTAGCCTAAGTGTGGTTTATGAATACGGCCCCAGAATAAACGGCCCCAGAATAATCATGCCCAGAATAAACGGCCCAAGAATAAACGGCCCCAAAATAAGCATGCAAATAATGTTCTGTGTGAATTGTAGCGAGTTACTCGTAACCTTGCGATATCGCAAATGAGGGGTGTGGGTAAGCTCTTGATTACTATATATGCCACCTGGCGAATTTTCTTGAATCTCTGACCACGCTAGTACATTAAAATATTCTGAATCTGGACCACATATAGCAGTCGGGCTTGGGTTGGTGCAAAACCAACTAACTGTGTATGGCATGCCCTCGACGCTAGCTGGGTTTCGTATGTTTTTAATTTTATATAGACTATGTACGGACGTTTACCCTAAGAATACCGAATCTACCTAGCATTTTCGAGAGTTTATTGTTGACATACAAGTGGTGTAAACACAATTCCTCCATGGAAGTATATTTAATTCAGCAACAGGAATTACTAGAAGAACAGTCAGGAGGCGCATTATTTATTAACAAGGAGAATTCCAATACTTATACAGTCAAACCAGCGCAAAAAGGATCACAACAGCAGAAGCAACCGGTAGTACATCGTGGATCAGCCGGAGTGGACGAATGCTGATTCCAGGGTCGCCAATGGTCGCATGAGAATGCCTGCTGCTAGATTAATAAAGGATTTTTTAGATTGTTCGATTCTGGATTGCCAATAGTGGTCTGGATTGCGGCTTTCCGGATTACCAATGATCGCTTGGTCTTGGTGGTTTCTGGAAGACACTGGCAGCCTCGGGTGGCTGATTTCGGGGTCGCCAATGCTAAAAAATATAAACCTTCTGTCTAGAAATAAAGGGATTTGATTTCTATCATGATCTAAACTACAGCGTATGAGATAGCAGCGTAGGATATGCTAAATCGTGAATCTTTGTTTTAGAAGCAAGATAATAAAATTAACCCATATTCCACCGACCTGCGGCTCACTACGTGTTTCGGTATGTCATTCTAGAATATGAACCTTACGTTTAGAAGCAAAACGTTTGAGTCCCAGACTTCAGGAAGAGTCCTGAAGTGTTTTCGCCCCATTCATCCGCCCCTGAGGTTGGGTTGTCTGACGAGGACGTCGCCAAAAAACCAAGGGCTGAAAGAAAAGAATAGTGGTACTTCATCACTGGCCCAAGGAGCAAGACGTTGTTTGGCTAAACCAATGCTACAGCCGCCCATTCATTGTTTTCTCGAACTTCTTGTAATGTTCCGAATCAGGTATAAATATGTTTACGAACCAAAACATGAAAGAAATAATTTGACTCGATTATTGCCAATATCGATACGAATTCATTGATTTCATGTGTATTAAAATGCGCCGCCGAAGTAGGCCTATCGCCTCTTAGCTCTTTGGTTTAAGTTGCCAGTTCGACTAAATTACATTCGACCCGAACCAAACTATCATATATAAACTGTACTGCTTTGCCCAACTTCTTCTCAATTAGGGCGCTTCTTCTTGCTGACTACCTGGGATCACCATGTGGTGTAGTATGTAGACCCTTTCCACAGTTGATATGTGACCTACAGAGGTTAAAGGCATTTACCTAGTTTGTTCCCTAGACAACGTTGTGACCCCCCGTTTCCAATAATACCAAAGCGCACGTGGAACCTCTGGCACTCATTATGCAACAGATCGCTTCCAAAATAGTAGCCTCTCTGGTTCCGTGTTGTCAGGGTTTGGCCTTACCAGGCCTGCCTCTAAGCAGCATGTGTGCCGTTAAACCGGCACCCAGGGGTCTTAGAGACAGATCTGGTAATAGATGTCTTGCCATGCCGAATGAGTTTCGCTGTTGTGCTGAAGTCTCTCGGCTTCCCTAATCATAATTAAAATCCCTCTTGGCTTAAGGAGGTGCCCTTATGCTACCCCCTCCTCCCCCCAAAGAGAAAGAAAGAGGGAGATTAGACCTCCACTCTAGAATGGGTCATAAATTATATTTCACAATCCCCTTTTTTGATAGCTTAGACTCCACAGCTAGACACTAAAGCTACAATAACGAACCGCGCAGGAACCATGTAGCGCCAAAGCCCTGCAACCAATATGAATGAGAAGCACGACTGATGTCACGGATTATTTTTAACACATGGCGACAACCTGTGGCCTGCGCGTACTTTTAATGGCACAGACCCACTGCGTTATTTGTATACTTCGTGTTTATACATTATTTCGATGGGTTTATTCTGAACCGAAGCCCTCCTTTAACGTGTCCTACTAAGACCGAACCGACCAACCGATCTTATATCTGCCAATTATCTTGCCAGCAGATTATATACCAACATTTGAATCATGCATTTACGGCGGGGGTGTGTGTGCAACCCTGTCAAAGGGTGAAACGATGCAGTGGCGTGGGAGGGGATCGGGGGGGGGGGGTCCGGATTGAAGCATTGATACTTACGTGGGTCTGCACATTTATTTGGTGAAATCGCCCACACGTCGAAGGGTCCGGGTCCGAAATCACCGGGAATAGCCGCAATATCGGCTATGTAGAAGAGCCAGAATACGCCACTGACGTGCAGGTAAACGGGAGAGGGATCGCCACTGCAGCTTTCTGATGTCAGCTCGTACACTCCGAAGTATTCCTTCCACACTTTGTCTCCATCCACCATAAGTACCTCAGTGCAATCACCTTCAACCGCCGAAAACAATAGTGCCAAACAAAAAATCCTAATGCATGCAAATAAAGTCATCCACGTTCGATTGAAAAACAAACGTAATTAAATATTTATAGAAATTATTTTCTCTCAAGTAAACAGTCACATATTGTTTTCCTGGAACTCTTAAACATTGCCCTGCTTACTTCACCCCCTATGGAACAGAAATGGGCTTTGCGCCACACCAAATATATCTTGAGATCACATGTTGATGTCAATGATTAGGCATGGTATGTCGCTAAACACATGATTTATTTTAGGTGTTGTGCTGTGCTTAAGACGCCCTTAGATCTGACAAGAAACGCCCCGTACCACAGAAATTTGGCTCAAGCGGGAATTGTTAGTTACTTCAGCTGTCACACATTGTGCCATTGGCACCTTGTATATTAATAATATACTTGAACTTGAGCAAATTGAGCAATTACTACGTGACAACGATGGCAGCTAGATTAGCAGTTATATTGAAAGCACCTGTTACGGCGCTCATGTTACCTGTCCGGTCTACTGATCCTTAAAATGATTGTACCAACCTGATTGATTGGGTTCGGCTGCAGCAATGACAGGAGAAGAAGATAATTAATTGTACTTTATTACTCGGTTATTATTAGTATCGTTGTGCTCTTAGTAATGCAATGTTAACGGTATCAAAGATGAATGAATTAATACTCCTGGCATAAATATTATAAAAGCCATCAACTATATTCGTTAAATCATTATGCGAGAGGCTCGTGACAATTGTGATTATAGCAGAATAAACCTGTATGAGACCGACAGAGCTTGCCAAGATAGGCCAGCCGGGATAACTGATGTCAACTAATGGCTTTTAATTCTGCATAAACCGCGTCATGTCTGTCATATTTGGCGACAGCTGTCTTGCTATCATGAGCGACCCACCGCGGACAATTCAGCGGCTTCGGATCGCAGATATTTTCAAATTATATTTATTCGTTTCTCCTGCACCAAAAGCCTGGTATTACAAGACTACCACATGTATAAGCAGTTGCAGATATCGCTGTATCTTTATGAATGAGTGGATATACGTGTAACGTGACTTATTACCAAAAGACATAGAATCTACATGGAACATCACTGCATCCATAATTTATCATATTTAATCTAAATGATCAAGCAGAATTCAATTCGGATGTAAATTCGTGGCAAAATAGTAGAGTGATTTCCGTAGCATGGCTGAAATAAACTAATATAGTAGTGACGCATGTTGTTCAAGTATTGACCTTTCAAAATTGGGTCGTATTTAGTCCGCGTCCAGCATGTCGTCTGCTTTTGGCCTTGACCCTTCTTTCCAGAGTAGCATGGATGTAAATCCATTGTCTTGGTGGCAACAATATAAATATATGGCCAGCCGCTGTTCTAGACACCAGCTGCTTCTTAGTGGTCATTGGTTTGTATATGTTTGTGGCCCGACTGTTTTCCGAAAATTGATCGAATCGCTCGTCATCACCATGATCACTATTCGTAAGCTGTTGGATCAAGCGATGCCCCCCCCCCCTCCTCCCTCCCCACTACCACCGCTAGCCGCCTATATTTTGTCGGATGGATCCAGTAACGTCTTCTGCAACAGCTAACACAAGGATTTTTTCATTCCTCATCCATTTTTGAAGCTCGTGGTTACTGTATGATCGTCTGATGAAATAAAGGTCAAGGTCGTGGCGCGCAGCACGCAGCGCTGCATAGCGCGTCCAGTGTGCGCACAAAATACACGCTGGCGCTGGCGCTGGCGCGTCCAGTGTGTAGCACCCAACTCACATCGACGGTGGATGCTTGACCAATGATAGAGTGACATCATTACTATGTGTTAGTTAAAGAGTAGTGACGTCTAGTGCTCAATAAGAACTGAAACGCAATGTACTGAAACGCAAGCGGTCGCCAGGAGTCGGCTTGTGAGTGATTGTATGACTCACGTTCGCAGATGAGATGAGCCACGGTGCTGACGATGTTGGTGAGTCCACCGAAATCGTCGACAGTGATAATGTTGCTGTCCCCGGGGCCAGATGCGATCAGTCTCAGCTCGTTCATATCGACGGCGTCCGTAATGTCAGGACGGTCCACGGCCACGGCTATCATCATCAGTTCGGGAAAGGCGGCGCGAGCGGCCTGGAAAAATTGTCTCATGATGATATCTACGTGATTCATGCGAAATCACACAATGATTATTCTATTTTAAACCAAAAACATGTCTACGGTTAAAGGGATCCACAGTGAGAACGAATGAACGATGTCCTGAGCTAGTATACCCGGGAGCTGCAGTAAATGAGGGACAGCCTATTAACTTTTTCAAAGCCCTCCTCCTCTTTGGCATCACCACTGTCCAGGCTGTGCTGTCCTTACCATCACGGCATTGGCAGTCAGTCCATGAAGTTGGACATGCCATCTGTGATGAGGATGCCCACAGGCACGGCGCGTCAACCCGGCGACTGCCATGAAAAAGACAGTTAATATTATTGCAGACATAGTGTATGTCTATTTCTTAAGACATTTTTAGCGGAACACTGGTGAGTCTTGTTTGGATATTTTGCAGCGTGGAGAATTGCATTATATTTTGCGTAGTCTACGTAAGAGTTTTCGGGGTGGTCATGTCTACCAGAATGGATACACTTCCAGCCCCCCCCAGCCCCCCGCCCCCCCCTCCCTCGTCTCCACCCAACCCCTTACTTGCAAAAATTCTGGATCCACCCTTGATTAGGCCACTTACTGGTTATTGAACATCTGGACCATGTGGTCCACGGCATCGTAGGTCGCCGTCGTACCACCGGTATAGATCAAGCCGGCTGCAGCATCCTGTACGACGAAAACACAACGCATCAGACCCAGTGTGGGATAATCGCTTGTTTTTATATCATTGCCCAATTCCGTTTATCCTAAAAGTACAATGCTGCTTTCTATTGGCCGAGTCTTCAAAGTTGCCCATGAATGGAGGGCAGGCTTTTGTATCTGAAACGCATTAGTGATTCTTTCACCACTGTCGTATCTACGGGTACAAAACATGCCTCAATATTTCATCCCCAATAATAATAACAAGGCCACGTGTTTTGCAAAGTTTATGTCAATAGCACGAAGTTTATGCAACTGAAATACTTTCAAAAGCACACATCAATTTTTGCACAGTTTTTTGCTCGTATAAGGTAGTGTCCAGTTGAACAAATTGAACTGGAGGTAAATTTGACCATAGGCAAGTAAGTTCATGCTTGGAGACGCAGAGTAGCCACGGTCAGTTCAATTCTTGTAATTACGTTGATACATTCCTTTCGCATATTCCATCTTACCTTTAAGATGGACAATGATGATATAAATAGAACAGGATATTCCTTTAATGCAACACACTTATTGATCAAGTCATTATGGGTTTTCCAATATAATTTCACTTCGAAATATTACTAGAAATTGTCGCTGTCTACAGTTAGTGGC